>NW_019091449.1:1075330-1089804 GCF_001949145.1 Acanthaster planci
TGGGTTTTGGTGGTTTGAAAGATCTGTAGAGGCTATGGGACGACCTCTGAAGCATTAATATACCTTCAGGACGGACTCAGGACTCTGTAAACCTGAAAAATGCAATGGACTCAACGGAATAGTCCGTCCCCGTACCCGTGTAGGTCGGTAAATTGGGAACGCGTCCCAGGGTTAAGAATTCTGCTAATGTCCCCCTAAGTTTTGACATCAGTAACTTTCATCCAAACAGATACGTGCGCGAGTGGCTGGGGTGCATGGCAGTCTCCGATATTGTGACCTATGACCCTGCGCATGAGACATACTGGCTTCCTGCGCACCGTATGGGCATCTTGCGACCTGGCATGCTATCCATGGCCATCCCATCCCTGTCAGGTGGTTTCTTCGAAGTGTCAGAGTGCTTCAAGAAAAATGGACCAGCAGGCAAGTCAACAACCCCGTTTGCTTGAATCTTCTAGAAAACATGGCACCCTGATTGCAAGCCCAAATGCAGGTGTTACTTGTATCAAACGTTTACCACAATAGTTTCATCCTGCGATATTTTCTCCCCTGCTTTCAAGGTGTTGAATACGACCAGTACCCTAAATTCGACGAAGTCTTGGACAAGTTGCACGAGCCATTCTTCCGAGACCAGTTTCTTCAGGAGTTTATTCCATCTATGCCTAAGCTACTGCAGCAACTCAGTAAGTTGCCTGAAGGGAGAAATCAAACAGTGATTTGTATCAACGTGACTTCGTGTTGAATCATGCAACGATCAGGGTAATGCCATTTGTGACTGGCTCTGCAAAAATGGCCCTTGGGCATAAGCCCAAGGCATTTTAATAAGGACGAAATTTGTGTATTTTTACCTCTGTCACTCATTCTATTTCCGAGATATGGTAAAATTTAGAATTGACGGCTGGCAGATGTACGGAATGGTTTGTCACATAAAGAGGCATAGCGTGACTTAAGGGCCTTTTTTGCAGAGTGGGTCACATTTATGGACTTTTGCCATAGCATTGTGTTTGCACGGTACCTAATATTGATTTAGTTCGCTCACTATTCACCAAACAAGGGCCTTCAAAACGCGCAACGTTTGTTTTCCCGATAGTTAGGAGATTACTTCAGTAATCTGTCCCCAATTCGTTACTTTTGATGAAAATCGGGAAAGTGTTTTTTGTTACAATATGATTTGTTTTAGGAAATCTTTTGTCCTGCTTGAGAACCAGTGGCGGCGCTATGTGGTGCCATGTGGGTGCAGAATGCACCCACTGAATAGCCACTTGTACCGACGTTTGCACCTGCACAAAGTTTGTCACGACAGGGCGATTAACCTTTTCGTTTTACGACTCCGTGGCATCATAACCCAGGAAAAATTAAGGATCATTTGCACTCACGCGATTCTGCCTTGCCCCACACTTGAACCCACAGCCGCCGAGGTCTGGCGCCGCCGCTGTTGAGAACTCAAGGAGTTGGTGGTGAAATCATCACTGTTTGACATTTAAATAATGAAGACTCTATGTCTTCGCTGATCATTACGTATGTGTTACTTCAAATGTCAAAATTAAAACTCAACTGTACTTTATGTTGCCGTGTAGAGCAAGGAATCCAGGTGCTTGAGGTGGGATGCTGCGAAGGGGATTCACTGAGAATGCTCGCCTCTCGCTTCCCCAACAGCTTCGTCTATGGTCTAGACATCTCCCAGGCGGTCATCAAAGAGGCGGAGGCTAAGACCAGGCGAATGGGTCTGACCAACGTCGAGTTCGTCTGCATGGACGTCTGCCGCATGCCCGCTGACTGGACTTGGAAGTTTGACTACATTTTCATTTACTTCGTGCTCCACGACCTGTCCTACCCGACCACGGCTCTGAGGGAGATGTACCGGGTACTCAAGCCCGGGGCGACCCTCTCCGTGGTCGATACGGTGACCCACACGCGACTCCAGGACAACATCAGGGACGAGGACAAGGCCTATGTATTGACGCAGTTCACCTTGAGCCTGATGAATTGCCTACCAGTGTCCCTGCATCCAGGTGACGGGGCGGGACTAGGCGCCATGTGGGGCCGCGAGAAGGCGATAGCGATGTTGGAGGGGGAAAACTTTGAGGTTGTGTCTATCAGCGCCACAAACGCGCAATTGAATGGACTGCATTATCTTTGCAAGAAGCCAGTAAACAATGGTAACAACAACAACAACGTCTGTAGAAACGGGATTGCTTGATGGTGAGTGGTTGGCGTATACCACTGACCATTTACACTAGGGATGTGCAACTTTAGTTCAGAAAAGGTTCAATGCGTGTTAAGGCCTGCAAAGTATCCAAGGAGAAATACATTTACATAAAACTGGATTACATATCACTTCCAGCCATAGCAGTGCAAGACGTTGTCGTTGATGTAACTGTGATGTCACGCACGCGCAGGTGCACTCAAAATCAAGTCTACCTGTCCTGAGATGGGTTGCTTATAGTAAGATGCTATTAGATTGTCTGTACATCTGTATCGTTCTGCCATTTCGTTTTCCTTTTAAATGTTTGGAGCAGACACAAGGTACTTTATGTTTTACTTTCTGAGAAAAGTGTACCACAAAGTTGCCTAACCAAAATGAGATTTCACTTTCCAGTCGTGTTTCATGGTGGGTGAAATAATAAAATTATAAATATTGTTCTGATACCTTCATAAGTATACAAAATGCACAGTAAAATAAGGCATCCCGGATTGAAAAATGTCAGAAATATCCCATCTACGGGTCGCAAAATTATTTGCAAGTAGATGCCGCATAATACTATTATCAGATATTTTATCAGGTGGTGGGAAAAATACTTCCATTTTTGTATCTTTTAAGACGATTTTAGCTGATTAGATAAGTCAAAAACACACCAAAGTGGTCTTCGAACATGCAACTACGTCCCCGAAAAAGAACAAAGCCATAATATTAAGCAACATTCGGGAGGAATGTACCATTATGGGTTTATGAATATTTGTTAATAAACGTTAACAGTAGTCGCGACTTGTGGATTCAAAATGACGGCCCTAATCACATGTGTTTCCAAGGATTACTCTGAAAATAAAACAAATTTCATTTCAGAAGGCCAGAAAGAAGATCATAAACCTGGTTGAAATTTCTGCATGCATTTCTTTTTTTTCTATAAAAGTGATGAATGAAGAAAATCAGTCCGTCAAAACAAAACGAGAAAACTGAAACTTATGAATAACGCGTGTCACGTGATGAGTTTTCTTGAGAAAAAGTTGAGAACGATCCGTAACACGCCTGCGTTCGTGCACTTGAGCCGCTGGCAGTCGCACATCCCTGTTTAAATGGTCGTTGGCGTATCCCAAGATGTTGGAAATTCAGCTCGAAAGGTGGACTTGTCAAATGAACGGAGCAAGTGCCCAGCCTAATATCGCATTCCGGGGAAGATTTATATAGTCAGTCAACTTTTAACCAAGATCCACAGCTTGAACGTTTCAGTGAACGGACTATTGTGTAACACATGATGGCCCCTAAAAATATTTAAAACAAAATACATGTACATAAATTAATGCGTTTCTGAACCAGACAATGTATAACTTTTACGAGAGCGTAATTCCGTCGTCTAGTTTTCTCCATTACGTCTTAGGAAACGAACTGTTTTCCTATAGAGATGTAAAACTAAGAATACTGAAGCAAGGACCTGAAGTAATCTGAGAACGAGATTTCTGCTTGTAAAGGACTAGCTGTAACCGAAAGAGCCGGAAGTTTTGTCATGACACACTTCATTTTAATACAAAAAGGAGGAAATATTTTGAATCTTCTATGCCTATGTCTTGCTACAGTGCCAACCGATTCATCACATACTTATAAGTCCTGTATGTGACATTTGATTGAATACTTTCGAAAAGTAAATTATTCTTGCTTGTGCCTGAGAATCCTCAAAAACAATTCAACATATCAAATCAAAAAAGCAGACTAGTACCAAGAACTCTCCAACAATTAAAAAAACAAAAAAAAACAAACACGTTTATGAAAAGAGTGAAAAACGTAGAGGTCATGTACAGGTTTCCCTTCACATTTTTAAAAAAATCCTTGGCGTTCAAATTTAGAACCATTCAATTTCAAACTCCTCTCGAAACTTTGTGAGCTTTCATATTTTCGTCTTCAGTAACTCATTTTTTTTACTTTGTTCAATTTCATACATTTACCGTACTTTTTCTGACGGACAGTTTGATTTCGTCGTCTTCAATTGACAAGACTACTGTAGATAAATCGATTTTGGATCTTGTGAGCATGTTCTTGTTTTCGTGCGTATCTTACGTTTTCATATGCACAGTTCTACTTTAAACATATTCCATTTTTTCATTGTTTGTCTAGTAAGTATGTTCACTGATTAACATGGGTTTATAGTCTTATTTGAGCAAAATTGTATCTTTTTGATACTTATTTGTAAGTTCATTAAGTTCTTCACTATTTTGTGCACCAACAACCGGAAGAAATAAGATCATAGACATATGAAATTGTGACCTTCACATTTCATGCCAAAAATAAGTGGCCTTGGAGATATTTTTCACAAATAGGGCTTTTTTTCAAGTGGTCCAATTTCACTTTTTGTTTTATCAGCACCAAATATGACTGAACTGAACACAGCTGCTGTATACAACTCGAGGAATTCGATCGAAACATTCTTGAAATTGATCAAACAAAGACGACTTTGTACCAGCTTACTGAAAGAATCGATTTAGGGATTATTTTCGGCTCTTTTCGAGTGGTCTCTTATCTTTGGTGATTCTGGAGAATTTTATTTGGCATTTTTTTCATTCACTTGGCTGATTGGCTCACTGTTTGTTTGAAACCAATTTTGTTCCTTCGGCAAATTTGGTTTTGGCACGGCAGAGGATTTTGGCTCGACAAGGTCTGCCGTGCTCATTTCATTAAGTACGGCAGAATCGAGCACGGTGTGGTTTCGAACGTCGTGCTACTGTCCAGTCGATTACAATTGCTGTTCTATTTTGGTCCTAAACTAGGTTGATAATCAGGAATGCGTTCATGTTCACAAAGTGTAGTACAGTTGAGAAATAATCATAGTCAAACAAACACGTCAACAAATGCGACTAAAATGGAAATTTCTCGAAACGCACGGGACAGATTGCCAGACAGAGCTTGCGGGAGATGGAGTTTCAATACACCATTTCTGTTTCAAATTCCTGCTTGATATAAGATAAGATAAGCTCCAAGCTGACCCTAAAACGTCTGTCCAAACGCTGGAATTAGACTCCCAACTGACACTGAACTGTTCACCTGGGTGATCCGCCTATTTCATTATGACGTCACTGCAAGGTCTCAGGGCATCAAAACATCGGGCCTTAAAAATAAAAAAGGCCTCGATTTTTAACGAGAAATAAAGTACTGGAAATGATCGCTAAATCTAAATCCGTTTTCTTTGTGACTCAGTGTTGTGACTCTGTGTTTTGTGTTGTGCTGGTCTGCCATGTTGGATTTATTTAAGTTCGACTGGGCTTTTTGAATTAAATTTGAATTTAAACTACTGCCGTGCTTATACGCCATGCTAACGCCGTGCTCCATTAGATTTTATGCGACACGGCATAAGCAAGACGTTTGAACTGGCTCTAAAGGTCAAGCAAATCTGGAACTCAGTGCCTCTATATAGAAGACTTTGCACAGCTCCCCAAACGAAAGGTTTTAGGCGTATAAATCGTCCAAGAACTTCATAGATTAAGCAACCTCCTGGCGAAGCGAAGGACAAGTATATACATGTACACGTAGCAGTCTGCAAATTATCCACACATAGGGCCACTTACTATCATGCCTTGAAATCAGGCGCTAGGCTGGAAGTCATAATAAGATAAACGATTCATCTGTGTCGGAAATGGGGGGGGGAAGGATGAATTGCCGGCCATGGAAATTTGAAAGGGGGGGACACCATACACACTAAAGGTGATGTTCACGCTGGAGATCTACGTTTGTAATGTGCATCACATTCATGCAGAATCTTACTTCCGAATGGCATGTCCTTTTTACAATTACTTTTCCTTTTTAGTGCTACTACAAACATTTTAGTCATTGGGAAATCTTGAAAATTCTTCACAATCCCCTTTATTTTTTTTGTTCATCACAAAAAGTGGGTGTGTGTATGTGTGAGTTTGTTTCTGCATTCAATTGGCGACCCTGAACAATAGAGGACAATAAGGTCCCCGATTGACAGAAGGTCCCCGATTGACAACTGTGTACAAAACATAGGCCTATGGGTGGTCTTGTAAAAAAGTTAAAGTACAAACAAAAGAGGAACAATAGGGGGTCCCCAGTTGCAGGCAAATACACACTTACATGTGTGGGTGGGGGATTGATTCAGTAGCCCATCCCCCACCTCAAAAAGTGTGTGTGGGGGGTATATATATCCCTATCCCTCGGGATTTACACCCATGATTGATTGGATGGGGTTTACTTTCGAATTTTAACCCACAATTTAAAAAAAAATTAAACCAAGGTTGGAACAGAAAATAGTCTGGTACCGGTAGATAAGATCAAAAATGGCTTTCCGGTATTGGTCGTTTGTAGTCAATATATACCTGGTATCATTGAACGTTCAAAAAGAATTATACTGCTGACAATCACTTGGACAAATTAAAATGCTAAGGACAAAGACGTATATTCAGAAATCATTGTTTCCAGCGTCTACTTCGCCCTTTATCGTCCTCACACCCTGCTTCAATCGATCGGTCTTGTCTTCAAACTGGTGGCGAGTGTCGAATGGAATTTATCCAAGAACTGTACTATATGAGAGGACGCAAGGCCAAGTAAAGTCCATACGTAGAAGTTATCTTTAGACTCACTTTTTGTGCAGCTTTTTTATGCGTCTTCAGTGTTATGAAACTGACACCCGTGTGTTGAAAAGTGCACAAGCAATGAGAATTTCCNTGACAAGTGAGGGCGCTGTTGCTGAGATGTCATTCGGAAAAGAAGCTTCAGTCACGTGTTGGTTCATGCTTTTCTGTTAAAATGGCAAACCCAGAATTTGCTGGGTTGGAACACTCTGAGAGTATTTGCTGACTCGTTTTTGCTTGGTACTTATACGCCGATATCTAATATGTGGTGTTTAGGGCAAATATCGCCTACAGGCTATTTATAGTTGTCTTCTTTGCTGACTACATTAAAGCAAACGCAACATTATGTAACGTGATGTTGATGTAACCATGCCTTTTTGCTATATAAGTCTGATCAGTAAAAAATAAAAATTAAAGATTGCATCTTTACAAAACACGACTCCGATGGACGAATTTAATAACGCAATTTGTGAATTTGAATCACTTAAGTTGGAAGCAACACATTAAAAGCATCGCTTCCAAAGCAACTCGTTTTGACGGTCTTATTGGTAGAGTTGTAAAATGTCACCACTGCTCAATCTGTAGACCTTTATTAGAATATGCAGCAACTGTGTGGTGCCCTGTTTTACAACTATTCAGCAGGATGTTGTGGAAAGGGTCCGAAGAAGCTTTACTCGTTTTTGTTTAGGCCTGCCGAGAAAGACATCGATTAATCCTAATCTCGAGATTGAGTGTTCTGAAGGGTGTATTCAGTTATGTTTACCCTTGTAAGAAACGAGTATATTATTGTTAACCGTAAGCTACTGATTTTATAATATATCTACGGAGCTCTGCAAGTGCCATCCAACTTGTTGAGATCCTGCAATACAAGTCTATTACATACATAACACTTCGCGCAAGTCTTCAGAGGGTTTGCATTCCTTTCCACGTGTCAGGCATGCAATTCACACAATAGGTTCAAAGGATCAATGGTAATTCAAATGAGGTGGCCCAGGATGGGTATATAAACCATATATTGCTGTCCTTATAATTTTCCATCTAGATTAGCAAAGGAATTTGCTTATGAATTGAGTGTCCCCCTCACAGATATCCTTAACAGCTCCTTCAGTGCTGGGACTGTTCCCAAACAGTGGGAAAAAAGCTGTTGTTAGTACCATTGACAGACTTAAAAATTGCAGAAGGCTTCATCACTTGTTGGGTCAAATCAGATATTGAAGCTGAGGTTGACCCCCGTCAATTTGTTAATATAGAAGGGGTGTCCACGATACACTGTTTGATTAACCTAGAGCATTATCTTTCCAGGGAGCCGAAGATAGTTGCAATGTGGGAACAGTGGTCTTAACAGATATTTCTAAAGCCTTTGATCACGTGGATCACACCTGTCTTATTAACAGGATATGGGTGTCCGTCCAGCCATTGCTCCCTGGATCTGCGACTTTCTACGTTATAGGCAACAATGTGTTCGATTAAATAGCGTCTTGTCTCATTATATTTCTTTGAAGGGAGGAATTCCACAAGGAACCAAGTTTGGCCCTGTGGGCTTTCAAATCCTTGTAAATTCGGCCGCTCACGATGCAAAAACTGAATGCTGGAAGTATGTGGATGACATGACATTTGCAGGAAATCGTTTGGCTTCCAAAACAGCATCAATGCGCACAGATTTGGAAAAACTTCGACAGTGGTCTGAGGAGAACCATATGAAATTGAATCCTAGCAAATGTCAAGACATTCAAGTCTGCTTGAGCAAAACCCCACCTGGGCGTACTGACTTACGTATTGGCACTGACAGCGTTGCATATGTTTTCGAAGCCAAAGTGTTGGGACTGTGGCAGCAAAGTCATCTTAAATGGTCTGTTCATATTCAGAAATTGCTAGAAAAGGCCAATAAGAAATGTTTTTGTTACGCACTTTGAAGATATTTGGTTTTGGTCCCTCTGAACTTAGCACTGTGTACACTGGTTATATAAGTCCTGTTGTTGAATATGCAGATGTCATGTGGCACTCCGGTCTCACCGGTATACATTGTGATGAAATTGAATCCATTCAAAGGACAGCGTGTAAGACGGTGTTAGGTCGGCACTCTGCCTCTTATAATGACAATCTTAAAATCTGTAATATTGAAACCCTGGAAGATAGGATACCCATTGTATTCAATTCGCTCAAAAACTCAGTAACAACAGTCGCACTTGTTCTTTGTTACCGTCAACAAGATTTGAACAACATAGAAGGCAGCTGAGAAATAGTCAGAAGCTCTCACAAATTGGCTGTAAAACCGCGAGATTCAAGAATAGTCCTTCTTTATTGATGTTTTAAATAGGTAAACCCCCCATTATTTTGAGTCCGTGAATATTGGTTGTGAAGTTGATATCTGTCCATCGTCATGTGTATTTTTTTTAATTTGATTTAGATTGGTGTTAGTTTCTCATTTTCAACGTATAACATACATGTAATTTGGCTGTCAGGCCACGAAATGTATGCAAAACAATAAAACCTAAAACTGAAAACCTAACCCATGCCGGAAAGAGTCAGTATCTTTCTTCGTGTGATAGGCATTGCGAAAAGAGCTCCTACATTGCAGCCACGATGACGGATTCTGAGAAAGATGACACCA
Source organism: Acanthaster planci (assembly GCF_001949145.1). Next base: position 1,084,734 of record NW_019091449.1, read on the forward strand.
GGTCGCTTCAACCTGGCCAAAGTTACAGAAGTTATCAGCTTCTGTAAACGCCATGCAGGACATGCTGACATCTCTGGTGCAAAATGCCGCCCTTCCTGCCGGACGTGCGAAGCATGCTGGCCAGGACAACCCTGTCGAGGTTTGACCCAGCTCGGTCTGAGTTTGACCTGACCAGTGTTCTGGCAGGTACTGAGGCTGCAGCATGTGCTGATTTTGATGTTCTTCCGAGCAAAGACATTTACACAGATAGTGACACCAAAGGCCCTGAGATTTTCGGCAATCTAGCCGAAGGGGTGGTTAAAGCTGTAACTTTACTCGTCAAAAAGGGACAAATGAAAAAATTGCTGAGCTATATCCCACGCTGTAAAATGCAGTGGCCGTCACGGCACCCAGAATTGACAGTGAGCTGTGGGGAACAACCCCTGCTTCGGCAAGACCCAAAGATGTGATCTTTCAGCAAATTCAGAAACATGTCGTCAAAAGGTTGTTCCTTTACTGCAACATACTAACCGAGCTGCGTACCGCAGCTAAGTCGGGCCAACCTGTGAATGCCGACAAGGTCAAAGAACTTAGATGGCATAACCCTTGCAGGGAATGCCTCTTACGAACTAAGCATGGAACGGAACTGAGAGGAACTAAAAAGGTCCTCGATCCAATGTATCGGGGTCCATGCTCCCGCAATACTCCCGTCTCTGAAATGCTGTTCTGGAAAAACCTGAATAATACCATGAAAGAGGTAGCTGAAGCCTACAAGGCCGGTAGAAAACTGAGAAGAGTCCTCAACTTTCGTATCGCCGTTATACACCTTATAATAAACACCAAAGTCAAATTGGCCAAGGTTCGTCCGCATACTACGGCGGACTCGCCGGTATAGACAAGCACTACTGGCGTGCATCTTCTCGGGGCTCTCAGGTGTCCCAATCAGGTCGTGGACGACCCTTGTGGCACCAAAAGCCCACCAAACTATCAACTGTAATTTTCTGCTTTTCTGCTTTACATGTTTACCGTTTGGCTTATCTTCGGCTCCAAGAATTTTCTCAAAGGTTATAAAGCCAGTAGTGGCCTTGGCTAGAGGTCAAGGTCTACGTTTGGTAATTTACTTTAGATGACATACTCACCTCCTCTTCTTCAAAAGAAGAAAGTTATCGTAGCATTGCCTTCATGATAAGGCTATTGCAAATCTTGGGTTTGAAATCAATTTCAAAAAATCTTCCCTGAAACCCGAGACACGATTGACGTACTTGGGGTTTACGATCGATTCATCTTCCATGACACTGAAAACCCCATGAACCTAAGGTGGAAAATATTAAGTTCGAATGTCGACAGTTACATTGTCAGAAATCAGTAACCATTCGCCAACTGGCTGGATGCATGTTTGATTGTTTCTACATTTGAAGCTTTCCCTCAAAGTAAACCTCATTACCGACAAGTGGAAGCGGCTAAAGCTAAAGCACTTCAAGCAAAATCGGGCGATTTTGACGCCCTTATTGATACCAGACATTTTTTGGATGAAATTCAGTGGAGGCTAACTGTTCCTTCTGAGGGAGCAAAATGTAGTATTAAAACTCCTCCTATTGATATCGTTATCTCTACAAATGCCAGTAATCAGAGATGGGGAGCAGTCTGTGAGATAGACGACTCCTACGAACAGGGTAAGTGGAACGACACCCACAAAAAGCTTGGAGAGCACATTGCATGTTTATTGCAACATAAAGGTGTCTCTTGGTTTGTTCCCAGGAGCGATGCTTTCCTAATGGCTTTCAACCCAAGCAATTTGATTGCTTGTTGGTCCATGGAGCTGTGTATAATAGCTCTAGGTTGGTCAAGTCATGATTCAAGTAGATGGTTAAACTCGCCCTGTTTGCGAATAAGCTTTGAACATGCAAACCCTCTGAATACTTGTACGAAGTGTTATGTAATACAATTAAAAAATTATGTAAATATGAAATATAATTTGAATTCAATGAATAATAATGAGGTACAAGTCGAAGAGAGTTCCCGCCTATCTCTCTGTATTAGTCATCAGTTTATAATACTCATTCCCTACCCCTATACATACAAGGGCCTCGTTTCATTTCGACTTTGAAAAGATGCTGACTCCTTCCAGCATGAATTTATATACCCATCCTGGGCAACCTCATTTGAATTACCATTGACCCTTGAACCTATTGTTTGAATCGCATGCCTGACATGTCAAAAGGAATGAAAACCCTCTTCGACTTGTACTTCATTATTATTCATAGAATTGAAATTGTATTTCATATTCACATAATTTCTAAATTGTCTTGTAATGACGACATCGTAGAGGTACGATGTCGACCTCCTGAGATAATTTTTCACGGGATGCTGACATCCCGACATAAATTATCACGGAATGACAACATCCTGAAAGTTGGATGATGAAGTCCCGAGATAAATTATCATGGATAACGACATCATAAAAGTGGAATAATGACATTATTTGTGAATGGGTACATTGACAAACCACCCAGAAAACGTGCAGGTGACCTGAGGTGCGTTTGTCTTTTAAAGCATTGTCTTCCTATTGCCATACATAATATTAATTCGATTGATAAAACGCCATGATGTATCACCGCTTGTTGCATTAAGTGAAGTAGACATCACGTTTGCTGGATGTCTCTGGATGGTGACTGTTACAGTGCAGCCAGTGAATGAATTGAATTTTGTGTTTTTCCGATTGTGTTTTTACTTTGTTACGTTGATTGTTTTTATTCTGAGTATATATCAGTCTACCCCGAAGGTAATGGAATCGTCCAAAAGTTTTAGCCAATCACTTGTTCGTCATTCCCGCGTAGACGTAACTCTGCCATTCAGAGAAGGCGTTGGCGAAGTGGAAAAACGCCTCCCCGTCTTACGCAACGGTATTTTGTTCCGGCCGTGGTAATTGTCAGAACGCCCATCGTATTATTGTGAATCAAATCACGCCAGCCGATGAAGAATAGGTCGCCTTGACAATCGGACACAATTAGAATCTTTGGGTGCATGTTGGAGTTTTTGTATGTGTGAGAGAGATAGAGAATCAGAAGTCATTTTTGACTTGCTCGAGAAAGACAGAGGTTTGGAGACTATTAAGCTGACTCTGAAGATCGAGGCTGATGATTTTTGAGAAGACCAGAAATGTACATTTATGAAAATAAGGATAATAATATAAGATTTGTGGTAATTTGGAATTGTGGAGATCGAGGTTGGAAAGGAAACAAATTGGAGCATGATTTCGCTAGTTCTTTAAAACTGTTAAGGTTTTGGGTTATATTTATTGTAGATGGCCTTATGTTGAGACTGGTCCCACTGACTCTACCGATGACTGAGAAGTGTCCCTTGTGTACCGCTAAGGAGCATAGACTCTGAACTTGCTCTGCTTGACCGAGCTTTGGGCTGATCTACTGCAGTTTTGTTAGACGCCAGATTGAGGGGGCTACAGAAACTCCAACAGATGGTGGACCGATTAATTTTGCTATTTCAATAATTTAAAGTGGATATCTGTTAGAACCTTTCTTTTTTGTGATTGATGTGATGATCCAAAAGTCACTTGATTGACTAATTGAGTATAATTGAGTTTTTACGACTTAAGTAAACACAGACCTGTAAATAATTAAATAATTCTGTAAGAAGTTAACTTTCTAATACCATATGGAGCTTGTGTTGTAAATATTGGAATACAGAATATTGGAATTCCAGAAGACCATTTGACCTTGTTATTTCTTTTGATTGTAGGTGCATCCTATAGGATCTGGGGTTGCCATTCCTAATTGTGAATAGCCAAATGTCGGAGTGGTGACAAAGACATTCTGAGATAATGATTATCTCAGGATGCCGTCATCCAACTTTCACGGTGTCGTCATCCTGTGATAAATAATCTCAAGATGTCGGCATCTTGCCTTTATCATGTCTTTATCCCAAGGAACAAAAATATGTCAGGATCTCAACAAATCGGATGGCATTTCCAGAGCTCCGTATATATCACCAGCAGAAGTTGTGGGCTAATGCTTCTTACCACTCTCTTTCCCACGGATTCACAACATTATGGGAGGTACTACCCAATTCTATTAAAGATTTGGTTGTTTTAGGATTAATTAATGTCTTTTACTGACTCACTAAGAAAACTGGAATTGACTCCAGGTTCACTGGCTGTCCTAACGCAAATTGATTAGTGATTTTTTTTTATCTTCTAGTACATTTTAAAGAAATTGTGTGGGTTTGATGCAGTTTTGTTTATCCGGCTTTTACACACTTTTGCCCATTGTATGGGCTTTATGTGTTTTTGTTCATAAGGATTTTATGGATTCTTACAAACTCTCATGCATGCATTTCCCTATCGTACAGCAAATGGTTTATATAGTGCTGATTAACCTTTGGATTTTTAACGACAAGACCTATCCATAAAAATTCTCTTGGGGGACAATTTTAACGCATGTATTTTCTGTCTGTGTGACACTTTTTGTATGCGTATATTATTCATGTCTTGTCTGATCATGATTAATAAGCCCTTTGCAAGTTGAGTTTGGGTGGGGTCTGGTATGCTGGGTTGTCTGATTGTGCGTGGACATGTCAGTTTGAGTCCCCGGGGAGGACTTCTATACCCAGCAAGAAATGAGACCGAGGGGTACCCCCCCAACATGTCCAATCCCTATACACATTCCAGACTATTGTTACTTAACACATCCCCCTCCCAGATGTCTGAAAGGAATTCCCCAGATTCCTGCGAGGCAATGACCAACACAAAGCAGGGGGGGTTCTCTCCGTCTCATACTTTGCTGCATATGAGGACTTCTGCAGAACAAAAGGGGTAGGCTAGTTCAATTATGGCTTTCTTCTTCATTAGGGACAGTGTGTTGGTGCGGGCGTCTCCTGTGTGGCTGAGTGAAGGCGTGCCTCGAGTCATACATATATCGGCGTATAAGTACCAAGCAAAAACGAGTCAGCAAATACTCTCAGAGTGTTCCAACCCAGCAAATTCTGGGTTTGCCATTTTAACAGAAAAGCATGAACCAAGACGTGACTGAAGCTTCTTTTCCGAATGACATCTCAGCAACAGCGCCCTCACTTGTCT
>NW_019091450.1:2252-15026 GCF_001949145.1 Acanthaster planci
GACTGGAACTAGGCCAATGTTTCGTTACAATATCTCCAAAAAATGATGTCTTCCTTGCTCAATAATTTCCCCTGCTGATAGTGCTAGCTTAATTCCCTTTGTAGCCAACTCTCTTACTCTGAAGGTGTAATTCTACAACCTTTGTAAACACAGAACCAATTCATTGGTTTTTAGTGGAAATGTAGATGGTTTGTCTTGTTTCACAATGTCACAGTTTCCCACAGCTGTAATTGTCAATACTATACACCTACTTGTCACTACATTAACATGTTTCAGTATTTGGGTAGCAGAGTGCTCATAGTCTGAAATGGAACTTAGAAGTAAGTAATGACGACACTTTCATCTTTGGGAGAACACCTAACTACTTCCTTCAGCATACTTGTGGTTGGTTGTCCATCACAGTCAACCAGGTATCCAAAATCTGCAGAACCAAATCACATGAAGGAATTGAACATTCATGAAGTTGTTTTCAATGTTTGTGTAAGTACATGTATCATCAAGGCGTCTGTCATGAAGGGTTCATTTGAAAGTCGCAACGGAGAAATATTAGGGACAATAAATGGTTCGAGCTGACAACACTTCATCCTGGACTGACTAGACACCATGCACATGTAATGTATGGTGGTTAGCATGTAATTAATGAAAAGTACATTATGAAGAAAGACATCAGGTCAAAGTAAGGATTACTAAAAATAAAACGTTTACACACAGCTTCTTACAATATGTTTTCGAGATGTGCATTTAGAGTACACTGTATAATGAAACTTATGGTAGGGTATCTTAATTGAAATAATTACATAAAATAAAAGCTAACATGTGTCATAGCAGGATGTCCGAAGAATATGTGCATTAACTGTAAGCCAAAATCCAACAGACTTTCAAAGTAACTGCATGTGCACACTTAACATTCAACAAAAGTCTTGTCCACAGGGTCCAGACCATCAATGCAACTATGCATGACAATATCTGATCGTGAAAATGTATAATGGTGGTTACATGTACATGTAGATCACAAATTACATGACCGGAAAACTTAATGAAGACAAACTCTGAAGATTTGTTACAATTATCTTGAATACATTTACTACATTTACCATGCTTGCCTTATTTGTGTGCACAATTTGTTTCTTGTCACACTTCAGTCAATTAATGTTCACCTAAACGTTCAGCAATTGTCAAAGTCACTGCTCCTCATTTTACGATTTGTGCCTCATCCAGTCATGATGTCTTTGAAGACTCTGTATAAAGTACAGAAAGTATGAAAAAGGCACCTTGAAATTTAAATTTCAAGGTTGTTTCTGGCATCCAACTTGGACACTGCATACTATTAGGTGAGGTATGTCGTACTGAACAGCATAGCACTCTTCTTTATTTGACGAAACAACACAAAATGATTTCTAATTGTATATGGCTTCCCATGCCCAGAAAAGCTGTTTGAGAGCATCATTTTCATGTACATGTATATAATTCATATCAAATGTGTAGTTTGGTCATACTGTGTAATGTGTTCATGTATAATTCAAATATAAGCTTTCAATACACACTGTCAATAAAGTTAAAAGAACAAGAATAGGTGTCTACATGTACCTGATTCAAGATTTATTTCATTTTCTACAGCATAGTAATCACACACAATAATAGAACTTTTAATAAATACATAAATATGATTGAATGATACTTCAATACACCTAAGAAAGGATGCTGTTGACAGGTATCCAGTGGAAGCAATGCTTTTAGATTTGGGCCCCATTTGTAATATTACTTATTAAATTACAAACACACCCCCCAAAAAAACAGACAGACAACACAAGTAAACATGTAGAACTTTGCAACTGTGTGTAGCCTGAATGCTGCTGAAACCAGCATGGTATGTTTAATTGATATCTTTATCTTATCTGACCAAAATGACCCAGATATGTACATAAATGTATTTCTCGGTTGGTTTCTCAATGGTTGAATTGACACTTTAAGTGTTAAATGACAAAAACTGAGAAATACATTTATGTCAAGGTCAAGGATCATGGTAGTGTGCACAAGAAATTGTGCCCACGATGATAAGTGGGTGCGCCGACATGTACAATACGCCGACATGATGTTGCGCATACGGGTGTGTGGCTAAGGATGGATCGGGAGTGAGAGTCCGTGCCACGCTAGTGGGGCTAGCTAAGGCATTTCCCCATGGTCCTCTTTAACACGGTGAAATTCTTGAATATTTGCAGTAATTGCAGAATACCCCGCCACTCTCAAAAACGACCCCTGGAATGAATGGTTACATGGGTACAAGGTAAAAATCCCTTGAGAAGAGTGTGACACTTTGACCTGTACCTGACTATGAGGCTGATCATGCTGCGTGGTGGGGTATTCTGCAAATTCCCCCAAAAAATCAGCAGCATCTTCATGTAGAACTTCAGTCACTGTCAGCGTTTGACATCTTGACCAGTTGCAACACAGCTCCTCTGTTTCTTCTTGTTTTCCTGACCCCATCAAAATAAAAGCTGAGCTACGATTGGTCATTGGGATGGAAGCAAATTTGGCCAATCACAGTGAGGCTTTCATGAGTGACGGGAACATAAGAAGGAAAGATAGGAGCTGTGTTGCGATTGGTCAAACTGTCATACAGCTGACAGTGATTGAGAGTACATGCTCCATGAATGGGCAAAATTCTCAAGAATTTCTCCATTTTAGTGAAGATATAAGGTGAATGAAGCTCTCTATCTAATGTCAAACTTCACCTAGAAGGCATGTATGAAATTTAATTTTGTTGCACAAAAAGCTGTGACAGCAGAGTAAGTTGGCACAATCAAAACGGCAAATGCGAGTTTGTACATAGCTACTGATATCTCTAAGGGTAGGTATTTAAACCTTACAGTTCTGGAAGTAGGCATAGGCCTACCCCAGAACTGTAGGGATTATCTGTTTCCTTGCTCAATGCTCAGTCCCATGAACAGAGCCTGGTAGACAATGAACCCCATAGCCCCATAAATAGCACCCAGGACAAGGTACTGGACTGCCTCCAGACCCTGGGCCCCACACTCGTGTGATAAACAGTGGTCGGACGTCAAAGAAATTCGTTTTTGAAATGTGTTCTTTTTTCCCAATCTAACCCTATCTATCCCTATGAAACACCAGTTTGATAGAAAAGGGTCCATTTTGCACTTGAGAAAAAAGATCAGAAATCTAGCCAAATTTCAGAGCTTCGTAACAGGTGAATGAAATAGAAATTTTTCAATCAGAATACTTGGAGTTTGATAATATTTCAGTTATGTTGAAATTTGAGGTAAAAATACTGCTCCAGCAAGATAGAGAATCAAAGTTAAAGCAGGTCAATAATATATGAAGGGTGATGCTGTGACAGCAATAAAATCTGAAGAGATTCATTTTTTTCATTGTAGGAAGAGGTCAGATTAAGTGAAGATCATGGAGCAAGTAGTGGCTGATGTTTGGGCAGCATCACCAAAGAGAGCCGAACCTGAGTAAGTTCCTTGCCAGTATCGGATTATTCAGCGACCAGCTGGACCGAGAAACTCAACTTTATTCCTGCAAATTGACTCATTTCCTCTCATGTTCAATGTACTGTTATCTAATACTTGATGCCCTCCTTCCCAGATCCCTTCGAAATCCACAAGGAGATTTGTGGAAGAAGTAGCAGGATTTAGGAAGGAAGAGCCCATCCCACCTATGTTCCTGTGGAATGTTGGTGAATGTACAACTCTGAGGAGGATTTTTAAGGATTTGGAAAGGTTCCTAGGAACCAAAGTCTTTCAATGCCATACGCATGTCTCGCTAAATGAGATAAAGTTGTAATTTAATACAACTGTTGTATCATTTTTTGTTTTCACCCTGTCAGCTGGGACGAGTTCGACCACACAGAGAATGACAGCGATGACTGTCACACTAGCAGCAGCACAGCAAGTGAAGGTAGGTACATTTGCCATGTCCGGAGACTGTGTGTAAAAAGGTTCCAAATGACAGAAATAATGTGACCAATTCTGTACAAAAACTTTGTATTAGGACTTCTTCAGTCCAAAATGTTGGACAATTCAGTGCAGCTGTCCACTAAAGAAAGATACTGTACACATATTTTATTTATTTGTGGGTTATTTCCTTGTTTTCAGAGGAGAGAAAAAAGGACGAAGAAGTCAAAAAATCTGAACGACTAAAAGACTGAAGAAAAAGGTGAAGAAAATGAAAGTTTATCCCTTCTTTTCTTTTTGGTTTTATTTTTGTACTGATTTGTTGTTGCAGCTGAAGTCAATTCTTAAAGGGTAGCTGCCATCAGTTTGTTGTCGGTGAAGTCAACTCTTAAAGGGCAGCTGCAATCAGTCTGTTGTAGGTGAAGTCAACTCTTAAAGGGCAGCTGCAATCAGTCTGTTGTAGGTGAAGTCAACTCTTAAGGGCAGCTGCAATCAGTTTGTTGTAGGTGAAGTCAACTCTCAAAGGACAGCTGCAATCAGTTTGTTGTAGGTGAAGTCGACTCTTAAAGGGCAGCAGCAATCAGTTTGTTGTAATTGAAGTCAACTCTTAAAAGGTTGCTACAATCAGTTTTGTTGTACATCTGAAATCAACTTTTAAAGGGTAGCTGCAATCAGTTTGTTGTAGGTGAAGTCGACTCTTAAAGGGCAGCTGCAATCAGTTTGTTGTAGGTGAAGTCAACTCTTAAAGGGTTGCTGCAAACAGTTTGTTGTAATTGAAGTCAACTTTTAAAAGGTTGCTACAATTAGTTTAAGTCAACTCTTAAAGGGTAGCTGCAATCAGTTTGTTGTAATTGAAGTCGAATCTTAAAGGGCAGCTGCAATCACTGAGTTTCTTGTAGCTGAAGTCAACACTGAATGGGCAGCTGCAATCATTTTGTTGTAGCTGAAGTCAATTCTTAAAGGGTAGCTGCAATCAGTTGTTATAGCTGAAGTCCACTCCTAACCCCTTCACGCCGGGATTCTTTTGACCGTGACTGCTGGGCTGTGGTATGCCCAGTATGCAAAGCTCTGTCCATCAGCAGGCCCCATTGAACCAGCAGCTGCATAGTAAATAGACTGTATGTGTGGTACTAATCCTTCCACAATGGTGCTGAGTTTGAAGTCATCCATTGCGAAAGGGGTTAAAGGATAGCTGCAATTAGTTTGTTGTAATTGAAGTCAAATCTTAAAGGGGTAGCTGCAATCACTTCGTTTGAATGCGAACCTTCAAAGTGCACCTTTGTGTCTCAGTTAATCTTAGTTTCAAGTTTTGTTTCACTGTTTCAAAGAGTATTTCACCTCCAGTTTGGTTTTGTGCTAATAACATTTCCATATTCATGAGTAAAACTGTGATGTCATACTAGAAAGAAAGCATCGCATAAAGTAGTTTCTACACAAAAAAAAGTCCTGTAGATTTTCCTAGACTCAGCTTTCTTTTTCACTGTTGTTAATGTGCATAGCAATAAGAAAGTATCCATCCTTCTCAGGAATTTTCAGTTAGTAAATGCTGGGCTCATAATTTGAACAGAAACACCTGTACACTGAACCATATTTTCTCTAGATGACTTCACAGCAAAAGTGCCCTCAGTTGTCCAGGAAAGCATCAATAATTGTACTTGTTTAAGAACATGCACTCTTCAGTTCACTGAACCAAATAAGCATGTGAAAGAGTTTTCAGAAATGTTGAAGAAAACATGTAAGAAAGAAATTTACTGCCGCCACATTTTAAAATCAGTGATGGCATTTGTGTTTTTTCAGCTTTTGTTCTTCTGAAGAAGCAAGCATGGTAGAAAATCAAGTCTTAGTGATGGCGACTCTGAGAGTGATGAGGAACAAGAACAGTGGATGGAGAAAACAGCAGGTAGAAAAGCTGTCGTTTTATAGTCATGTTATGCTGTCAGAACTGAATTTCCGCTGGTACACTTAGCCATGGCATTCCTGACGTCTGAACCCCAGAAGAGGTGGATTCTTTTGGACCATCTCCATCCAGGGGTTGGGGTAGGGAATCCCCATGAACTTGGCTGTCAAAAGCTGGATATTTTAAAAACCTGGGTGTATGGATAAAGACTTTCCTTTTCAGTACAAATATGAAGTTTTATTTCAATCGGCCATAAGGTTTGCACATGCAAGCCAGAGTGCATTGAGCATGGCTGTGGAGAACATTTTGGGTTGACCTGTCTTTGAGTAATTGCTGCTAATGAGCAGTATGTTCGATTTCCACTATTATGACTGCAAAGAGTTAATGAAAAACTCCCAGGGGCACTGCTGAATGGAAATAATTATGCACTGTGGTTATATTGGTAAAAGTGTTGGGTGGGGCAGATAACAGCCTCCAGCTCTTTTATGGTTAAGTTCCCAGATACCTACAAAAAGCAGTCACTGGGAACCATTTTGTTGTTTGTACATTTGCCAACTGCCTTAAGATAGACTTTGTCCATATTGACTGGCTTAGGCTGACAGTAACACATACGTCTGTGGAAAAAGACTCTAGCCACTCACCCGTGGCTTACCTATAGTTATTGTGTTACTTCTAGCCTTAGCAATACCTTTTGTACATTGTCGTAAAATTACCCACAATTCCCATGGGGCATATTCAAAAAGTAGTTATTACCAATGCAGACAAACGTACCGGTAACTTCTACCTTCCTTTTTTATCTTTGAATTTTTAGCAGGTGTTAAAGGTGATGACATTTTGGTTTCTCCCCAGCTTGTCGGCTCATCTTCTGGCATCAGTGGCCTGATAGAGTAAGGTGATAGCAGCGTAGTTGGTCCCCTGCATGTGGGCTCATCTTCTAGCATCACTGGCCTGATAGAGTAAGGCAATAGCAGCGTGGTTGGTCCCCTGCTTGTGGGCTCATCTTCTGGCATCACTGGCCTGATAGAGTAAGGCGATAGCAGCATGGTTGGTCCCCTGCCTGTGGGCTCATCTTCTGGCGTCACTGTCCTGATAGAGTAAGGTGATAGCAGCGTGGTTGGTCCCCTGCCTGTGGGCCTATCTTCTGGCATCACTGGCCTGATAGAGTAAGGCGATAGCAGCGTGGTTGGTCCCCTGCCTGTGGGTTCATTAGCAGGGTGGTTGGTCCCCTGCCTGTGGGCTCATTAGCAGGGTGGTTGGTCCCCTGCCTGTGGGCTCATTAGCAGCGTGGTTGGTCCCCTGCCTGTATACTCATCATTTGGCATCAATGCTTTGACAGAGTAAGCTGTCTCTTGTTTTTTTCCTCAGAATTACGAGAAGAAAAAATATGATTTTGGTTCCCACAAAAATTTGGATGAACAGTGTATCATTTGTCGTTCGTGCATTATGTTCCAAATTATGTGCAAAATGAATCAAGATCTAAAGAAGGTCATCTAAGAACAAACATGGTGAAATTTCAACTCAATTAATACTTTCTGGGACTTGGACTTCAGATCAAAAGTTGCCAAGTCATGTTAGAATTACACTGGAATTTGAGCCTCAGGGACCCGTTCTCACATTCACTCAAATGCAGCCATGCAATATCACACACTTAGCCAATGAATTATAGTAACTGATATGCATGTTTGTCGTGTGAAGGCTTGCCCATTTCCAATGGCAATTTTCCAAAAATGTGTCTTCAGATGGATCATCAGAAATGGCCTTCTTTCTTTATTTTCTTCAAATGACATCTCACCAGAAAGAATAAGGTCTCAGGGAGTTTAGTTCCACAGCCATCTGTCAACCAAGTATGTTTTTCAACAATAATTTAATCAGTTTCTTTTTGGCTAACTGCAAATGATGGACTGCACTTTTAAAAGAAATGTGTAACACGCCCTCCTTAGGCAGACAGAGGTTTGATGCGATAATGTAATAATTATAAATTTACAGGCTATTCTTGTCAGTTCATTGTAGAGGCTATGGCAGTCTTCCGGTTCGCAATAGACCGATTGCACCTGCACCTGACCTGTAGTGGGTATTTTATATCAACACACATGGCGTCTACCAAAGCAAGTGTTTCATGAGTATCATTTACCAAAAATAAAGCCGAGGCCAGGTACCGTACTCAGACTACTGACGTGCTGGGTACTACACCGTACATTGGCTGTAGTGTTTGTAAACAGCATTCAAAGCACACTCTGATATGGGGTTGATACCCACTATAGGTCATGTGATTTAGCGGGCGCAACCGGTCTCTACCAGACAACTTTGCTCTGCAAAATGCCAATGAAATGTCATATTTATTTTAGTCCTGGAAAGTCCTGCAAAGGTAACTGGGTTTGTTTTTCAGATTGCTGTGGGAATTCCTCTCGTACCAATCAGAACCCACTCAGCCTGTTACTCCCTGCACTGCCTCTTGCACTGTGTGGTTTTTATGGGTCAACCGATAACAGTAACCAAATATAATTTTAAGCAAGAAGGGTTGAGGTGCTTATGAGTTAAAACCTGTAAGTTTTGCTCATTTTGAAAAAAAAATATGTCTGTTAGTCTTTGATTGTAAACTACCTTTTCTTATTTTTCCCCAGTTTCTGATTTCTGGAAGGCCTTGTTGACTGTTGAAGGTGATGGTTGCCTATGGAACTTTGAGGCCCGGCAAACTATCCTGCGCAGTGGTGACACGGGACTGGCCAGCAATGGAATCTCCCAAGTTGAAGACCCAGGTTACGTCATGAGTGAAAGCAGGTAAGAGTTTCATGTGTGGCATGTGCTGGCTTTTAGCAGGGGTGGATGCGGGGTAAGGGTAGGGTAGAATCGTGGTCAAAAGGAGCCAAACTCTCTTGTTTTGAAAATAAAGGATTTTTTGGTCGATTTCCTTTCCCTTCCTTTGAAAAACTGATGTAAAGCCTCAACATATACGGTACATGTAGCCTAACGCCTAAAAAAAAATGGAAAAAAAAAGTTGGCTTCCAAGAAACATGTTTGCCCACCCCTCCCCCCTGAAAAAAAATTATAAAATAGGTCATGGATCTACCTGTGGTCTTTGGTTAGCAATAAAGAATTTATGCATTCAACCGGCTTTATAGACCATAAATTTATAAAAGTTTCCATTTTGAGTAACCATGAGCAAATTGCGACCTCATCCCCAGGGGGTTCCTTGAGCATTCCTTGCTGTGCATCATAGAAAATGGTTTGGGCAAAACCATGGCAACTTGTCCAAGCTGGGGCCAATTTCATAGAACTGCTTTAGCACAAAATCTACTTAAGCGCAAAAAAATGTTGCTTAAAATACAAAGCTTACCAGCTCAAACTCTGATTGTCATGCTAACCAAAGACAGCTAAATTATACAATCCCAAAACAATATACATCACAAGGAGTTTTGGCTGGTTATCTGATTTATCAAGCAATGTTTTCTCGCGCTTAAGCAAATTTTGTGCTTAAGCAGCTCAATGATATTGGCCAAAGTGCACATAATGTGAAAGAAAGATAAATTCAGTACATTGCTGCTGTTTAGTGAATATTTTAAGGCATATTTGACACATTTGACACACACCAAGAACTCTATGTTTCCAAAGCATTTCAAAACAAGAAAATAATCTCAAAATAGGAAATTTATTGAGTGTTTTTGAAAGTGAGTGGTAGATGTGGAAGAAAGGTCTTATTTATTGCAAGAAAAACTAAAAAACAGAAGTGTATCACATAGTAAACACTTTGCTCGTCGCCCAGTGCCCAAACAGGGTGCTGGGAATGGCTGATGGCTTTGCACTGACCGCAAGGTTTTTATCACTTCTTGTTACGGAAGCGTTACTTAAATTTTTCTGTTTGCCAATGGAAATGCTTTTGCACGAACAAAGTGTCGGCTATAAGATAAAAACATGGTCTTGGTGTGGTACAATTACAGTGTGATAACGTCTCTTCTCACTATCACCGATCACGTGTCTGCTGGTGACATATTTTAAATCATTAATTATCTTTATCAATTTTGGATGAACGAATAGAGTGTAGCAAGAATATTTTCAGCAGTGAGGAAGGAATTGAAAAAATATCGTATTGATAACTGCGGCTTATGTGAGGCATTGAGTGAGCTCGCGCATCTGGCAGAAATTTACCCACAGTGTTCTGCACATCATTAGCTGTCACCCTGTGTGACGCATTTCCTTCACTGAAATCTGTGCAAGGCCATCAGCCCATCCGAGCGCCCTGTTTGGGCACTGGGCAACAACGAGTGAAAACGCTTCATAGTATTAGCCACCATCCGAAATTCCTAATTTGTTTCAGTCATCCCCAACTCTGTAGACTTCTTGCTCACTTTTGAAATAATTCTACTTACAGTTTTGAGTTTATTCATTCATTTCTGTTTAGGCACTGTCAGTCTAAAGGCATTTTGGGTCTAGCTGTGTCTTTCCTGATTGTTCAAGTGTTACGCCCTCTATTGACCAGAATGGCATTTACAATCTCAAAGGTTGAAAAGGTCACTTTGTAATTCACTTAACCCAAAAGGTTAACTGGGCTCATTCTTCCGTGTTTGATTTCTTCCCCAGGCACTGTCATGTGAAAGCTGAGCACAAGGAGAACCAGATTTTTGCACTGATGGGAAGAGCGCCCTCGCCTCCTTCAACAAGGGGAGAAGCAAGATGGAGGACAAGATCCCTCGGGACTTCCCAGGAGAGGAAGTACCGGTAACTCTAATACATGTAGATGCCAAACCTCGCCTCCATCACTCAGGGGAAAGATTTCCAAGATTACATGAGAGATCCTCGTCAGAATCTTAAAGGCACTGATTTACAAAGGCGAGGAAAGGACTCAATCTTCTCAGAACTGCGGTTCCTTGCTTCCACCTTTGTGATGGAGCTAGTCAATTTACATTAATACACTACTCAACAAAATTAAAGGATCATACTTGTTGATTACATCATAAAATGAGTGTCATTTAATGTGCTTATGTTCAGGCAACAAAAACGAGAGGAAACGTACAACACGAAGGATTGCAATCTCATGACACTAAAAAAAACCACACGTCAGTCAGCACCTCGGCCAGGTCGACTTTATGGTCCTAAAAGTGATGGAAGTCACGTGTTTGGTGAATTTGAGTTAGAATGATATCCCGGTAAATATAGGGCGCTATTTCTGATTCTGAAATCATCACAGCCGAGAAATGATGTACTTTGAAGAAATGATTATGCATCTTAACGTGAAAAAATCAACTGATAAGACCAATTTTTTAAGAAAGGTAATGCAAGTGTGACATGCATCTGTTTGCAAATATCTTTCCCAAAAATTGCATATTTTTATTACTTTCCATGGAAATGATGATTGGTCCAAAAAATAAAACTTGTGTTTGTCAGTACAGTAAATAAACAGCTTTGCAATCTTCAAACCCCTCAAATCAAATGGCAAAACGTCCGATCTTGCAGTCAATTTTTCTCAAAATGTCCTCAAAGCGAGATTGTACATCGTTTTACCAAAATAGGGCCGTATAGTCCTGACCAGTCTCAATGTACTGATAGTCCCCCCCCGTGACTTTCTAAGGCACTCCCAATCTCTTAGCCCTGTTCCTAAGAGTCATCTCATCCTCTGGCACTTTTCAACATCATTTAGCTGTCTCTGAACAGAACTACCACCAGAATTAATGTGCAAGGAGGGTGAAAGGTGGCCATTTTGAAGTTTGTGCAATACCTGAGCAAGACTTGTTAATGCTTTTTCACCCCTCCCACTAATTGGGCTCTGAAACACGACTAACCAATTGCTCTGTCTCACATTCTATGGTGCTCAACCAAGCACGAACATTAGCTCCAGTGTACAAAAGGAAAATCATTGAGGTAGATAACTCGCTTACATTTTCAGAGACAAATGTCGGATCCTTTAATTTTTGAGTAGTGTACATGTAAATTAGTAAACAGTACAATGCTGCTATAATGAACAGGGCAGGGTTCACACAAAATGCAACAGGGCAGGGTTCACACAAAATGCTTGGTTTTGCATTTCTCCCCACTGTTCCAATTTAATTGGTACCACTCCAATTGTCGAGTTTTCAAAGGCCTTAATATTGAAACATTCCAATTTCCAATAAAAAGGAAAAAAAGCCCTGGTGAAAGAGGGCGCTATTTGCCAAAAAGAGGGCGCTATTTCCTATTTTGAATTGGCAGTCATTACAAATATATGGGTGTACGAGTAAATACAGTCCATGTGAAGCTGATTGTTTTGCTATTGGCACTTAAAATGGATATTCCAATATTTGACTTTTTAACACTGAAATCTTCACTTCCGAGTCATCAGTGTTTCTTAAATTCAAAGCAAATTTTCAGTGTCGGGTGACAGTGCACAGATATTCAGGAGCCAATAGTTCAGTATAGTGATATTGTACAGGACTTACGTACAAATCATTCTTGACTCAAGAGGTACTTTTGTAAATATTTAATGCCTCTCGTTTGTGTACTTCCACGTGTGTTGTGTACTTGGATGTATTAACACACATTTAAAAAGATACTCGTGTCCATGAAGTTATCAAGATGCTGTAATGAGAAAATTCCAATGATATATTTGTACCAAAAAAATTACCATTTGGAGAGACTACAAATAGATAGGACGCACATACAAATAATTGTATTTATTGCATACTTTAAAAATTGAATAGAATATTGCGTGATTCATATTTCCCTGTTCCCCATTCAGGACACCGAAATTCCAGTACTGTACCCATCTCCACTGTTCAGTAGCCTCTCTAAACCTCACTTTAACAAATGTTTCTCATCCCTTGCAAAGTTCTATGTGCCTTGGAAACTTCTATGTTGTTCATGCACATTGCCAGAGTATTAGAGAAAAAAGTCCTGATTAAAATTAGTCACAAAACTGCAAATCAGAAATTTGTTGTTTCAAAATATTACCCTGTAAAAACACCTTTGGGTGTATGTGACAGTCACCATTTATTT
>NW_019091450.1:15407-32942 GCF_001949145.1 Acanthaster planci
GGGTTCAATCCCAGGTGGGCATGCACAATTTTGTTAAAAAACTTAGTATAAAAAAAAAAAAAAAAAAAAAACCTTCTTTTCCAGGGACCCCGGGATTTGAACCGGGGTCCCCTGGCCTGGCAGCCAGCTAGCTAACCACCAGGCCACAGGCCTCTTCGAAAGAAATAATTCGGAACTTATATTTAAAGGTTAGGATTGCGCAATTTCGAAAAAAGTCAAGGGGCACAACTCATCTGCATATATTCAAATAAAGCAGGCTCATTTGCATATATTAAGGTAGAAATTTGAATATGCAGACAACACACAAAATATTCCGACTTTGCATATATTTCACAGTTTGTTAAGTCATTTATTGTACACCTTCCTATATTTAAACTTCTTCAAAATATCCATTTCTACTGTATATCATGTACCTGTTACAAAATTCAACTGAATTTTTCAATTTGGAAAATGTTGCAGAAAACTTGGTTGGTCTGTTAACTTTCTAGGAATATGATTTGCAATGCAGAAGGAGACAATTTTTTTACCACAGTGATGATGACTTTTGTTTCCCATCTTGTCTGTGATGTACGTGTGTTGGCATGAATAATAAACACTTCGTACAATTTTAGGCAATTAGGCATACAATTTTGGAAGTTCAAAAAACAAATGAGAAGCAGTAAAATGAGCCAATTTTTTTCCAGTTTCCTCAAGAATTTAAGAGTTCAGTGATTGTTGGGATAATAGCTTTTTCTTTTCACAGATATGACATTTGGAAAGAGCAAACTTGATTTCTTTTTCTAAACACAAAATACATCCTTGATAGCAGTCTTAAAAAATGTTTGGTAAAAAAAAATGTGTGCACCTTCAAATAAAAACATCTATTCCCTGTTCAAAACCAAAAACCTAATACTGTTCCAAACAAAATAGAAATCCTAATACCATGTTTACCATCTTAAGATAATGTAAACTTTTTCTCAGTGATCCTAATCTTCCAGTCTTTGAGCTCTGCAGCACCCTGCACTGTAAAAGGGAAGCCCCACCAAACACCACAGTGACAGGAAACACGTCAGCCTCACTGACGCTCTTTTGCCCACTTGCTAATTTTTTTCCGGGCTTTATGAGCTTCGAAGCATTTCATAGTGAAAGTAGCAAATTAACTACAGTCGAACCAGCACTGTGATAAAAGCAATGTGAATACAACGTTTTACTCATAACAAGGGATTTTTTTAGGTCCCTGTCCTTTGCTTCTTAATGTTCGTTATTCCTGATAATACACGGTTCTCGTTATAACAAGGTAATTTGCTACGTGTAAGTCGGAAAGACCTTTTATTAACATGGTTCAACTATAACAGGTTTGCGGTAGGCACCATGTAAGGATATCTCTTTTGTGGGTGTGTATGGTTCTGAAAAGAACCACAGGACACTCGACGTTACAGACAGCGCACTCCCCATCTGTCATTAGGAGACTGTAGGGCTTTCAATGGTGAAGTGGCTCAACCCGGGGAGTCCGGTTGGCAAGGTACCGGTAGTTCTTTCCTTGCCTTTTACCTCTGTGGTCCCAGGTTCGATTCCCGGCCCGGTCCACATGTGGGTTAGGTTTTCAGTCCCTACCTGACTCTGTGGGTTTTACCCAGACTATTCCTCAGGGGTATTCCTCCCGCCTCTAAAGCTGTAACTGCTTCTTACTATCTCCCTTTTACTGATGTTGGTGAACATCGGTCGTTTGGCAGCTGCTCAGAGCGCCCATGTATGCCATCAGCTCAACCATGTTTAAATGTATTTTAATATTGTTCCACATTTAATGTCTTCATTGTACAGCGCATTTGAACATATCTATATGAAATTTGTGCTTTATTAATGAATAAATTATTCAAATGAATAATCACTAATTATTATGGTGTCTGGGGGCAGTGAGGTGTGGAGAGGGATGCTAGCTCATAGTCCAACCCAAGAGTACTCAAGCGGAAAATGGGAGGCCAGATGATCAGCGAGATGTGTCCGCCCGAGGGTTAGGCGCACGGGGGGAAGGTTGCCAAGGGTACAGGAGACCCATAGGCTGGGAACTTGTCCCAGGAAATAGGGAACCCATGGGATGTGAGGATGGGGCGCCAGAGGTCGCAGAACTGTGATGTGCTCAAAGATTTCTATGGCTTCCCTGATGCGGCGTGGGTACCAATGTTCAATGTTTGCGGTGAGTTCAGCTTGGCTCCAGTTGATCTGTGGTCTTCTGTGTGGGAATGCTTGATGATGGTTAACCTGTCAAATTTCCCTATTCTGCCATGGGCACTGTGCTCATAGGTCAAGTTCCGGCGGTCTGTTCTTGACACGGGTTTCTTGTTCTCGCGCTCGAACGGCGGGAACACGACTCAAGAACACTGCTCTCAAAACAGGACCACACACCACCTCCTCGTCAGGGTTTTACAGGAACACACAGAAAAACTCTTGAGATTTTGATTTTTGAACAGCTGCAAAAAGTGGAGAGCTGGCTCCAAAGCCATAGACCATGTAGACAATGGGAAGTTTTGCAACATTGACATTAATTATTTTCCCAAACACAGAAATGAATGTTCCTGTTTATATAGAAAAGAATTCAACCCATCCAAACCTTAACTCTCGAGTAACGTACATTGACGCAGCCATGTTGCAGTTGTTTGTTTCTTTCTGGCGTTCGAGCGGCCGACCCAATAACAACAAATCAAACTGTTCGTTAACATACGGGAACAAGCTGCCGAACTCAGCCATGGATTCTGGTTGGGAGGTCCCTGCCAGTCTTGCCAATGTACGGTACTCTTTGCCACATTGGCAGGGGATTGTAGACTCGTGGCTTGTGCTGTTCGCCAGGCCAATTCTTATGCGAGGTTAGCAGGTTCATCCATCTTTGGGAGGGCTGTATGTACAGTACACTCGAGTGCACGCTCGTGGAGGATGCACAGGATGTGATGGGAAGTACTGCGTAGGTAGGGAAGAAGGGGCCCTAGACTAATTAGCTTTGGGTAAAGTTGACCCTTTGGCCAGGGGTTGATCTTGGGTCTTGTATCTTCATTTGGCTTGACTTGTATCCATTCTGATACAGCACTATGTGGTGACTTGATAGACTCCTTGGGTGAAGTGCTCCTTGTTGCAGATGTTGTATGCCCTACAACAAGGGCCCGGTTGACAGAAGACTTGGTCTTGAGGTGATGGAAGGAAGCACTGTGGAGGTATCTATTTGTATGGGTAGGCTTCCCAGCAGATACGGCAGGTTATAGACCGCTGTCCTGCTATCTGGATACCTCGATCGAGTTGGATCGTCATCAGGATATTAGATGTTGCCATCCCATTCACTACTGGAATCCCACTGCAGTCTCCTGATGACGGACAGAGCATGCTGTCTGAAAGGTTAAGTACCCCCTGGTCCTTTTCAGAACCCACATAAAAAAGAGATATTCTTCCATAGTGCTACCAGAAACCTTGTACACACTGTACTCAGCATTATATTACATTAAACTATTGGGAAAACTGAACAAGATTGGGGAATAACTTTAACAGTGTTCCCAAAAAAGCTATTTTTCATTTGGCATAGGAAGCTTCAGTGACAAAAGACCTTGTTCTCAGGGAAGCCATTTTTGATCATGTTTCCAGAATCTCTCAAATGGGGTGACTATTTTGGTTTCAGTGAGTCACTTTCATTTTTTTGAAAAGGTTTAAAACATTTGGATATGATTAACCACAAATTTTTAAAGTCTTCATTAGAATTAATTCATAAGGAGGTTTTGCCAAAATGACAAAAAAGTTAACCTCACTTTCAATTCAATATGGCCCGACTTGTGAATATATGGCCCATTCGGTTAATATCTACTAATTTGGTTTAACCCCGAAAGACCCGACAGCATAATCTACCCCTTCAATATTTTTCGAATATCCTCACAGTGCGTTCTTATCATACCAAGCCTTCAGAAGTAATCTTTCAGCCATTTTGACACCAATTAGGTTTGTGAATAGACTGTTCTGAGGTAGCAATCGGATGGGAATGCCATGTCCCCAGTGGAACGTCGGCCCATTCCCGAATGAAGCAGCGTTCCAAATCTTCCGCTATGTATTATTTAAATGTTGAATTACACATTACAATCTCCTTCCATGCAATATTACCATAGATTGCCTCCTTTGAGTTGTTTTGAAGCAACGTCATTAATGTTTTCAATTACTGAAGAGCAAAAATTTCACCCAAACTTGATGTTTACCTCACGGTTTAAACCAGGTATTGCCCAAAGATTCCAAAATCCTCCCATTTAGCACGAGTTTACATACACCCTAGGGGGTAAGGGTTGAGGGGGCTTGACGAGATACATCTGGGTAACATCCTGAGTTGCTCTTTAAACACCGGCCGATACAGCTATACAAAGTGTGGACATTCATTTCTTCTCCTGTGGTTAAGGAAACTTGAGGAAAATGCTCCTTTTTCTCCAACTAGGATAACTCCTTCGAGCTGGATTTTTGATGATTTCCTTGACTGTTCCTCTTCACTTTGCCATAGATAACCTTGACCCCAAAATGCCACTGAAACAGTTTTTGAGAGAGAGGAAAGCATTGTGTGGACGTGTGAGAGTCCACATAACGTCACTGCACCCTACATTATGTGGACTTTTTGCAGAGGTCCACACTATGTATGCCATGCGCCACTGTGCAACTGCTGCTAGTGATCGAAACTAGACAAAATATTCACTGAAGACTTTGAAACCCCCCGAACTGATATTTCTATCAGTGAATGTGTTTTGTGTTTTCTTTTTGGTATTTTTGGAAAGATAAAATGCTTGTCGTCCCCAAATCAAGGCAAAGCGAGATTTTCTGTGACTGTTCCGGGGGCCAGCACGCAGTGGCCGGTCTGCACGCCTGTCTTTGAAAGTTCACACGCTACATATAGTACCTACAGTACCCGTCTTCTTTGCGAGTAAAACTTACTTTCACATCTTTAAACCCTGGTTAATAAACACTTATGACAAATTATGAATACAAAAAGTAAAACCTTTAGTTTGGTCTTTTTCGCTTAACAAATGTATGTAACTTGTGTGGGCACTGATTTTCACACAAATAAGCCGAATCTTGAACTTAGGACAATGTACATACAATGCGAAGAAATCCTATCTTTGAAGTTCAAAAGTTAGATCAATGTCATACAGTTTAATTCCTTACACTGTCATAAGTTAAGAGGTCAAAGTTCATACTCATTTTATGGGGGACCCGTCTGGCCATCTTGGCATTCCTACTTGGTCGACCATCAGAATTTTGGTACAGTTTCCACGCTGATATGGAGCGCCACCTCCTTGACCGACCGGCAGAGGGTGGTGAGTTCTTCAGTCAGTGTCTCATCCCGAAAGGCCATGCGGATATCTGGAACATTGGTGCGTGTGATGTCGTTCCCTGACGGACCATCCTTACGCCAATGGGGCCCCAACCAGTGGTCTTTAAACTGTAGGAGTAAAATGAAACCTAAAACTCATCTGTCTCTCGAGCAGGGCTGTTTTACTATTCACATAATTTATGCTCATGGGAGAAGAAGGGAATAACTACGACTGGCCGGCCTTCATTTGAGAAAGAATCAGAAGCATGGAAACAGCTGATGGTGGTCTTAACGCTGGGACCAATTTCATGGAGCTGCTTAAGCACAAAATTTGCTTAAGCGGGAAAAACTTTAAAAACCTGGAAGCAGGGAAAAAAATGTTTAATAAACAAAGGTTACCAGCTCAGACTCTAACACCTAAATACAATCCCAAAACAATATACAGTGGAACGCCGCTATATCGAACACCGTTATACTGAACATTTGGCTGTACCAAACATCGTCCTTGGCTCCCAATATTTTGTGCACAAACCTACCGAACATTATGTAGTTGCAAATCAACAGAGATTCGCCACAGCATGTATCAGGGATCGATCCTGAGAGGAAGCTTCACGACTTTTAGGATAAACTAAAAATCAATTTTGTAACTCAAGATTTAATAAAAAACAAAAACAATTAACAGATACATTTCTAGAAACCTCAAACGTGAATGCAACGGCAAAACCTCATGAAAACAGTGAATGATGGTATCTTAAGTGGGTGCAATTTAGTTAGACAAGAGAGGGAGCTATTCAACATGGCAACTAAACGTTTCGCTATACCAAACGACCCGTGTACTGAACATAAAGTGTGGACCCCATCGTGTTCATTATGGTGGCATTCCACTGTACATCACATGGAATTTTGGCTGGTTCCTTGTTTTATCAAGTAAGGTTTTCTGGGGTTTAAGCAAATTTTGTGCTGAAGCAGCTCTATGTAATTGGCCGCTGGTCTTAAACATCCTTAAATGCCTAGGATATTTTTCTATTCATTTTCATTTTTCTATACATGTATACATGCGGCACACAGAACTCGCTACATGTACGTACGTCGAGTCCACATATGGAGATTCTTCTGGACAAATTGTACAAGGAATATAACATAAAACGGACAGGGGTGGTCAGGGAAATGAAAGTAAACTTCGCATGACAAAATCCTTGGGAATTCATTGTACATTGATTTCCTAAAATGGTACATGTATTTATGAATGGAATTTTGAAACCAGTGAGTCACATACATGTACCTGTTCCCAATCGTAAACAGGTTTTGTTGGTAAGTCAAACTAGTAAAAAGAAATTTAATTTCTGGCAACTATGTTAAACCGTTCAAGATTAAGTTAACCGACTGCTGTATCCACATAATATGCTATTTTCCAACCATTAGCCGGTGCTTCATCGACTCTTTAATGGCAGATATGAGTTTAAAAAAAGAAAGCACAAAATAAAGACCCATGCTACACAGGAGGTAAAGTCGGACAGAAATGGAACAATTAATCTGACATAGAATGAAATTATTCCTACTGCTGCAGGAATTTCAAGCTTCCATTGCTTGTTTTAAACAATGTCTGAATCAATCATGGTTAACAACCCACCAATCAAACAACAGGTATTTCTTCTGGTACTGTACGATATTCTTTCCCATACTTATTCACAAATGTTTCTATGAAATGCATGGATAGCCGACCACTGATTCAGTGGTGCAGTTTTAAAACACGGTAAGCACTTTTTCTACATTCGTAACTAAGCTAGTTGAAATGGCTACAAGTTTTAAACCATGTTGTAGATGTCCTGGTACTTGATTTATTCACTGACCTCATTTGGAAAGCCACTCATGATAACACTGTTCCTGGCAAGCTCGCACATGTCACATGGTGTCAGCTGAAAGACCTGACTAGCAATGCTGTACTCTTCCACCAAGGGCTCCTACGGGTCACAAACAAATATACATAAATTTGTAGCAGCAATGTTGTATAACTGCATGCTATTCACTGCACGGTCTTGTGACTGGTCTTGTGACCGGTCTTGTGACTGGTCCTGTGACCAGTCTTGAGACTGGAGTCTTGAGACTGGTCCTGTGAACTGTTTTGAGATGGTTCCTACCCAGAAGTTCCTACATTCATTCTTGTGGGCAGAACTTGAAAACTGCTACATAATTAAAATGTGTAAAAAAGGTCCTCTATGCATCTCTCCCCCCCCCCAAAAAAAGTGGACTGCACAGTTTCGCACAAATCTGATAAAATACTAACAGTAAAATCTCTTTTTCTTAACCAATCAAAAGGCAGGTACATGTACAAACCGCCTGCACTGAACCAATAAGACACACTGCTAAGACAGGCCTAGGCTTACACGAAAGGAGACACCACTGTGATAAAGTTCTGCCTGGACTGACGTCAGCAGGAAGAAATTGAATTGAATGGAATGCTGAAAAGAAAGGGCTGAAAATGTTCACCCATGTTGAAAAAACGGTGACTCGTGAAGCTTGGGAAAGTCGCACCATTAACCTGCCAAATTCACTCTCTCACCCTTTCATCCTAGCCCCACTGACGATGGTAACTGCTGACGCACATCAGAAGAAACCAAACAATTCAACACCTACACGAATGTACAGTACATTCCAGAGTCCACACCCCATGAATCGCTTGCAGTTGACAGACTAAACGGCGCCGTGTGGATATTGGATCGAATGGCCTTACTACAGCAGCCGAGTAAGAATATGCGTGTTTAGAGGTTGTCAATCCAATTCCAATGGTATAGATAGTTGCATGTATTTTTTTCCAATATTATTCATCTACATATTGACAACTGGGTAATTCCAGAAATTAGGAGTCCATTTTTTTTCGTGTCCCTGTCACATCTAACAAAGGCCTATGATTTTGTAAGTTCAGAACACATTTTCTAATTTCCAAGAGTGATGAATCAATGCAAATTACCTGCAAAACAAATAGCAACAGTTTGAAATCAATTCTGGTGATATTTCCATGTCCAATAACAAAGGTCAGGGACACAAACATGTCACACTTGTGGACGCCTAATTTCTGGATTTTACCCATATAAAAAGCCTTGCTTGGCTCTGCCTCCCAGTGAAGAATTTGGGGGCTTCAACAAGTCATTCTAATGTTTTAGCACATTGGAACGTTCGTTCTATAACATTATTCTAATGTTGCAGAACATATCGTTATTCTAATGTCAAGGATAAAGGCAGCCACTCCACATCGCCTTCATCGACCTGACCAAGGCTTTTGATTTGGTCAGCAGGAAAGGCCTCTTCAGCCTCCTGGAGCAGATTGGTTGTCCTCCCAAGCTTCTCGTTATCAGTGTCTGTCCACGAGAACTTGAAAGGCACCATCAAGTATGGCAGCTCCATCTCAAACCCATTTTAAAATCAAGAACAGAATCAAGCAGGGGTTGTGTTTTTGGTGCCAACCCTCTTTGGCATCATTTCCCTTTGCCCAGTCAGAGGATGGGATCTAGTTCCCTACCAGATGTGACGGTGGCCTAATCGTCGGCCTTGCTTGCCTGAAGGCAAAGACCAAATAAAGGCAGTGCTCGTCTGGAAACAGATTTTTGCAAACAATGCAGCACTAGTAGCACACACACAGGAGGGCCTACAACACAAACTGCGTCACACAGGTTTGCAAGGAGTTGATCTTATGATCAATCTCATTAAACAGACCAACAACAAGGGGCAACATATCACCTCCACTGGGGGAGTGCGTTAGTATAGCGGTTCTTTCCTCACTTTGCACCAATGAGGCCCCGGGTTTGAGTCCCGGCTCAGACCAGGCTTTAAGTGCATTTGGTTTCCAGTCCATACTTGCTCTCACAGGTTACCTACGGGTACTCTGGTTTCCTCCTGCCTCTAAAACTGTACCTACTTCCTAACTCAATAGGGACCCCACTGGAAATAAATTGCAAAACTTTCATGGGCTATCCCTGGTACTATTCAATTGTGAGGTAACGCCAAATGAATCCAATCCGTTCCCAATATCTCAACTGATACAGTAACTACAGACTAGGGGTCGTGGACGATTTCATCTTCCTTGGTTCAACCATCTCCAGCAAACCTCTCTGTGGACTCTTCAGCTGAACTCCCCCTACCCCTCGGCAAAGCTTTCAACAGCCATGGCCTACCTAGCCAAGAGAGTGTGGGACAACTCCACACTCACTACCAATACCAAGGGCCTGCGTCCTTAGCACCCTTCTTTAACCCTAACCTTCCCCAACCACCCAGAATTAAACAGTAGTAAAGTGTTTAATTCTGTGGGGATAGGTCTGGTAGGCCCATAACAGCTGGCTTTTGCATTGGGTTTGGCATACTTCAGAAAAACAAAGTCCAACAGCCTCTGTGCAACTTTGTGTGAATGGGGAAGGTTAGGGCCAGCAACTCTTGGAGGGTTAGGGTTAAGGCAGCAAAGTGTGGACTTTACATTCCCGGCAAGAGTGCAGACTCAATGCCTTCCACCTATACAGCCTGAAAAGGATTCTTGGTATAACCTGGCTGGACCGTGTGCCTCACAGTGAGGTACCGAGGGTCACAGGCATGCCAAGCACGCTGGCTTGGCCATGTGCCGGATGGCCCAATCCCAAAGGAAGTATCATATAGTGAAGTTGTCCCTGGCTCCAGACTGGTAGACCAGCTCTCCCCTGCAAGCGAGACCTCTGGCCTTGCAACATCAACCCTAAACACTGGGCAGCTCTTGCTGCTCATCAAACCGACTGGAGGCAGGCTGTTAGAACAGGGACCCTGGCAGGAGCTCAGCAGAGAGAGGGTAGGAAAAGGAGAAGAGCAGATGCAGATGCCAGCGAGCAAAATGTAGCTCAGCTCCCATGGACTTCAGGCACAGACTTCTTCTGCAGCACCTGCAACAGAGCCTGCCACTCGAGGATCGGCAGGTTCAGCCAAAGCAGATGCTGCAAGTCAACCACTGACTGGCCAACTCTGGTGCAACTCCACTGTCTTCCGAGACTGACCAACATGTGGTCTAGTCTTGAATGCACGACATTAGAAAGGGGTAAACTATCTTTGGAAAAAGTTAAGTGTGATGATAAAGGCAAGAAAAATTCTCATGAATATGACCGTCTTACATTGACCCCCCAACTTTGATCCGAGACCCTACCCCACTGTCCCCCTGTATCCAATCCACCACTGTGTAAGGGTTGGCCTTTGAATTCCTATTAGAGTTTTGCAATTCTCTCCAACATTGTTCACCAAAAAATAAAAAGAAACATTACTTGCGAGGCATCTACCGCCCTGTTGGGGGATGGGGATTACATGTGAGCTGCTTGTTGATATTCAAAATTTAACTATGGGATGAGGGATCATTGATAACAGTAGAGTGTAATGCTTACAAAAGAATTTCACGCTATGCCTGCAAGTGTGTCATAACTACCCCCCAAAGCTACCGTAGCATGAATTTTTGCGGCTCAGTGTTTGCTCCCAGACAACTTCAAGCAGACACAGCAAGATTCAAATATAAATCTTCTCTTAAATTTAAATAAATTTATTATAACATATAACTTATAACTAAATACTGAGGTACAACAAAAAAAACCATCAAATTAATTATCTATAATGGAGCATTTCACGTGAGACCGAAATTAAGTCTATAATAGTCCGCATTCAGAAAACGAAGCAAGATATATAACTGGAAGAAATTTAAATGGCTCCTGCAATTACTTCTTAATTGTAAAGAAATAAAGAAAATTACAATCAATTAGTTTATTTAACCCTTCGATATTGGCTTAATGCTAACACTTCATTATTAATAATTAAAACCTTACTAAAGCCGGCAATCAGATAAAAAAAAAATGTATGTAGGGCCCACCGCGAGTAAAATACGCTTTCCGCGTCAAAGGCTGTCCCCTTGCCTGAACCGTTGCATGGAACCCTGTGCCGGAACCTCTGAGTAGGTAGCCGGGAAAAGTGTCAGCGGTGTCACACCTGGCTAGGTTCTTGGTGGCGGTGCCAGTGGATGTTTAAGCTTGCCTACAGCCAGCCTCGGGCCTGTCTGCCTCGGGCAGTCGGTAGGGCAATGGAGATCACAATGCAGCACTTTAATCACTAGGGCTAAAGGCTCATGCAGCCCTAGATGACCGGTCTGTTGGCAGATCAGATGCCTGACTCTCTCGGAGACCATCACCGTTCCAAGACTTGGCTTTCCGGTGGAAAATTTTAGAAATTTATAGCTTATAGCAAAAATGTTGCTGCTGTCATGTCTGAGGGGATAAGTGGCAAAATGCGCTTTTTCAAAAATTGCGGGCTGTTAGTCACGGGTCCAAGGCATTATAAAAACCCAGTGTTGCATAAAATAATAAAGAGATGAGACCATGGCAACATGAATATTTATACTATCTTATGTATTATTTATTTACACGATAGGACACTACAGGTACGAACAGTAAACACAACACACGGACGTTGACAAACACAAATCAGACTTACTGAGGCGTGAAGTAGGGTTCTTGTTTGCTGGGACAATGCTGACGAAGTGGACCATACAATATACAGTGGAACATTTGTAACCCGTGGTTCACATTTCAAAATAGCAGGAACCAAATTTCATATTAATTTAATTCCCTTTTGAAAAAACTCTTGACATCACACATTTCAGGATTTATGATACACAAGAGATTTTGCTTTATTGGAGGGAAAGAGCCAAGCCAATCAATATGAGAAATAAAAAGTAAATGCAGAGAACACCAGTGGCCACAAATCAAAAGATGAGGTTTACAGAAAACACAGGATCCTGCTAAGTTGAAATACACTTTGAGCTCAAGAAAAATAATTTGGCGCCAATGTTCTAGATGTACAGATGAGTTGCGACGAGTCGTTCCAAGGTGGGATGACAGGAGTCCGTTGTGTTGTATAGGCAGTCGGCAAAAGTGAAGGGCAAAGTTCAGCAGAAGAAATGTAACGCAAAAGAATACTTGCGGATCTTGCAAGGTTCATGCTGGTGATTAGTGCCGCAGATGCCTTGGTGTACTTATGTTGTGTCGGCAAGTCACAATTTATGTAGCTTGGTGGCTGAGAGGCCTGGAGACAGCTCTTCAGGTGGACTACAGAAACTCCCGTCCGGCACCCTCTTTCAGAACATGCAGTTCAGTAACTAAGATAGCGAGCCAACACTCGTGAACATAAGGGGAAGACTTGGATTTTGAAGTCCTCCAGTC
This sequence comes from Acanthaster planci, assembly GCF_001949145.1. The sequence goes on from NW_019091450.1 coordinate 27,915, forward strand.
CAAAGAAAAGTAGTGCAGAGCGCAGACAAAAGTTCGGCAGGCATGTAGTCAGCACGACGGCAAAGTTTGGAATGCCCAGCTTGCCAAAACTCTGGGGCAAACTGCTCCCCAGAACATGCCCTTGCCACATGACTAGCTCAGGCTCTCATTGGACAACTTAGAAAGTGCCACACATGACTCCAATACTGATTGGTCATCCAGTATCTAGGCAGATGAGCACTCAGCAGAAGTTTATGGCTTTCACAGCTTGGGTAAGGTATGAACAACAACTAGGGATTAAGTGTGTCTCAACATCCTGCTGATCTCCTATAAAATTTACTGGGAGAGTACCGGTACACACTGGTGTACCAGTCAGAGATTAAAGGCAGTGGATACAAAGAGCATCCTGTGATTTCCTAGGAAAGCAGGAACATTTAAGATAAACTGAAGGAAGAGCAGGCTATTTGACAAAAGGAATAGGCAATACATCAAAGGTTCACCACTGGAACACTGCTCACCAGTAGAGAAGTCAAAGCTCAGGAAAGAACAATTTAAGTATGCAAAAGGAAAACATAGTCATAAAGAAATAAAATTTGAAATTGTTATCCAAGACCTCTTTTGGGACGGGGGTTACACATTGTTATAACAAGGTTGTTGTTATTAATAGTTACCTTGGATTATCAGCAATGGAAAACAGGAAAACTTGGGACCTAAAGTTGTCCTTGCTATAAATCTGATCTTGTACTAACAGTGCTCTTCCTACATTGAACATGTATCTGTGTTCCACTGTACGTACATATTCTGACAGGTTTTCTAGGGCATGGCCTACAGGCTTTGCATTACAAGGTCTTACAACCAGACTTGTGAATAGTCTGGCAACTGTTCCGCTGATTGGTCTTGTGAATTGTTTTGCAGCCGTGTGGTAACTGGTCCTAAGGTAATCTTCTGATTGGCTTTGTGACTGCAGCCTTGTGATGGTGTTGACTAGGACACTGCCTCTTACCTTGGTGAAATGGAACTGCAGGGGGGCGTCTGTGGACAGGGAGATGCACAGTCCCCGGGCATGGAACTCAGGCAAAGGGTTGCGGTGGTAGTTAAGGAAGAGGGAGTTGTTGGAGAGGGGGGACATGGCAATGCCAATTTGGGCCAGGTAGTACAAATACTGCAACACTGGCGTCTGGTGAAAGGAAATAGAGAGACAGAGATGTGTTAATTCTACCTACAATCTGTCGAGTTTAAGCGGTGACAACGTTAAACCATTGGTCAATTTGCCAGGTGCCCAGGATACATATTCTGTAAACTAATTCTCTACGAAACCAGCGACTCTGGTGAGTTGTTACCAGTCATCGTTTAATGGCTTGAGTCCCTTGACTTGAGACAACATGAGATCTCAGCCAGGTGTGACTCAAGGCACATGTATTCAAGTCAACTGGAGGCAGATTTGCTTGAAAAAAATTCAGTGCAACAAAAGCTCTGCTAAGTCACTCCTGGACCGTGGCTCACCTGATGTCAAATTCTGTCTCAAAGAGGGTTAACACTAACAAAGGAAATCTTTACTGCTGTTTGCTTGAATAGCTTTTGTCATCAATTAAGAAGGGAAGCCTGTTACTGGTCTTGAGATGGTTGTGATCATTTTACTGGGTCTAGTGTTGGTCTAGAGATGGGATGGTCTTGCGAGGTCTTCTATTGGTCTTGTGATGGTCTCATAAGGTTTTGTGATAGTCATCTGAGGGTTTTCCAGGTCCTTTGATGGCTTTGAGGGGTCAGGTAACGGTCTCTTGGTGTCCAGTGTACTCTGGTCTCCCAATGGTCTTGTTGGATCCTGTCATGGTCTTGGTGGGTCTTATGGGTCTTGTGTTGGTTGTGTGATGGTCTCATAAGGTTTTGTGATGGTCACCTGAGGGTTTCCAGGTCCTTTGATGGCTTGGAAGGGTCAGGTAATAGTCTCCTGGCGTCCTGTGGGTTACTCTGGTCTCTCAATGGTCTTGTTGGGTCTTGTCATGGTCTTGGTGGGTCTAATGGGGTATTATGTTGGTTACAAGATGGTCTTGCTGGGTTTTTGTGTCGGATCTTGTGAGATCTTCTGATGGTGTTGTTGAGTCTAGTATCATCTTGTGGACTCTTGTGATGGTCTTGTGGGATTTAACACTGGCCTTTTGATGGCTTTGAGGGGTCTTACATTTGTCATGGGAAGACCTTGTGGGGTCTTGTGAGAGTCTTATAACTGTCTTGTAGGATCTTATGATGATATCATGAGGGCATGACTACAACACTGGAAAAAACGTACCCTTCTCAATTGCAATCCGTGGGAGATGTTCTCTGCCAGCATGAAGGCAGAGACCACATGATGGACGGGGCCAGCCTCTCCACAGTGCGGTCTGAGGACAAAGGTGTTGAAACCACGCTCCCTGATAGAGTGAAAAGAATTGCTAACAAGTGTGAGCAGGACAGGTGCTCTGACAAATAACAATCTGATAATTTGCTGTTGTCAAGACCTGTCAAGATAATCAGAAGAACCCACAAGACCACTCCGAGGCATGAAGTCTGAATTCAAGTCACAAGCTAATTAGGTGAGGTGCACCAAAAGCATTCCTTTGTCAACGTTGACTACAGTACTCAGGACTGGTATTGTGACTGGCTTGCATCTAGTCTTGAAAATGGTGTTGTGCCTGGTCTTGCCTTTGGTTTTGTGACAGTTTCGACTTTAACACTAATAGTGCGTTTGCGCGGTTACTCCTGTTTACACGAGTAGGATGCGTGCGCATTACACTCAGGTACAGGAGTATACTCTCCTCTAGCAAGAGTATACTCTCACTGATGACCCTTGGGATGTACTCCAGCTATTCAAGCGTTCACGAGTATACTCGTGTCAACGCAAGTAGCTCGCTCGAATGCACCCTTTGGTGGGGGAAATAAATGGAGAAAGGTGTTCAGATGACGTTTGCTCTCAAAACAATTTCTGCACAGGTAGCATTTACAGTTTATTACTACTTCAATCTCACGAGGAGTCCGGGAGGAGTTACAGTTAATGAGTCCGGGAGGAGTTACAGTTAAGGAGTCTGGGAGGAGTTACAGATAATGAGTCCGGGAGGAGTTACAGTTAACGAGTCCGGGAGGAGTTACAGTTAATGAGTCTGGGAGGAGTTACAGTTAATGAGTCCGGGAGAAGTTACAGTTAATGAGTCCGGGAGGAGTTACAGTTAATGAGTCCAGGAGGAGTTACAGTTAATGAGTCCGGGGGGAGTTACAGTTAATGACTCCGGGAGGAGTTACAGTTAATGAGTTCGGGAGGAGTTACAGTTAATGAATCCCGGAGGAGTTACAGTTCAAAACACGTCATCACCTGCAAGAAGCTCCATCTGCACTTCTTCAAGAGGACTTTATGATCGCATTGTCATTAGCAACTTGTCAACCCGAGACGACCGTTTGCGTTTGTCTTGAGGGACAGAAACAGGTGGCTTGATAAGTGTGATTTGTGGTATCTATATGGCCCAGTTTGTGTTATTACTAATAAGTGCACCATGGTTTCAACTTGAAGGGAAAGATTTGGCCGACTCATGTCAATATGAAGGGAAAGTGAATGCTTTGTGGTTAACAATGTCAACCTGGACACATCAGCCAGTATATGATTAACTGTCAATATTCCAGTTTTAGAATAAGGCATACCTACAAGTGGCAATGAAGGGGAGGGTTCTGCCAAGAAGACTGAAATTATTTACCTTCGAAAGTGATTGAGGACCACAAGGTTGGCGTATATGTAAAAAATCCAGTAAGCGTAAGGTGGATCATCCGTTGACGTCCACTGCTCTGGCTCCGGACTGTTGGAGGTAAAAATTACATCTTCTGGTTTTGATTCATCATCCACGCTGTCAAAGCCGGTCACCTAGTTGATCCACAAACCAAGTTACTTAGATTTCAAAGAAACAGGACAAGGCCAAGGTGAGATTCCAAAGACGGATGCTAAAGACACATCTACTAAATGTGTTACAGGCTGATTCTGAGATGATCAGACTTCTGAGCTGTCTTAAGAAATCATATGATAAAGACAGTGCAAGGATTAAGTGGACAAGTTAGTGTTATGATCTCGAAATGTGGATCTCAAGTGGATCCACTCATTTAAGCCACAAAAATGGAATACTCTTTGCATCTCTACAATGGGATACTTGGTTGCTTCAAACAACTGCACGTAGACATTATCAGGATAAAGGTGGACTTGCAACCAAAATACACTAGGCGTCCACATCTTGTGGATCCACGGATTTTGACGATACTTACGTATTGCAGGAACTTGTGTATTTCCGGGTGCGACTTTGGATCCTTTGTTGCTTTGAACAGAGGCATAAAGACATTATCCAGGATCTCGGCAAAGCTGCCCACCATCTTGTTGGACCGGTAGACATCACTGAGTGGTGTTAATTTCAAAGACAAACATGGGGCTATTAAGCCAAATCTCATCTGATCCTACAAACCCAGCAGCCATCGAAACTTAGAATTTCAAATTCAACAGTTTACTGTACCAAATCTAAGAAAAAAAACTTTCTGTCAAGTTTTCCTTTTACCAAATACCCTTAATCATACTGCAGACCATGAACTTCTCCTAAATTCTCTTGTCAATCAAAAGCTCCATGATACTCACCCAGGAAGTAGAATATTGCCCTAATATATTGCCCTGCAGTGGTCCAAGGAAACTTACTATAGCCTGGGAATCTGGATGAGCCATCTGACATTGTCTGAGTAAACCCGGTGGTTGACGGCCCACTTGGCCAGCTTGTCCCACTCATCTTTACGACGCCCATAGATGGATATCCGATACTCTGCATTCTGGTATTTGCTGTCCTCCAAGTCCTTACACATCTCCTGTAAATCCATCAGAATTCTGCACAGATTTGTCTGTCACATGTTAATTGGCCTTATTCGACAGTCGGCCATCTTGAATGAAACACACGAGTTGTAAAATGTTCTTCTTACAAGTGGGAATACATATGGGAACAAAGATGTTTTAATTTGCATATTTTATGCGATTGCAATTCTTGAGCTCCGATGGGGTAA
>NW_019091450.1:37150-59511 GCF_001949145.1 Acanthaster planci
ATAAAATACACTGTTACTGCATGTACATGTATACATGTACCATGTACCTCTTGATGAGATGACAGGTGAACCAGTCCATTCCAGAGGTGGTGGTCGCTATGCAAAAGCTTGCCCCAATCATGAAGTAGAGCAAGTGTCTTTAATCTGCGGAACTCCAATCGTTCAATGCTTATGTGCAATCAGATATTAAACTCAGTCTACCAGATTTTATTCACAATCATCTTGCAAAAAACCTACTCAATGCAATGGAACAACCCAAATACTCCAACGTACAGCGTGCATATCAAGGGTGTCGATGTTGATGTCATATGCTGTCAGGTTCAGACTGTCAAACACCTGCTGAGAAAAAAAACACCCGAGATGTTACCCAGAGTAAAAAACTCAGGTCAAAGTTTAAAGTATGCCCCCCAAAAAACACTCCCAGCTTTTTGAACCCTCGGACCCGCAAGAGAGTTTGGCAGCAAGCTACTGGACAATTTCTTCACAGACTCTTCTCACGTTTACAAATGTTTGATGACCATGTTGTATGGGTGGCCACAGTTTTCAGAAATTTAAACCACTAGTATTCAACAACTTTCAGTGTTTGAATCCATCACAAGTCCTTTCATGAGTCCAGTAACAAGTTCCTCCACAAGGCCAGTCGTAAGTAACAGGGTGAACAATGACAAAAGAATGTTGATACCACAGCTCACTTGAACAGCTTGTGAATTGGTTGAAATCTGAATGACTTGTGATGGACTTACAGGGACTTGCAGGGACTTTCAGGGACTTGTGATGAACTTACAGGGACTTGTGATGGACTTACAGAGATTTTCAGGGACTTGTGATGGACTTACAGGGACTTGTGATGGATTTGCAGGGACTTGTGGTGGACTTACAGGGACTTGCAGGGACTTATGGTGGACTTACAGGGACTTGCAGGGAATGGTGATGGATTCAAATACCACAGACAACTTTTGCCGCAAGCATCCCTTGATTTTGCACTTACCAGAAAAGACACAAGCGCAGTGGATTAACTATGGTTAGGCCAGGCCGTATGAACCAGGATTTTGAGCGCCTGTTATCAGCTTCAGTATTCTCCCTGAGGGTTTTTGTTTAGTGCCAGGATGACCAATGTAAAAAGTTTCATGCAAATACTTTGACCAAAGTCTGACATGCACTCAATTTTTCCGACCTGCTTGAGTGTCATCGTGGAGCCGTCCTTGTTCTTGCAGACAACTCTGTCAGCTTCTGTCTTGATTTTCTTCTTGATGAATCGCAGCAGGTGTTTCTGGTTCGCTGATCCAGATACATGGATGTGAGTATCCACCTACTGAGACAATCACAAAGAGGTAGAACCTGACTAAACTGGTGGCATGTATCCAGATAATGAAAAACCTGACTGAGGTGGGACTTGAACCTATGACCTCCTGAACATGTGTTCTTGTTCCATAGCTGCGGGGACGTACACGTACGCTCAATATTTCACTTACACGTATTTTGTGGGGACCGACTATGTAATGAGGACACGGAAATGTCCCCACAACTCAGTCCAAGTTTGCCTAAAAAAGCCATTGTCCCCTTAACACGGTAAATGCATACCCATTGTTACCAGTGCTCTACCAGCCGAGCTACCTAGCAATATGTTGGTGACTGGATCTTCTGATTTGATGATGCAATTCATCAGGGATTAAAGCCAGAAATCTATGAATACCTTAGCACTCCAGTCTTCAGACATGGATCATTCCCGATAAGTTGCAAATGGGAGTCAGGATGGCGTAGAGGTTCTTTCCTAGCCTTTCACCTCTGCAGTCCGGGTTCGATTCCCGGCTTGATCAACACGTGGATTGGGTTTTCAGTCCCTATCTGATTTCGTGGGGTTATACCCAGAATATTCCTCACGGGCTTTTCTCCTACTTCTAAAACTGTAACTGCTTCTCATAGTCTCCTCTCAACAGTTTTCTTCAAGCTAGCGAGCTGCAATGCCTAGGGTGCTTTTGAGGAATCTTTGGTGTCGTTACCGGAAAGAAATAATAATAATAAACTGAGGAAGTGGCGAACAGGGGTGACTCGAGGAGGACATGTCAGTTTAAACCAGGATTACCGAACTGGAAGAATTCCGAACCACTTGAACAGGTGCATGGCAAGAGAAGGAACACAAAATGACACTTTTTCAGGCACAATACACATATCTCGGACCCTGCATTACTTTACACCGTGGCGTAACAGTAATCACCAATACTGCATGCACATTTACCTTTCTGATGTTGTAAAAATCTCGATGAGGCACAGATTTCTGGGCAGCCAGCTCCTTCCTCCCGTTCAGCAGACAGTGCAGGCGGAATCTGGATGCCAGGTAAGACAGCCTTCGTTGGGAAAATGACTTTCTGGTAAAACAAAGATAATAATGGTAACTGTTAGCGTTCTAAAGGACTTCCGCCTAGTCAGATGTAAGGAAATGACTGGACACTTGGTCATGTTGACAGCTTGTGTCTCCGGGTGCAAATTTAGTCATTTTAGCTCTCTTTGGCTGGACATGATCAATACATGTTAGCCAACAGGTGTGCGGCTATTGTTTTCAATGTACACATGTGACACATTATCATAACACTAAATTCTTTTGTTGGATCAAATTGTGAATTACAAACGTACATGTGCTTAAGAGTGTGATTTGCATGCAAACCAAGTTTCACAAAGATTGTGTCATGGGTTGCAGATCAAAGCAAAAACCCTCCCTCTGGATGCCAACTAAATCCAAAAAGCAAGGCCTTTAAAGCATCAAAGATTTGAACATCTACACTGTAAAAATGCCCTGACTTCCGTCAACTACATGTGGCCACGAGCACTATTATCTTTGCTGGAATTTGCGACTAACGAGGTCAATACATGTACACTGTACATACAAAACGGCACTGTGGTATACATGATCGCTACAAATCCAGTGTTGGGGCGAATGGAAAATTTACAAATATACTCGTAATGAGTGTGTTTACACTTAATCAGGCTTGGAAAAAGGAAACAGAATCCACACCCTCCAGCTTTTCCTCCCCTTGGCTGTGAAATCATCTGAAAAAAGTCCAGGTCTTCTACACTGGCAGGTTTCAATACTTGCATGCAAAACTTCCCCAGAAATTTGATCGTTGGCCATAGGCATCATCAGAGACTGACGAGCATAATGCAGGAGAGACAACATGCAAGAGGCACAAACGAATGGCAATGACACAAGATTCAAATGACCTGGAAACTCACATGGAAACTCAAAATGCTCATTAAATGCTTGCCAAGTGTAATGAAGATTGTCATGCGAAAGCTCAGTGGAATCTCAGTGGAAAGTCTGGCTCTTTCAGGGTTAAAAATTTCAATGTGTCAATGTCAAACATCCTCACATTGGTCTGTTGACCATGAGCGTCATCAACACGTTGGAATCGGCAAGAAACGTCATCTTGTCCACGCAGGGCAGGTCGATGGGCTTGTCCCTCGCCACATCCTCTTCGTTTTCATAGACAAGGATGATGCCATCCTTCATCTTGAACTCACACTGTATGGGCTCCGGCAGCTCACAGGCAAAAGGGTCTCCCTTCTTGGTGGGCAGGTGGATGGGATGGTCTTATAGGGGGAGAAGCCAAATACACGAACCATTAATTACGAAGTTTCGCTAAATGTCCATGCACCTGATGTGGGTACTTATACTGAATTCCGAGCAGGTCAAAATTATGAACATGTTGTCATCATTGTGCGAAACTGCCTTACGGTATCTCAATTCCACCATGCATTGAGACAAAGATATTTAAAGGGTGGTGACTCAGTTCAACTAAGCATTTAACATACAAACCAACAGGCTTCAAGACATGAATTAACGAAACCTGCACTGCAATATGGTCTGACCATCTTATGCAAACATGTATGTATACATTTCAAAGGTAACTAAGCATTTTACATACGAACCAATGGGCTTCAAGACAGAAATTGCCGCTATATGGATCTTGAGTAATCCTGACCACATGCAAACATATTTCAAAGGTACATTGTAAATAACGCTGTACACTGTAGGTGTACATGTACATGTACCGGTATGTGAACCGGATCAAAGTTTACAAATGGACGCACACGTACATGTAATTTTCAATGATAACTTTGTTATTGTTGACACTGCAAAAGTAGTATACATGTACATACACATGGAACCATCTGAAAAGTTAGATGAAAATACATTTGTATAAGTGACACAGCGTGCCCAGCATTATACATGCATATATTAGAAGTACATGTGCAGTTATATGCATATACTGGATTCATTTACATTGAACCACTCCCTGCCGGGCGACTCGTTTTCGGGAACATAGGCTTTATATGCAGAGCCGGGAGCCCGGAAATGGGACAAAAGAGTTGGGTCTTATAAAAAAGACCGTGCTCAGCACAAAAGACTGAGCTGCTGGCCATTACCGACATTTTTTCGCTCTCAATAGTGGAGAAAATCCAGCCTTGTTTTGAAACAGTATACCACGGTTTGAGGCATTTAGAGAGAGTAGATTACCACCGGGGACAAAAGCTCTCCACCACCGCAGCAATGAGCCACACAGCACCGCTGCACGCTAATCTGGCCCCTATTGAAAAGAGGTCAGCAGTGCGCTGTGCCAGTTTCGGGAACAAAAGAATCTTACGTAACACCGCACAATCAGGGCTCTTTTTCCAAGACTGCAGGCCTGGCTGAAATATTCAGGAGTCAATGAAGGTTACTTGTCAGCTTTAGAATAGTGCCCAAAAAGTCCTTCATGTAGGTATAAACGGCCATTAAATGAAATGCTGAATTTTTGAAGAACTTTGAAAACGGAAAATCTTGAAAATGAGCCGGCATCTTGTCTTGCTCAAGAACAATCCACCCGGCAGCAAGTGGTTAAAACATGTTTTACAGAGTTCAAACGTGCTGAAATGAAATTTTTGACCATGGGGAAAACACTACAAAGTGCATGAATGCTTCTGGATTACTTCAATATCCGTGGCACGAGGACAGGAAACAGAATGTCAATTTTCCTTCCTGTCATTCCGGGCACACAAAATCTACAAACTACATGTACAGTACTGTACAGCCATTCTTGGAGAACTAGCTATTTACATGTACATGTAATAAACAGTGTTTTCATGATTGCACGTAGACGAACATGGGTCTCCTGAAATGGAGAATTACGATTTTGGTCAGTATTAAGGGGGCTGACGAGGAACACAGGACAATTCCCTCCCTTCCAAGTTCTGAAATAATGAGAGACATACTACATGTATTGTTTCTTTACTTCCCGTCTTTCCAAATGCGTATAAAAAGTTCCAAAATGTACTCGCAATGTTCTTTCCACTGTCAGAGCAGCAAAAGGTACATGTACAGGAAAAACAGTACCAATTTGGACTCCCTCCCAAGAAAAAGAGGTTCTGGATCGAGCTACAGTAGTAAGCAAATAGGCAAGTAACTTTAAGAAGGAAGCGATCAATCAGTGTTGTATTCGAGTCACTAACAAGCCCCTGCACAAGGCCAGTCATACTTAATTAATGCTTTTGTCACAATTCACTTGAATAGTTTGTCATGTTTGTGAACTGGCTCAAGATCTAATGACTTGTGATGGACATGACCACTTCGCGCTGGGCCCATACATCCAATTTGATTCTGCTGGGCTGGGTGAGTTTTCTTTTTTTTTGTTTTTTACAAAATTATTTAAAAATTCATAAATTCATTTACATTCATTTACGTTTACACCCACACAAATGACTCTCTGGTGGTTACTCTAATCTGACAGACAACATCTACTGACGCCTGAGTATTTCAGCTAGGTTTGCCGCCTTGTAAAAAGAGTCCAGATTGTGCAGAGTTGTGTAATTTTCTTTTACACAGTGCGCTGCTAACGTCTTTTCAATAGGAGCCAGATTAGCGTGCAGCGGTATTGTATCGCTCATCACTGGAGCGCTTTTGTCCCCGGTTGTGATCCGCTTGCACTGAATGCCACAAACAGCGGTTTAATCTTTCAAAACAAGGACGGATTTCCTCCGCTATTGACAGTTGACTGAAAAAAAGTTGGCAATTCCCAGCAGCTCAGTCTTTTGTTCCAAGTACAGTCTTTTGTTATAAGGCCCAGCTCTTTTGTCCTTGACATCCTTGTAAATAATACAATGTAATGTAATGTACTAGGACTGCAAGAAAAGTGACCAGCAATAAAACAAGATGTCCGTGTACCTTCTGCATTGTACACTGGGCTGATGAAGTCGCCGTTGTCCATGGGCTTGCCGTCAATCTGACGCAAGNAACGAGGCCGCCTTGCGGGGAAAGGACTGTAGGGCCAACTTCATGTACTTCTCCCGGACCATCAAGGCGTCGATGAGGGATCTGGAAGCATCATGGAGGTCCTGGGGTGGCACCTTTAGGGAGAACAAGAAGGCAAAAAAGGGCGAAATACATGTATTAAAAGTGTACCACTTTGGTGGCATCATTTGAGGTTAATTTTCTTCTTTTTGTTCATTCTGATGGAGCTTTAATGTTTTTGCTTACAAATCAAATTGAGAAGCTGAGTTGATGTTACCTCCAATTTGTTTAACATTCACTAATTACAAACAATTACCCGACTTTAATGGCGTGCCTTTGTGCAGCCAATAAAAATATTTTGGACGCCTTCCCTTGCAAGTACATAAACTCACCCCACTTTTATCATCCCCACTGATGGACACCCGTTGGTATTCTACCTCCAGTGCTGCTGCGGAGTAATTGGAGCCGGTAACCTCATTCACCATTGAGCTGGCGTCACTGTCTTGGGGAAGCGGCCATGTGTCATGGTCTAAGACCCCAATCCTTGTTCTTTGGACATAAACACAGAAATAGGTGTAAGGGTTAATTCATGAGGACTACCCCAAACAACAAATTGGCGAATGCAGTCTGGTTCCTTGACCTGAATGGAGATTTGTTTTGACGACAATGGACGAGCAACAAAATAGCGTGATTCGACACACAGGACAGAGCAGTTGTTTTTTGCCAAACTCGGGTTATCATTTGTGGTTTTCTTGCTCAATACTGTATATTGTCAAAAATTACAATGTACCTAAACAAGGCCTATCAGGCTTGAGTAATGTTTGTTAGTTTGAGAAAGAGGGGTTCATTACCATTAGCACCCTGTTCCAGTAATAAGGAAACAAAGTCCACTTTCTCAGACAAACTCACATTTTGACCCTAAGGAACCATTACTCAATCTTGATAGGCCTAGTTTGTAGGTAAATTTTGACAATATTTAAGCATGGAGGACGGACACAGAAGGACTTAGAACTGCCCGAGCTGTAACATCAGGCCAATTACCGCTTTCTGGCATGCCCGGTATGTTCATAGCCAGAGTGCAGCACACGCCTGCTACTCACCACCTGTTAAAATTGCAACCATAAGCCCCCTTTGTACCCCATGATCATTGCCACAATTTTTCGTTCGTAATCTGCATCCCTAAAACGTTGTGTACTGCAGTTTAGGAAGTTGAATATTCATGCCATCGTCTTGGTGCTTGATATGATCTGACAACAAAGTCAAATTTAATGCTTGCGCGGTTGTTTTTATTAGGCTGTGTACCCGAAGTGTTCATGCGCAGTTGTTGCCCTTATCGAACGCTTTCTTCTGGATTTCCTTTGGGAATAAATAGCCAAGCTGTTTGTAAGATTTTGAGTTTTGTTTGAATCATTTTTATTACGGAATTTACACAAAAAGGTATTTGTGAGATCTCATGATCAATCCCTGTGATGAAACAGGGCATTTTGTTTTTCGTGAACTTAACTGTCCTGTGGTGTTTGACAAGTTGTTGGCCAGTCTTAGCCAAACCCATACAAAGACTTTGAAAACGGATCTTTTGAAGTGTCCAAAAAAAATTACAAACATACATGTATGCATGGATAACGGAAAAGGGCATCAAAATCCTTAACAATTATTCAAAAAGTGGCAAAAGTAAATCTAATGTTACATATTTTTTCTGCCTGTTTCCTGGTTACTGCGATAAGTTGTAGTTAATTCCAAAAAATACACCTCAAATATTGTAACGATATTACTGGCCCCACTGGAGCAACAGTCAACGGGTGGATGCGAGAAATTGGTGAGCAAAAATCTCAATTTTTTCACAAATACTCTGTCTCATGCTCTGAAACTTTGTTTGCCTGCTTTTTAAGAGGTGTAGATTAAACAGATTTACTGACAGGGGAAAATTTGGTTTAATAGCTTTTTAGGGCCGCAAACCTTGTTCACCACAAAAATTCGATTCTAAAACCCCACAGCATTACGACGCCATGTAAACCTTCACACCTCGAAGGCACACAGAGTATCACGGAGTTAGTGCCTTCGAGTTCTCGAAGTACTAAAAACCTAACACCAGATAAGCAAAGGACACGTTAAAAAAAGAGTGACAGACAGAGCTCGAACCTCATGTTATAATTTTACTGATTTAAGAAAGTTATTTAAACTCGAAATGACAGTCAGTACGAGCTGCAAAACTAACCATGCTATCATGATGATGCAGTCTGACAGTAATTATGCACCTGTCAATTGTAATCCCGTCCCCGGGGGACCCGGGACTAGCGGGGAAGATAAAACAGGGCCAGCGTGATAGTCCCGGCCATGTCGCCATAATTTGCCCGGCCAGGGCGGGGCACCCTTTTTTGTATTCCCCTGCTGATCCCCAGCCCCAACATGCTGGGCATCATTGTGGTAACGCCCCGTGCAATCCTGGGCCTGGCGTGCCGGGCGTTGTGACCAATCCCCGCACCGTCCCTGCCCCAGCATGCGGGTTGTGATGCAACAACCGTACAACTAAAAATAAATAACTAATAACTTTCATTAATTTCTTAAAGTCCCCTACTCTTCTGGGTCACTGCTAAGATGACGAGTCGGTTGCAGTAAGTGCAGGTAAAATGACACCGAAATAAAGCAAGGGGCAGCTGCTAAATAATTATACCAAACTTTGGTGAAACATTCGTCCGCATATCTGAAGCACCGGAATCAGGGGGTCAACGACCCAAATCGCTACAATCTTTCTTTGCGGACGTCTCAGAAATAATTATGGAAATTCATCCAATAGTAAAATTTGTTACGCGCTGTGTGGAGACCAATTGAAACGCTCGTTATGTACATGTGGCCATGGCCAGTGCCAGCCCATGAGACAATTATCATTATCACAACACTTCATTCATTCATTGGAGATTGATCTAGATAACCAATTATTTGAAATGTATCGCCAAAAGACACGTGACCAGTGCTACTTGGTTGAAAGATTAAATCACCACATGTTCTAATCATTTAGCAGTCCATAGAAAGTGGCAGCAATGTTTGTAAAAAAAGAGAGGACATGTATTTTGCACGCACTGATCCCAAAATGAGGCGTCATCTTTGTCAGGTTTTCGTCTGTCAGGATACAGGAAACACTTTGTATTTCATATCGAAGCTCAGTGCTAAATTTTACCAAATTGTACAAACCCCAGCCAAGTCCCTGCTATCGTACCAGGTCAGTGGGGCACCCATGTGTACAACCCCGGGCAAGCTCCAGATCATCCCGGTCGGTGGGGCACCTTCTTTTCTGGACATCCCCAGGTACATGTACGTCCTCGCTACATTTTCGAAAGTCCTGGGTCCCCCAGGGCCAGGATTACAATTGACAGGTGCATTATTGCTAAACTGGAATCTGACATGATCATGATGATTGAAGTGTTAGTCATGTTAGTGGCTAGCCCCTAGTGTGGCACGGACTCTCACTCCTGATCCATCCTTAGTGATAGTCCGTGCCACACTAGTGGGGCTAGCTAGTGGCATGGCATGCTGTTACTGACACTGGTACGGCCTAAACTGCTTTAAAAATTCCAAACGCCTTCAAATGACCGAGCCCGAGTTTTTCTTAGACAGCTTCACTCACCCCATGTCTTCATTTGGTCCCTAATTTATCATTTCAGCCTACGGCAATTTGTTCCTGTCTGAGAACTTTTCGTAAACTTCTGTCTTTCTGTTCGTCTCCATCCACCATGTCCACACGTCCATTCGTTTACTGCATGTGCATGGATTAGTGCGCCACCAAGAGTTTGCAAACACGTACAGTATGTTATTGCAATCATTGGGCTGTCCTATAGCACGTCCGATAATTTTTGGAAGAATAAATCCTTACTGAAACCAACCCATGAAACGCTCTTGTGTCTTCCTCAACTAATATTTAGGAAAAACACCTTGGGATGGGTAAAAAACAAAAAAGAATTTCACCAATGACCTTCACGTCTGGCGATATCGTACCAAGGTCTCCTTGTTCATGCACGTTTGTTTTCACTCCCTTGCTTACGTGAAAACGAGAGTGTAAAACGTTACAAAGGTTTAAATGTACCTGCCTGTAGTGTGTGATCGATTCCATATTCTGGTGATTTGACATAACGCAGTTGTTGTCAGCAAAGATTAAATAAACTATTAGAATCTTTCGTAAAAGTAGATAATTGCTTTAAGTTTATTACCTTATAAACTAAATTAACAGTCTGCGAAACATTTTACTGAAAGACATTACATAGTATTTTAAAACAAAAGTCATGGATTATTTGTGTAATTTATATTTTCAGAAGTGATGGGTCAATTTTTGGCAGGATATTTCTTTTTTAGGTCAGGTAATTTTTCAGTTTCTATGAATCAATAACTAGCAAATATGTTCCAAAGCTTTTTTTCCAAGATGATTTTTTAAGAACTGAACAATACTATTACAAATTCTAAAATGTTTGCATTTTTTTCTTTTCCTATTCAAGGATTCTGGAAGTGCGCCATCAGGGGTCAACTTTCGGATCATTTTAGTGCATGACCTGTTCACCATGCACGGGGTTATCACTTCCTGTTAGTGAAGCGTTATTTAGATTTTTTGGTTTGCCAATGGCAATGTTTAAATTAAGCATGCATATAGGCTGGGCCTATATGGAAAACTCACGGACTTGATACAATCTTCTCGCCAAGTATCACTGATCACATATCTTTTGGCATTATATTTCATACCAATGGTCATATATCTTTATCAATTTTGGATGATGAACGAATAAAGTGTATCTAAAGTCCATGTCCATAAGTGTCATTTGCAAGTCGGCTAGGCCAACCAACAAAAAACTACAAGTGCTTTTAAGTTCCTCATTCTGAATGTCTATAACACCCTAAAATCAATTTTCCTTCCAACAAGCAAAACAAAAACCATCAAAACACAAACATATCTTGCTTTGAGCTGTATTCACTTTAATAATCTTCAATCTCTCATTCTCGAGGAAACGTGCAGATACATGTAGACACATACAAACAGTTCAGTATATTGCATATAAAGACTGTCGATGTCATTTAACTAAAACACTTTCAAGTTCTTTATCCGCCGTAGTTCTCCGGTCTCCAAGTACATAATTTTATTTGGAACATGAATGTCAAGAATTGTTGTGTAAGAACCTTGGCTTTTTGAAAGATACAAGCATAAATTGTATGGCGCATAAGTGACGTTTATTCAATCAAAGAAAGTGGTACCTTTTGATTATTTCAATATACATGTCTCTCAAAATGGATATTAAGATATCAGTGAATCGTTTTTGAGATATCTTGGAAGATATCTCAAATTCATTCGGAGGTATGTTGAAATCCATTTGAGGATACCTCAAATAAGTTTCGAGATATCTTGAAATGGATGTACAGATACCTGAAAACTGTTCAGATATTTGACGAAAGTGTTACAGATTGTACATTTCTTCCTTTACACTTCACCTGTTTTTTTTATTATTTAACTCTTTCTTTAGACTTTTGTGGTATTTTAAGTCTAAACTGTTCTGCAGCAGACCCTATTATGTAACTTCCTTCGTACCCTATGTATTGTGTTTTGTACCCACTATTCTTTTGTTAAGATAATGCCCAGTGGGCTGACCGGTTATTTAACGGCCCATTCATTAATTTCTGGGTGCACATGTATTTAAGAAGTGGGTTGTACCGGTACCGTCTTTGGGTGCACTCATCACACCTCAGCCACCAGTTCAGCCAGGGGCTCTGCTCTTTTTCCAACTGATGGGTGTCGCCAACGTTGATCACTCCAGCCGATGTCTAATTGGCCCTCCGGCTCCACACTGCCTGCAGAGACAGCGAGTCACCGCTATACTCTTCTCCTTGACTTCAAGTTGACGGCTTGCCACACGCATTGCATGTAGAGACAGTGAGTCTCCTCTGTTCTCTTCTCCCTCAAGTTGATGGCCCAAACCATTCAGTTTTGAGGCTCTACCTAGATGGCCTTGGACCAGACCGGTTCTGAGGCTCACCCCGGCTAGGCTGGATCAGACCAATCCGGTGCACCGGCCAGTGCTTCAGCCAGCTGCAGCTGAGTTGCCCCTCCCAGCGAGAACACCAACAGTCAACTTGATGACAACACACACACCCAATCAAGTCGGGTACCCTCGATAGCAACCAATAATTAATTATTTAATTTTATAACAAATAGTAACATGGATTTAAATTGCTTTTAACTATTATTATTTTTGGTATGTAAACTGAATAAATTTAAGTAAATATAACTGCTGGTTTCCTTTTCTCTGCTGATCAATTCATCTCTGTCACGCCCTACTTCATTTTGGTTCCTTTGAATTCATCGCATGTAACAAAAAGGATTGACGATATCTTGGGATCAAATTACAGATATCTAGATATCCATTTCGAGATATCTGGATATCCATTTCGAGATATCTGGATATCCATTTCGAGATATCTGGATATCCATTTCGAGATACATGTATCTGGATATCCATTTTGAGATATCTCTAAATCATTTTCAAGATATCTTGAAATGAGTCAGTTCAGTGCTACACCAGGTCATTCAGGAACAAAGCGGGATTGGCCACAAAGTATGACAGCTCTTGGGTAAATATTGAGCACTCATATTTGTTATTCCCGGATGACCCTCGGAAGCACTTCGTTTTGTTCATGCACCAAACATCTGTTTATGATTTGGAGATATCTCAAATTGATTTAAAGATATTTTGAAAACTATTTCAAGATATCTTGAAATCAATGTAAAGATATCTAGAAGACAACTTAAAGGTATCTTGAAAACGATTTAAAGACATCTTAATATGCATTTAAAGATATCTTGAATATGACTTCAAATATCTTGAAACTGAATTTAAGATTTCTTCGAATCAGTGAAAAGACATCTCAAAAGCCTTAATCAAAGGCTTCAAGTGTCAGGATTTTTTCAAAATATCTTGAAATAATTAGAGATATCTTTAAATAAACGAATCAAAAGAGACCACTTTAACTTGAATAAATGTCACTTGTGCGTGCCAAATTGAAAAGTAAACAAATTTATAGAACTCGTACATGTGCACATGAATATGATGAATAAATTTTTATAGAGGGAGGTTAATACTATACATGTATATGAAAAGTCACAGTACACATTACGAATTGATAGGAAAGCACCCGGTTGATTAAAGGCCGAGTGTAGGATCTGCAAGATCTCAAAATAGGACCGGCGAATTATCTTGAAATATCTTATTGTAATTAAACTAAAGTGCATACTTAAGCATGTCAGTAAATCTGTGACGTTACCGCCAGAAATGCTGTCATTTTTGAGAAAAGCTCCGGATGGAAAAGATGTGGAATGATACACAAGGTAAATCACAAACCACCGAATTGTTCAATTTTGACAAATTCCAGTACGTGTCAAACCCGTACACGACCTTTACATCTTCAGTCGCTGAGAACTTTTCTTTTCGGAAACGTAACGACATCCCTAGCAAAAACGGATACGGTGAACAGCTATGAGGGCTACTCCTGCCACAGCCATGCATTATTTTGGACCACACCTGCGCAAGCGTTCAGAAGAGACAAACATTTGTGCAGATTTTAATGAAATTTGGACACATGCCCAAATTACATGTATATGCATGTAAAACCCAAATTTGAATCCCTATGTAGACCCACTAAAAATGGAGGCGGCTTCGGTGGACAGGCACTGGTCAATGCATGGCTTTCCAATATAAAACTGCTTTTGGCTCAATGCACTGGGATGTTCACTGTATCAGTAAATTGTCCTTTTTCTTAATAATACAAAAGAACTTACTCATGACGCTGAAATGCATTAAGCAATGGGTAGTCCTCTGTTATCTACAACACCGTACATGTAAACGGGCATTTTGAATGACTACATGTAACTTCACGATCTTCACAGCAAGGCTCAATTTGGAATACATGTACACCTTAAGGAAATATACCCTCCAGATTGAACTCGGTCGATTATTTGGACAAAGAAATTATTGTAAACAAAGTCTTTCATTTTATAAATAAAATCTATAAACTATACATTACACAATTTTATGGTTGATTTACATGTACAGCAATGGAATAAATTAATTCATTTATTCACAGACTACACACAAAGTGTGTTTTAAAGGTTGATCAACATTTAAAACTCGTTCTTTTCACAGCATTATGTACGATTCATTTTACAGTTTGAATCATTCAGGCACGCAAATCAGTGTTTGAATTTTGTGTTGTACAAGTACATGTGCAGTGCAAGTTTTTTTCCCACTTTTCTCAATCAATTGTTGTATACACAGCACATGTTGTGCATGTAACTAAGATGAAGCTGCAGGAACCATGACAAAGTACCCAGGCAGTGTTGACTTGCCTGTTAGTAGTGGATGTGAGGTAAATCATGCCTTGTTTTATGTGGTGGAGGCAGAATGAGGGCCGTTTATTGCCTAATGCATCTTCATGAGTAAGTTCATGTGACATCAGCTAAGATGACGTCACCATGACACAATGAATGGGCATTGCACATGCACGTTTTATAGGTCGTACCATTCTCAGATTGGGTGGGGTTTTTAAAGTGTTTGGGAGGTTCTTAACGGCAAACAAGATTTTTTAATCACGGTAAAGAGGACAGGCGGTTGATATTTTTCAGAGAAGGTGTGAATAAAGTTTAATATGATATGGAACAATTACATTGTTGGTATTTTACGCCTTCTTTTATTCAACCCCTGGGGAATAATCATATAACTGGTGCGTTCTTATGAAAAAAAAGATGCAACTGGGACTGTTACTTCATCATGTGCTTTGGTTTTGAACTGTGCAGTCCTCTCCGACTAGTCTGGTGACAAACTCAGAGATGGAAATTTGTTGTAGTGAGTGGGATTTCTTTGTCCAGATCCACCATCCTCTGAGTTGGAGGAGACGGATCGCCTGGAACCTGAATAGCAAAATTGGCCAACAAACGCACATTGAAGACCTTGGCAAGGAAAACAATGAGTTGTGCAATCAAAAGGGGGCACTTGAGGGTGAACTTGAAGCTAAGATTGATCAGATTGATCAGGCTGAGGAAAATGGTCCAAACCACTTCATCAAAATTGGGGAAAAGTATGAAGATGACAGTGCAAATGCCAAAGAAACTAGAAAACTGGTCAAGCAAATCAATAGTGAAATCAAGGAAATGACTCAAAATCAGAAACTTCAGGGGATAATTAACAAAGATATTAAGGGTGTCACTGGGCCTTTCATGACCAAATTTGACCAGGTCTTAGAGGAAATGAATATTGGAAAGCAGTCATATCATGGGGGTCCTTAATTGGCCTTAAACAAGGCTGATTGCCGGGGAGAAAGGCATAAACTTGACTGCTTCACAATGGAGCATGCTGGTGTCACACGTCAAAGCCATTATCGAAGCTGTGCGCAGGAAGAGACTGGTCAAGAGACTCTTAAACAAACTAACTCTTTAGTTTAAGAAGTTTTGTGCTTAGTTTAATGGTTGGTTTTATTGTGTGGTTTTTTTGCATGTAGGCGTGGAGGCCGATTGCGAACAGCGAGTTAAAACCCTGTTAGAAAAGATTCTTATAAAATGTGTTGTGAACAAAATTGAAGAGCTGTCTTCAAAAGATCGTGTACCATGTAAGGAGTGCGAAGTTGACTCTCCGAGCCAGTGGGACTACAAATGCGTCTGGATCACCACAGACCATGTTCTGGAGGAGTTTGCCTCCGATTACAATGTCACGGCGGTTCAACTCGTGCTTCCACATGCGGTAATTGAACTTTTCGATGCTGCCACGGGGAAACTAGGGAAAGAAAAATTTATGTGTCATGATTTGAGCACGAAGGTTCGGTTGTTTATGGAAGATATGANTTTTTTGATGGCCAATCCAAAGATCGTTTTAAAATTGTACGCACAGAAGGATCAGCACTTGGACTTCACCATTGCCCAAGAGTAGTGCCTGCTGCCTGTTTGACTTGTAAACTGTAAAACCACTGACTGGAACGTTTTTGCAAATGTGTGAAAACCATCAATTTGAGTCAGCCAATGGATGTGCATGAAAGTATTTTGTTCGTAATTGGTGTATTAGTTTAGAATTTTTGTTAAGTTTAAAAAAACAGTTGTCAAGAAGTTTCAAAACACAGTGTAATATGATTTCTGGCAGGAATGGCGCGCGATTGGTGTTTATAAAATTGGGGATTTGTAATAATCATTTTATATGGAAGTTGACACGCATGTAACGTTGGTGCGTGCCTAAAATTTACGCTTTGAACTTGTATTTCGATTTTAAAAATGCCTAGTTGACACAAAGTTGAAATAGAACAGTAGGTTTTAAATTTGTACAATCAAAAAAAAGGGAGAAAAACAATTAAAGACAAGCAGAGACTTAGAAAACTCAAACGGTCAAGTATTTCATTACTTCACGGAATCAGCATGGAGTTCCCAAAAGCCCTAAACAAAGGCCAACGTCTCCTTGATTCCGGTCAATGGACGGCTAAGAACATGATCCATTGTCTCTATTTTTCCATGTTGGACGATATAGACAATTTCGCTGACGCCGACGTCATCATTGCGAATAGCAAGACTTTCAATATGCTGGCTCTTCGCCACTACAAGAAGGATCAGACGCTCGCGCTATTCACGTCGTATCGTCTGTGGCAGCGAGCTTGGTGTGGTCGCTACTGGAAATGGTGCGGCAACCACCACCAGCTGCAGGGCCGTACCACGAGCCTAAAGATGTTGTGGGCGAATGCAGTCGAGGCGGCCATAACTCGCAGCCGGTTCCAGACCACCAAAAAGATCTGCTGGCGACTGACAGAAACCCTGACAAGAATGCTTCCGATACCCGTGGAACTGCAGTGCGACATGGTACACAGGCGCGGGTTCATCGACATGGAGTGCACAACTTGACAGCCCTTGTCCACAATGTCTACTCTGACCTTGAAGGAGCTGGACGGAAAGGCTGTCCTGAAGGAGCTTCTGTCAGCCGTCAAGAAGCTGACGGAGCGGACAACGGAGGACTGGATGTCATTCCCCTTCTTCGTCTTCTCCTTGGACATCCCTGTTTTTGTTTGAAGACTTTCATTCTGTCGNTGTTTCTGATGGCCAATCCAAAGATCGTTTTAAAATTGTACGCACAGAAGGATCAGCACTTGGACTTCACCATTGCCCAAGAGCAGTGCCTGCTGCCTGTTTGACTTGTAAACTGTAAAACCACTGACTGGAACCTTTTTGCAAATGTGTGAAAACCATCAATTTGAGTCAGCCAATGGATGTGCATGAAAATCTGTTAAAGTATTTTGTTCGTAATTGGAGTGTGTATTAGTTTAGAATTTTTGTTCAGTTTAGAAAAACAGTTGTCAGAAGTTTCAAAACACGGTGTAATATGATTTCTGGCAGGAATGGTGCACTATTGGTGTTTATAAAATTGGGGATTTGTAATAATCATTTTATATGGACGTTTACACGCATGTAATGTTGGTGCGTGCCTAAAATTATCGCTTTGGACTTGTATTTCGATTTTAAAAAATGCTTGTAGTTGACACAAAGTTGAAATAGAACAGTTGTGAAGTTCGGTATTAGGTTTTAAATTTGTACGATCAAAAAAAAAGGGAGAAAGACAACTAAAGACAAGCTGAGACTTAGAAAACTGAAACGGTCAAGTATTTCATTACTTCAAGGAATCAGCATGGAGTTCCAAAAAGCCCTAAACGAAGGCCAACGTCTCCTTGATTCCGGTCAATGGACGGCTAAGAACATGATAGATTGTCTCTATTTTTCCATGTTGGACGATATAGACAATTTCGCTGACGCCGACGTCATCATTGCGAATAGCAAGATTTTCAATATGCTGGCTCTTCGCCACTACGAGAAGGGTCAGTCGGTCGCGCTATTCACGCCGTATCGTCTGTGGCAGCGAGCTCGGTGCGGTCGCTACTGGAAATGGTGTGGCAACCACCACCAGCTGCAGGGCCGCACCACGAACCTACATGTAAAGATGCTGTCGGCGAATGCAGTCGAGGCGGCCGTAACTCGCAGCTGGTTCCAGACCACCAAAAAGATCTGCTGGCGACTGACAGAAACCCTGGCAAGAATGCTTCCGATACCCGTGGAACTGCAGTGCTACATGGTACACAGGCGCGGGTTCATTGACATGGAGTGCACAGCCCGACAGCCCTTGTCCACAATGTCTACTCTGACCTTGAGGGAGATGGCGGGAAGGGCTGTCCTGACCCGCTCTGTAAAATGAGTCAGATGTGGAAATGACTGTTTACACGTACTGGGCAATTGAATGTTGTGGGGTGATTTTTTTTTTTGAAATTCATTTTTGTGTGTGTGTATTTTGCTTCTTATGTACCTATACTTTCAGACAAAACCAAAAGGAAACACTGATTTTGACTCCTGAAGTATTTTATGAAGGATTTTGTTGACCCTTTTGTTTCAAGTTACACTGTAGTTCTTTTGTTCGTTGAGTTAACTTTACAAATTTTCGTCCCTCCTGTAATTGTCTTTCCGATCCATCACCCCCGAGTTGCAAGTTTGGTATTAACCGAAAGCTGAAACCCAAGCTCACAAGCAGTAGGCAAATCCATTTTACTTATGTTAAGATTTTTATTTAATTCAGTATGTCTTAAAAAAGAGAAGAGCCTTTCTGCCCAAACAACTGGCAAGTGGAAGTAAAGCTGCTCGTTCGTCACTTTCAAGAAGAAAGTGGACTGTGTTCAGGTTACAGGAGCTGAGGCCCTGGTTGTTGTGAAAGTGAAGAGAAAAAACACAATGAGCAAAACTTTTCATGGTAGTTTGAAGGCTCTCTACAAAAAAATGGAGAGACTCAGAGAGAATATCAGCAGTGATGATGAGTGCAATTGGTGCTGGTGCCATTTTCATATAATGTGCCAAATAAACTACACAAAAAGTTCACTACCTTCATTTGTCACCACTGATCAAGACAACATTGCATTTGCAAACACAGTGCATGACATACAACATCAACATCATCTACATTTCATCCACTCCAAAAGAAAAAACTGGTAAAGAAAAGAAAACGTCTTCCTTCATCTTCCTGTGTACCCATTTCGGTCCATTCATCCAATACGGCGCCAAGTCAACCTTCCATAGACACCTCAGCAAGGAAGGCCAAGGAAAGCTCATCAGAAAGACATGGCAAAAACTCGCTCAAGAGACCTGAAACTGTTTCCGCATCATTAAATGAAAACATGCTTGCTTTATCAAGGGGAAGCAGAGTTGCCATTGCTTATCAAAAAATCTTTTTAGGTCACATTAAATAGTACCAGTACGTCTGGTAACATACGGAATAATTCGTGCATGAGAAACATGGCAAGTTTGTTTGGCCAATGAAGGATGAGATTGAAGATGTCTCTCCAATTTATACTTTTAAAAATAATGTTGAAATGCTCATGGATAAGAGCAGAGTGCTAGTAACCTACCGGTGGTAGATGTAAGGAAAGGGTACTCCCTGACACACGGTGCTATTTTGTGTGGCACGTCCAGGTAATTTCGGGAAACGGTTGAGTTAAGGAATCATGTGGAGTGAATGTTTCCTGTCTTCAGCATGTTCAATGGTACCGGTATTTTAACATTAACTATCCCTGAAGAAGAGCAAAGTATATCTGGCCATTTCTGATATCCTGCACGTATCTCAGCATGTACAGTACTTTACATATACGAGTCACCAAACTTACATGTATACCAGTGTGTGTACATGTACATGTATGTAGTGATGTACGTACATTCCCAAATATATGTACATGTGACTTTTGAATCAACGGAGTGCGATCTTCAATTTTTTTTTTCCATGAGTCTTTTATGTACAAGGTGCAAAATTATGTATCCAATTACCAAGTACATGTACATGTGTCAATAAAGATTGCTTTTTTGTATCAACCGATATAGCTGCAGATGGGCTCTCTATGACACTTGAGGTTACCATAAAGTGAGAATATTGCATACTCGCGATATTGTACTTGTGGAAAGTTCTCAAAAGCGAAGAAAAATCATTCTCCTTTTGCAAGATTCTTAAATGTTACTTTTTAACAATTTTTTTCTCTCAACTGTAGGTTTGTTGCTCAATACCCAAGTTCAGTAAGGAATATTCCGGTAGTCTTCACTGATTTGAAGATACCACACGACAGCGCAGTGTGTAGCATGACATAAATTGCCTGTTGCATACTTTCAATTTACAATTTCACTTTACTAAAAATGGAAGAGCAGTCGGATGAAAGATCTTCCTTGTGTGATTTATCTGGCATGGCCAAGTGTTGTGGTGTTTTTTGCAGATGGACAGTATGTGTGTTAAGCGTTCTTGTACAGTATGTGGGGTTAGCGTTTTTGTACGGTATGTGTGGGCAGCTTTTTTGTACGGTATGTGTGAGCAGTGTTTTTGTACAGTATGTGTGGTTAGCGTTTTTGTACAGTATGTGTGGTTAGCGTTTTTGTACGGTATGTGTGGGCAGCTTTTTTTTACGGTATGTGTGGTCAGCGTTTTTGTACAGTATGTGTGGTTAGCGTTTTTGTACATGTATGTGTGGTTAGCGTTTTTGTACGGTATGTGTGGTTAGCGTTTTTGTACAGTATGTGTGGTTAGCGTTTTTGTACAGTATGTGTGGTTAGCGTTTTTGTACGGTATGTGTGGGCAGCTTTTTTGTACGGTATGTGTGGGCAGTGTTTTTGTACAGTATGTGTGGTTAGCGTTTTTGTACGGTATGTGTGGTTAGCGTTTTTGTACGGTATGTGTGGTTAGCGTTTTTGTACAGNGGTCGCTACTGGAAATGGTGTGGCAACCACCACCAGCTGCAGGGCCGCACCACGAACCTACATGTAAAGATGCTGTCGGCGAATGCAGTCGAGGCGGCCGTAACTCGCAGCTGGTTCCAGACCACCAAAAAGATCTGCTGGCGACTGACAGAAACCCTGGCAAGAATGCTTCCGATACCCCTGGAACTGCAGTGCTACATGGTACACAGGCACGGGTTCATCGACATGGAGTGCACAGCCCGACAGCCCTTGTCCACAATGTCTACTCTGACCTTGAAGGAGCTGGACGGAAAGGCTGTCCTGAAGGAGCTTCTGTCATCCGTCAAGAAGCCGACGGAGCGGACGACGTAGGACTGGATGTCATTCCCCTTCTTCGTCTTCTCCTTGGACATCCCCGTTTGCTTGAAGACTTTCATTCTGTCATTGGAATGAGAGCTTTGGATTTTCTGGGCCTCTCCACAAGACCCCTATCCGGGATCACAAATGTGACAGGCAAAAAACCTGTCAAGAACTCAAAAAAACTAGTTAAAAAAATGCTTGTAGTTGACACAAAGTTGAAATAGAACAGTTGTGAAATTCGGTATTAGGTTTTGAATTTGTACGATCAAAAAAAAGAAAGGGAGAAAGACAAAGACAAGCAGAGACTTATAAAACTGAAACGGTCAAGTATTTCATTACTTCACGGAATCAGCATGGAGTTCCAAAAAGCCCTAAACAATATCACAAGTTATGAATTATTATATGTTCCTTGTTATTCTGTACGGGATTATTTACTCAAATTTGGAACTGTAAATCATTATATTGTCATGTTATTATGATTTTTGTATTCAAAATTAGCCACAATTAAATTGAACATTACCAGGGTCAGTCGGTCGCGCTATTCACGCCGTACCATCTGTGGCAGCGAGCTCGGTGCAGTCGCTACTGGAAATGGTGCGGCAACCACCACCAGCTGCAGGGCTGCACCACGACCCTAAAGATGTTGTCGGCGAATGTAGTCAAGGCAGCCGTAACTCGCAGCCGGTTCCAGACCACCAAAAAGATCTGCTGGCGACTGACAGAAACCCTGGCAAGAATGATTCCGATACCCGTGGAACTGCAGTGCTACATGGTACACAGGTGCGGGTTTATCGACATGGAGTGCACAGCCCGACAGCCCTTGTACACAATGTCTACTCTGACCTTGAAGGAGCTGGCGGGAAGGGCTGTCCTGAAGGAGCTTCTGTCAGCCATCAAGAAGCTGACGGAGCGGACGACAGAGGACTGGATGTCATTCCCCTTCTTCGTCTTCTCCTTGGACATCCCTGTTTTTGTTTGAAGACTTTCATTCTGTCA
>NW_019091450.1:59618-85516 GCF_001949145.1 Acanthaster planci
AGTTTACATGTATGTGTGGGCAGCGTTTTTTACAGTATGCATGGTCAGCATTTCTGAACAGTATGCGTGGTTAGCGTTTTTGTACAGTATGTGTGGTTAGCGTCTTTGTACAGTATGCGTGGTCCGCGATTTTGTATAGTATGGACAGTGATAGTTTCATGATCACGTGTGTAGATTTATGAAATGACTGATGAGAGTACTGGTACAGCAAATACTGGACTCTGCTTTTAGGAATTATTGGAGATGATTATTGTTGTATGATCCAGCATGGAACCTGCCTGAAAATAGGTACTTAAAGAGATTTGCTTGGAATATCATTCTGCCTCATTTACATGTATATGTAAGTTTAGCCTTTTTCCGGTAGCACTGAGAAAGGTTGGGCCATTTTCTTTGTCCCTTGCCACGTGGCAAGCTGTGCTCAACCATGTGCTCAGGTGGCGTCGGTCAAGCCATGACTAAGTAGGCTTAGTCACTTCCCTAAAGAATCAATACTGAATGTTCGATACCGAGCATTCGACACTGAATACTCGATACTGCTTATTCGATACTGGGATCACGGTTTGTGTGGTATTGATTGTTGGAAATCTCTGTAATCAGTATATTTTTTTATAAGTAGTAAGTAACAATTGATGTATTCATGTTTAGTCACTCTGACTCCATGCTGTGTTGAAGCAACATCGACCCCGACACATGTCTTACAAGCGCCTGCCCGTTTCCGTCTTTTACAGTTCGGAGTCGCAATTTTAATGTGCAACCTCTCGGTGACTTGTACCGGTCACCTGGGGTGTAACATCAGTTTGCAGCAATTGTGGCAAATCGTTCGCAAGCACAGACGTTAACAAGCAACACAGAGAGAGGAACACACATCAGAGGCACAGCAGCGGTCACCCCAGCCCCTCCTCCTCCGAGCAGTGAAACTGGCAAGACCTTTGCTCACACCTACAACCTACGGAGTCGAAGAGCGTATTGGGTCCAGAAAACTTGCAGTGGATGGGTTTAGTACAGAGAGAAAAGCTGTGTGCCAGCTCCACGGGTGCTTCTGGCTTGGCCACCGATGTCGATTTAACAAAGACTACACTGCCCGGCAAAAGACACAGCGCACCTCGGTTGTATTTGTTAGTTGATGATTCTTCCACAAAATATGTCAGTTTGTCAATAAATTTACCAAACTGTGTCTTGTGTCATTATTTTAATCAAATTCATATTTCTAAGGGTCAATGTCGGTCCTATCGTTCCATTTAAAAACGATTTCACGACAGCACTTCACGATAAAATCACCATATTGAATGACCTCATTAAATATTCATGAGCTCGTTAATATATTATAGTGGCATTTAAACCAAGGGTAACAAACTTCGCATGGCGGGAAAATACATTTTATGAATATTTATATAAAGCAAAAGTTGACCCCCATTGAAGGCTATGGAAACTGGGGATTCTAGTGCTTTATAAAGGAAGGCTATTTTTTATATGAATCCTTTCACTTAAATCTCAGAGTCCGAGCACAATGGCCACGAAAACGCCCCTGACTGATCACCAAAAAGGCATAATCGAAGCTTGGCACGAGGAAGGAATTTCCGAACAAGAGATAGCCAGGCGTCTTGGCATCAGTGACAACACTGTTAGGAATAGTTTAAGGAAGCTGGTGGAAAGAGGATCCATGGCAAGTCTAACCCAAATCTGGCCATCCAAGGTCCACCAGTGTGCAGGATGACCAATTCTTGGTACGGGCATTCTGCCGAAACCGTTTCCTCACTGCCCCCGAGCTGCGAATGGAACTTGCCCAGACTGGTGTCGACGTCCATCACTCCACTCTGTCTCGTTGCCAAGCAGCAGCTGGCTTGAATGGGTAGCAAGGCACAAGCCCCACCTTTAAGGTGTAATACAGTTACCCACACAAAGCAAGGCATCTAGCCTGGGCCGGCGAGCATCTGGCGTGGACGGCTGATGACTGGAGCCGCGTTCTTTGGTTTGACGAGTCGCGGTTCCAGCTGTATCAATCAGAAGGTCGTGTTTATGTCAGAAGGCTGGTGGGGGAGGAGTTTTCTCAACGCCAGTGTTTACGTCGATATTCTCTGCGACCACGTAGAAATTTGGGAATGCAAACGTAAGTTATGAAATACCACAGAGCCAGCATTGTATGGGTACTACGATTCGATTCATGATGGGCCATTTTTTGGCCTGGTAGAATGCGATATATTCCCATTCTCTGAAAGGACACAAATATTCGAAAATTTAAAGTTATCAGAGACGACGTTAGTGAGCACATTATGAAGCAATATGCTGAAATAACTGAAATAACTGGATATTCAAATCCCCACAAAGGAATTTGACAGACAGTATGTAGGGTCAAAACTTCTTCTCGCCTCACCTCTATTCAAGTGGTATTTGTCTCACAGGCTCATGGTCAACAGAGTGTTCAACGTAATTCAATTTATCAGAAAACTAATTGATTTCCTGGTTTGGAGGGATTCTGTTAGTGATGCAAGGCATGCAGGAGACACAGACAGGATCCTTGCAGATACGATGAAGCTGTTATGTAACTCTGCCTACAGCAGAACAGTCACGAACCACGAGCGTCATATGAAAGTCGACATACATATAGCAAGCGACAAAAGTGCACCTTGGGGCACTGCACGACCTTGGAGAGGGAGTGTACAAAGAGGAAAATGAGCGGCAGGGATAATCAAAGGCAGGTGAAACGAGCACGGACAGAAAGAAGAAAGAAACCTGCATGCAACAGGGCACTGACTTGAATGTCAAAATCGCATGTCCTTGAAAAACCAAAGGAAGAAAGGCAAGAAAAAGAAGAGAAAAGAAAGAGGAGAAATCAAGACAGAGTGTTATAAGGACTGTCAGGCCAACAGAGGAAAGTGGCTCGTGTAGTATCTTGAGTACAATATCTTGCAACACACCATTTGGAAAGAATTCTCAAGTGCATTATGGGAAAGACGATATACCATGGAACACTAATAAGTGCATTATGGGAAAGAGTTCTTGGTACATTGCTGTGCATGGACAGTGCAGTTACATGTACAACAGAAGTATACATGTACATGTGTACAGTTCATTTCCAGTCTGATTCAGTCATTAGGCTTTCTCTAAAGGACAATACGACAGGAAAATAGGGGGAGTAAGAGGGCCAGGAAGTTATGCGCTGATATGATATACGACAGATATACGACGATATTTGCATATCAAAGTGTCAGAGAATGAAAAAATGCTTCCACCAACCTACCGGTATGCCTTGGTACTTTGTCTTGGTGCCTACAACTTGTACCTATAGTTGGGGCAATGTTCGATGTTTGACACATAGTTTTGCCAACTTTTTCTTTACAAGGTCAGACGAATTGCATCTCGACTAAGCCTGGAAGCCGTGCACGACTAGTCGCCAAGTCGCTAATACCAAAGGGTAGTCGCGGTCACGACTATCAATTTGATACCGCCCAGGCTTGATCTCGATTTACTAATCATACTAGCAGTGTGTACTTCAAGTGAAAATACGCAGAGACAGTTATTACAATTCAAAAGATTGTTATTTGTGGAAAGTCTTTTTATGAAGATTAACATCTACCCCCTTTGTTCAAAAACACTCCAGAAAGTGGTCCACTGCCACTATGATATGTACGAGATGTGACAAAAACTACAGAAAGTAGCACTAAATAGCAGGGTTGGAATATGTAAAATTTGGATTTTTCTGGTTACCATGCATATGAATCACATGTACATGTACGTGAATACCTCTCGGCACTTTTTAATGTACATGTATACACCATAGAGACCCATCTTGTCTGTCCTCAAAGAAAAGTTGGTAGGAATGAGTGAAGTTGTGAAATTTGCGGAAAACTCTTTTTGCTCTACCAGGTGTGCATGTATGTCAACTTTTTGCCCCAACTGTGCATGTACCTGCATCATGCCTTTTGATTTAATTAACGATCGGATAAAACTCAATGCCACTTTGATTCTTAAAAGTCTTTGGCCGACATGTTGCACATTTGTTTTCCCAACAAAATTTGGGTGTCAACGTTTATGAGTTAGAAACGTCTTTTGGCCAAAAACAGTACAAACAGGTAGCTCGTCATTCCTTGTAGTTGAATGAATGAGGACGATTCACAATAGCACGCCATCAAGAGTTTGCAGTGTGTTGGCCAATCATAACGCTCAAAATTTGTCGACCATTTCCAAAACGCGCATTGGGTCGCCAAATTTACGCATTGTGATTGGCCAACGCATTTAAAACTCTTGGTGGCGCACTATTGTGAAACGCCTGTATTAGTCAACACTGCCCGAGTACTTTGACTTCAATCGTACATGTACAACTGGTTCTGAAATACATGTATGTACATGTACACAGTACCATGCATTTCAATTTAAATAACTGACGAAAAAGACTCAAGGCATCACTGGAGCGTGAAGCCAACAAATTTGGTCAAATTGGTATGGCATCTTTCTTAACTATCCTCACCTTGAACTTGACCTTTTTGACTGACGTTTTGCAAATTTTGAAGCAACTTTTTAAAAATGCATAAGACCTATCAGGATAACATTCACAACAAATGTCCAATACTTGAAGGCACCTATTAAGGTACCGCACCTGTTTTTACTCAATGCAGAGCAAAAAACTCATTCACACACCAAACTGGCACAAATGCACGTATAAACAACCTGCTGAGCCAAAAACTCTGCAAATGCCGTGAGCATGGTGGTCTGGATTTTCACGTCAAATTCCAATATAACCTGTGAGCTGGCTAAGTGGAATCAGAACCTGCCCAATCTGGTGACATTACAAGTGGACTTGGCTTTTTTCTGGCCATTAATATACAGATCTTCACTCTGTGGCAGATCAACAGCAGATCTGTTCCACATCCACATGACAGCTCGCGTGAAGGTAATGAACCAGAGGCAACAGCCTGACGATGTCTGAGAGTGCCTTCCCGCCTCCGATATCAGCCTCTCCTCTTCAGCTCGGACCTCGACTTTAACCCCTTCTCTACGGATGACTGCAAACGCAGCATCATAGTGTGAGGATTAGTGCATACCACACATACAGTCTATTCATCATGCAGCTGCCGGTTCAATGGGGCCTGCTGCTGGACAGAGCTTTGCATACTGGACATACCACAGCCCAGCAGTCACGGTCAAAAGAATCCCGCCGGGAAGGGGTTAAGAGCAGGTCCATCAAACCAGGCTCCCATTTGTGTAACAAAAATGGGTCTTACGTTAATTTATTCCTGACGAGTACATGCTTAGTCGCTCTGCCGTCTCCAGGACCGCCTTGAGGTTGTCGTCAAAGAGTTGGCACCTACAACATCATGGCACAAAATAACATCAACATTTCAGAACAACACAAAGTCCGCAGCGCAACTCAAAAAGCAATTTGCAATATGACACTAAAAGGTACAGCATGTCAAATTGACAAAACACCCGGATAAACACGAGTACCTGGGTAATTCCAGAAATTAGGGGTGCATTTTTTTCGTGTCCCTGTCACGTCTGACGAATGATTTTGTAAGTTCAGAACACATTTTTAATTTCCAAGAGTGATGAATAAATGTAAACTACCTGCCAAACAAATGGTAATAGTTGGAAATCAATTCCAGTGATACATTCATGTCAAATAATAAATGTCCGGTGTAACAGGGACACAAAACTTTCACACTTTTGGACTCCTATTTCTGGAATTAGCCACCTGTCATTTGATTCATGTGTTGATGATCACATGTCATTTTATTACTTGACATGGGATTTTACGTTATTTCTTAACCCTAACCCTCCTCAATCCTCCAAAATCCTTCAGGCGGTTTTGGAGGATTTTGGGTGAATGGCAAAAGTGCCTGGCTGCTTGCAAAGGACGCCATGAGTGAAGGTCCCGGATTAGACCTTGTGTTGCTTTCTTATATTCAAGCACAAATTCAGCCCGATATTTCTTTTGAATCAACAGCACACCTCAAGAATGCCCTTTGCACTGCCTCAACATAATGACAGGAATTGCCGGAGGATTTTGAAGGATTGAGGCAGTAGGCACACACCTCCAAGAAAAACATTTTCCAGAAATTTCGGAAGATTTGGAAGGATTGAGGCTGAATGCAATTTTTTCATGTCGGAGGCTTTTGGAGGATTGATGATGGTTCCCAATAAAAGGCCTAGGTGGTTAGGGTTAAGGTTCTATGAGCCAACACTTACCACACAGCAATACAAACAGTGAATAAACCAAGCAGCAACTTTACATGTACCATTTCTTTTTCCATTCTGCTGCTGGGCAGTTTTAAAATTTGGCCATCCCCCCATCCACAAAAGCCAGATTTGAAAACACACTGATTAAAACCAGTGATTGAAACTGACAAGAAACAGTATACCTGTACATACGGCTGCTTCATGGGTGATTGAATGAGAGCTCCCCTTCTATTAGAAGCTGACAAATTCATTTTTAAAAGCTTGCAAAACCAAGAGTAAACATGGACTACAAGTACATGTATATTTGATGTGTCTGCTTTACCATGCTTCATACAAATTCATTTGCATTTCAATTTTAGGCAGTTTTAAACACTTATGAACATGTATGTGCTTCCATCTGTTCAGGTATAGCTATGGCGATGCTTACATGTACGTGTGAATACTTCGCCTAGGCATTTTTATTTCCACACTATGGTTTTTCTCCACAACTTGGAACTATCCATCTGAGCACAAGAATGATGCAGTGGTGTGTAATTTACAACTGCTGCAGCATCTGAAGAGTTTCAGCGCAGAATGATATCCATTTTATTGATTTTGACATAATGCTTGATTATTGTCTGCTAAAATAAAGAAATAAGCGGATATTTCCTCAATTCATCATATCTCCAAAAATACATATCGGGATTCAACAGACGAAGTGTCAATTGGTGGATATTTTTATGAACAATATATCGATCATCTTAACTCAGTTTTCAAACTGGTGGATAAAGTGTTTTGCGATGAAACTCTTAATCTTCTCTTCCGTACACACTGAGTTTCAGAAATTTTTGATACGGCTCACCCCACTCTCAATTCAAGATGGCCCCTTGTGAATAAAGCCAAATTGGCTCTCAATCATAAATATGTGTGAGATTTGATAGCAGAATGCTCAAGGCTAATACCTGATGGGCATGTCGATTGAGTAGAAGGGGTTCTTCAGGGCAAAGTCGGAGTACACCTCGTAGATTTTCTTGAGGAGGGCGTCAATGCCGCCCTGCTTGGGATCAGCCAACACGATCAGCTTGATACCTGAAAGAAACAGGCCCAAAAAAGTGCCCTTTAAACTACAATTGTAAATGCACTTGTGTGCCACAAGTACATGTACATACAGATCTTCATCCATGAACTCTGCAACTATCTTTATAAAGTTTCATGGCCCTTGAACTTTATGCTAATGGTATTTCAATATTCATGAGCAGAGCCATGATTTCATCTGAGGCAGACTCTTCATTGAGACAGCTGCAAGTGAAAATACATGTTTTTCCAAAACGATTCCCCAATAGAGCAGTGATACCTTAACCCTAACTCTCCTCAATCCTCCAAAATCTTTCGGGCAGTTTTGGAGGATTTGGGAGGATTGAGGGTGAATGGCAAAAGTGCATGGCAGATTGCTAAGGATGCCACGATTGAAGGTCATGGGTTAGACCTTGT
Source organism: Acanthaster planci (assembly GCF_001949145.1). The sequence goes on from NW_019091450.1 coordinate 67,263, forward strand.
GTTGTTCCTGCTCAGTCAAGGATAAATTCAGCCCAATATTTCTTTTGAATCAATCGCACTGCTCAAGAATGCCATCCGCACTGCCTCAACATAATGACAGGAATTGCCGAAGGATTTTGAAGGATTTAGGCAGTAGGCACAACTCCAAGTAACATTTTCAGGAAATTTTGGAGGATTTCTAAGGGGTGAGGAAGAATTCAATTGTTTTCACCCCAAGTTGGAGGATTCTGGAGGATTGAGGAAGGTTCCTTGCAAAAAGGGCCTAAGGGATTTGGGTTAAGGTACCCACCTTAACGATTTCATGTTTATTACAATAGTACAACTTCAAATCTGAAAAGGCTTAACAGCCAAGTTAAATAGAAAAAGACGCGACAAAACTTTTGTGCAGATCAACTTTTACAAAACTGTGCCGTACAAAGGACAACCCTGGGGAAAAATTACACAACCTGCACAAGTCTTTTAGGTTGCACAAATCGATTATGTCCATATACTGGTACATGTAATGCACATGCATGCAAGTCACATTTGATCAAATAAGCATTTGTCTGCAAGGCTTTAGCAGACAGTGACAAGACCCTCGAGTGGACAAACACTCAGGGGTGCATCAAGCATGGCCTCCCAAGACGCAGCTCACGATGATGACTCTGTTACCGTACGCTGGACACAAGTAAAAAAAATCAAATCCCAGAAACCTACCTGAGAGAGTCTGCAGACAGTGCAGCTTGAAGGAGTCTGTCTCTAGGACCTGAATTCCTGACGACTTCTGCGCTGGGGACAGCTGGGACCCGATGGCGTAAAGGCTGAGTTGGGGGGAAAAAAGTAATCAGAGCATAATGTGCTCTCTGAAATGCAGGATGAGAAATATGGAGCAGGGTACAGGGGGGTCTAGTCATTTCATTTGGGCCTTGCAAAATTGGGAGTCAAAATTTTTCAAATTGTCTCAAGTTTTACCTAGTAGCTAAATTCAAAATTCTGCTCAATGCAACACAGCTGAAATGAGACGCCTTGTTGAATGCAACCAAATTAAGCTTAGGTGAAACAGCCTGTAAGAACGCCTGCAGAATGCAACAAAGCAGTGCAACGCAGCTGAAATGAAAGCTCAAAGTGTAACTCAGCTGGAGTGCAAACTCTGCTACATGTACATGTAAATTGTATTACAAAATGCAACGCCAACTTTTGTTGCATCATCCAGAGTACTGAACGATACCAATCTTGAGTAATCTACAGAGCAAATATCGCTATCATGTGCATTCCAAAGGAGTCCTAACCTCAGTACAGTTCAATACTTACGAATGGAACATGCTGGCTAGCATGATGCGCTCATTGGTGGAGAGCTTTGGCCTGCCAAACTTGATGGCTATTGGGTAGTTTTCGGGGTTGGCTATCATCTCGAGGACATCCCTGCCATCCTCCAGCTGACGTCCTCGCACCGGCTCTCCATTGATGCCAAGTATGGTGTGCCCCACTGTACAAATTTGAGTTCCAAAAAGGAGAGAAATTGGAATTTGAAGTTGAACTTTTTTTTCCCTCTAAAAATCCTCTAAGTCCAAGGTTAAACCTGTACATTACATGTGTACAAGCGTGCACATGATGTATGCACTCATATGCAGTTTGGATGGAAATAGAAATCAGGATTTAAACATACATGTAATCATGCACAGCGCATTTGATTCTCATAGTTAACCCTCCTTTGGTTTTACAGCACAAATGTGCACAAATGCCCACAGTCACTGGTGAGCATGTATTTTCTATATGGAACTCAAACATGCACAGGTTCAATGTGTACACAGTTGGTTGTCAGCACAAAATGACCCAGGGTCTTTTGTGCAGTCCTCTTCACTGCATTTGGTTTACTGCACAATTGTGCACATGAAACAGTAAAGCACAGTTGTTGGGCAGCACAAAAGTGCAATCTGATATTCCTGTGAGGGACTGTTTGTGCAGTTATTTTTATTTATATTTTTTAAATTCTTCTTCACATCAATGCAAAAAGGGGCCAAAATTACGGGGGTTCATGGCATTAGCACCCTGTTCCTACACAGCAGATTCCATTATAGCGCTCTCAAGGGGACCAACATGTAACAGAGAAGAGCGTTATAACCACACATCGCTACAACTGACTGAATGCACGGCCAACATGTGCAACGCACATGTGCACAGGGACCTGTATATACATGTATAAATACATGTATTTACATGTACATATATGTACCACTATGTCATGTACATGTGAATTTCATATGTAAATGTAATAGCGGTTGTATGCACCGTATATGCCTTATATCAGTTTATCTCGACGTTTTCGTGACACCGATTAAAAAAAATCTCCTCTTCAAAAACTACCACGGGACCTCGTGCATGCTGCATCTACACCCACCGTGACATCCTGACTGCTACTGCGTACCCATTCATGGACAGTCCAATCGCTGACTTTTCCTAATGACCATGTGACCACAGAAAGTGCCATGTCAATAGAAAACCCAAGTGAAAACGGATCCGACATGTCACGCCGAACACAATCGGCGAAAAGATCAGATTTGGTACACAAAGATACACGTACAATTTGAAGTGGCTGATTTTATTTATCAGTAGAAAGAAACCTTTAGGTAATAAAATACAACATGTGGCATCTCAGTGTTGATTATTGTGTCCCAAACTACACCACAAAAATACATGTAAATAAAGGGTACGAAAATAATCACTACGATGTTGCCAGAGCAAAGCCACACGGCCACGGCTCACCGTGGTGAGCACGTGCTCGCAATCGCGCTGCATTGACTGCCAGCCCAATGCATGTCTGCACTCTGCGTGATCGCTAAATTGCTAGTGACCAGGATGGCCTGCCAATCGACAAGGCCTTGCGATGCATTTTCATATGCGTTGATTTTCAAAGAATCCGATTTTCCAAGGTAAAGAGCGTTGTAACCGGAATCATTTTACAAGCTTACTGTGGTTCTGGGGGCCAAAAATGGTGAGCGTTATATCCCGAAAAGCACTGTAAATGGGAGTGCTTTAAGTATTTATGTACACAGTGAATGGGCGTGCAGTTGGGGAAATGAAAATAGAGCGTGATATTGGTAAGAGCATTATATTTATCATATCAGGGAGCGCTATAACAGGAATCTACTGTAGGCCCCCTGATAAGGAAACAAAGTCCACGTTCTCAAACAAACTAACATTTTGACCTTAGGGTTAAAAAAGGAACCATTGCTCAATCCTGCATCCTGATACATGTACGTAGGCCTAGTTTTGGTAAATTTTTACAATATTATAATTATTATTTATATTACAATAGGAACAGGGTGCTGAAGGTAATGAATGAACCCCAAAAATTATCAGGGTATTAAAGTAAAATCTTTCTTGAAAATATTAACAAACAAACCTTTGATCCCGTCTCGCTGTCCAAACGACACCACCACCCGCTCATCGTAGATTTTAAGCGTCAGCTCCAACGGGAAACTGAACGTCTTCTCCACCTCTGTCTTTGGCTGGGTGTGGTCCATCTGGTAGATCAGACCCCCAGCTCGATTGATCACGTAAACACTGTAAATTGGCATCCTCCTAGGCGACGATCACGAGCGATGGAAAAAAGTCATGAAAATCACGGCTACATTTGTGACACGGTACACACGTACATGCACACATATTCGATAGATATCTTTTATTTCAGCAGCGCCCTCTAGTGCCCACTCATGGTACGGCTAGACTTGGTTCCTGGTTATTCCACCCATTGACCTTTTAGTTGCATACTCCCACTTCAAAAAAGTAAGAAATATACTGAGAAGTTTCTCAGGTATCCAAGACCATTATGTTAAAGCTCACGTCCTCATCTTTCTTTTCTCTTTCAATTTTCAGTGGCTTAACTGATTTTTCATAACTTTTTTTTTTTTTTGCAGAGATAATCGCGCCTCAAAACAGTAGCGAGGCCCCATCACCGTTTTGGAACTTGATACACTCCAGTCCACTGCCAGTGTGGAGCAATTTGCTGGTCACCATTTCGTCCGATTCTCTCAGAAAACCAAGATATCACTGCTGCTGATAACTTCCATATCCTCCTCGATCTACTCATTCCAGCCTATTTCCGAATTTTGTTTTATTCATTGCTTTGTTGCTTGAAATTTTTTTATTATTGTTATATCGTATTTTTATTTCATGTCATATTGATGTTGTTCTTATTTCCATATTGTTCGCGTTAAAAAAATCATAATTTTAATCGTTTCCTGTCTCCTATTTGAAAAGTTGGAGAGCCCCTCGACAGAAAGTATGTTTCTTTGGGCAACCCAGCGGGTAGCTTGCGTCCTGTATGTTTTGCTATAAATGTTGACATATCTTTTGTGTATTGAATGTCTTTGTATGTCTATCCCGAAAAACGAAATAAATGAAATCCAGTCCGTGAGTACCACGAAATACTGTAATACATGCAGCAAAGACTTTGACAGCAAGTGAAATCGTAAATCTGTCCAGGCGGGCAATGTGGGCCTCCTCAAGCGTAGAGGCCGGCCTGCAACTTTGCACTTCTTCACGTATGTTGCAACGAATCTTAGGATCCGCCGTACCGTAATCTCGAGAATCGGTCATCGCAACTGGGAATGTTCCGTTCCCTAAAAATATCTGCGCGTGTGGTAACATGATTTATTCATTGGGAAAGTGCGGGGTCAATTTTTTATGTAAACCTACTGAAATGAGTGGGATAGAATTGGGTTAGGGTGACAGTCAACTGAAACCGGTTTATTGCTTTCAATTGCTGTTGCACCTCTTTTTTTTTTAATATATTACAGCAAATGGACGTAGATGTTGAACTATCCGCTCCGAGCGAAATCCTGAAAAAACCATGCAGGTGTTTGTTTGTTTGTTTGTTTGTTTGTTTGTTTGTTTGTTTTTCCCATCTCACAGCCAGCAGCAATTTCTTCCCCGCCCCTCCACCGAGCTCGGCTTTGCCGTGCCTGACAGAACTTTGCAAAACATGTAAAAATGAGAACCGTAAACTTAATTAGACATCGTTACGGTCATTGGAACTCGCGCCGTGGATGGAGAAAAGTATACATTTTGGATGTGATATAATGATGTTTCGCTGGTCGTAAGTTCGTAACAATATCAGAGACAAACCACCCGGTTACATTTGAAATCTGTGAATAAATTGAATGTCCGTTGTACTGCACCTGTAGCTTATTTTCTTGTGGGTGACCCCTTAAAAAATATGTGGACCTGGCTGCCTCCCCCTTCGGAAATTGAACCCTGGTTACAGCACGTACAGGTTGCGTTACGGGTTTTGCAGATTGCAGTGATCGGCAGAAAGTAACTTGTATGGTTCTTGATAATTAAGAGCCGAAACTTGCGGCGAATTATTTTGCGAATCACTACGATCTGTAAGATTGTTGTTTTTTTCTCCGTGAAAATGATTTGGTTATGTATGGGCTGGAAGTAGGTCTACATATAAGTCTATCACTATCGTACTTGTGAACATCCGCGTAAACATTATGGGATAATGATACATTTCTTGTCTGGGAAGACTGACTGGAATAACTTATAAGTAAGTCACATGACAATTACTAATACTTTTTGCATGGTCACCGGATTTTGGGTGTGAACTATCCTGATAATAGCAGGTAACTAGAGAGGACACTGATGATGAGGAAGAGCTGTGATGAGGCGCGGAAACATCGTTTCTTTCAGAACTTTCGCCGTGTACCTGGTTTTCGATTTACTAAGCTCAGTCGTGTGTCAAGAGAGCCAATTAAGCCAATTAAGTTTGGTCGGGCAGCCGCCTCGTGGGAGTGGGAACTGTGTGGAGAATCATAGTAGGTTGACGGTTGGGAGTTAGTGGCACTGATCAGTCTGATTTGTCTCTCTTTGGTTTTTATGTTCTCTGTGGGCTCACCAAGCTCGATTTTTTGTAATACCCAATGTGCAGAGTACATGTACATATACATTGTACAGTAGTTCTACATGTTGTGCACGCGCAGTAGGCCTATGTGCGCTGTCGATCACAGTAGATCATGTTCCTCGTGGATGACCTTTGGTCCCCGATGTGTATTCCATTCAGCAATATGCGTAGTCGCCGCTGCAGTCGCAGTGCAGGCTATGAGCACGGCCCGTAGCTTATTAATTTTCGGTATTAAACGTGTATAGCATTCATGTATTAGTAGGTAAGTACATGATGTGTTGTGTAGTATCGCTTTGGAGGATCATTTTGCAAAATGCTTGCTCAACTGTGAATGCAAACCCGATGTACACCGCAGTTGAGGAATATTGAAGAATTCAGCCTTGTACTGGATTGAAGTGCTGCAATTAAAAAGTTGGCCAAGCAAAAACTGGTTGAGATTAGTTTTCCTGTTGTTATAATTACCATGATTGTATAATAAGTATAATGCAAAAATGTATTTCTGTGCCTTAAAAAATGATAACGTCCTGTACGTCCTTGGAAAAACGTCCTTGCCTGGGTTGGATTTGCTCTCATTCCTGAGTAGTCGACAGACAAAGAGTAGAATTTGGAAAAAAAGGCCAGTGTAGGCTGTGTCTTGTCTCCCACCACCTGCTGTTTGCGCACACGCCCGAACTTCATCCGAGGCACGTTCCCGAAGTGCTACTGCATATGCAAAAATAATTCGCTGATTGGCATGACCGGGAACAAGTGTTGCAGGATTCCTGCGGCCTGGAAAAGTCATGAAAAATCATGGAAATTTGTTTATCCCTTTTTCAGGCCTGAAAAGTTGTGGAATTTTGTAAAAATGACTAAAGTCATGGAAAAGTCATGGAATTTTGTCATGGAAGTCATGCAGCACTGTGTGATTTCTATTATCAGAGATAACTACATAAAATATGTGATTGTATTTGCAACCTGAAAGGCCACATAGGCCTAGTCCAAGAAATTGCAGTATTTGGTCGTGGATTTTCATAATTTGGTCATGGAAAAGTCATGGAACTTAATGGTCCTTCAGGTGCAGGAACCCTGGACTGTTGGCAAGGGATTAATGGGACAGAAACTACTATGGCCGTAAATGAACACAGTTTAGTAGTCTTGTCAGTGGCTAAAATCTTTACTTTCTCGTCGCATAGGGTAATAACCATAATGAAACATGTAAACTTATTTATAAAACATTCTACAAACACTTTTGCTGATGTGGAGAGATAGTTTACATTAATTATACATCGGAATGCAGGTAACGAATGTTATCAAATTATGTCCAGCATAATCATGAAAATTACTTTCACATTATAATTGTAAAGCTAGTTTGACAAGCAAAAGCCTTCAGAAATGTTGCCACTCTCAAATTGTACTTTGTATAGAGTATTCAGAACCACAATAAAGTTCGCACTGATGGCGTGTATCTTCTGAATAAGAGATGACAACAAAACAACTTCACCATAAGGTATTTTCTACGACACTTACGGTATACACTCACTAATCTAAATTGCTACCAAAAATAAAGCTTTTCTTGGAATTGTCAGCGACACTAATTTTTTTTTACATAAGAGGACTTTATTATGTGTAATTACTCAACTCTTTATTTAGTGTCTAATCGATCATTAAAACCTCAAGATAGTTTACATATTCTTGTTTTTAGAGAGCCCCTCAGGTTGCTGATCTTTGGTCAGGAAGTTGGCCAAATTGGATATTTTTTTCGTTCAAAACATACTGACTGTACCATTTTATCCACCCAATTTGTCGATTCTAACCCCTACATTATGACCATCGTCCTTGTCATGTCGGCGCACCCAATTAATTAATGAGGTTGCAGTTGTGGAGTCGAAATTTCACTCTACGCCAGTCCATGTGTACATTTACAAAGTGTGTGCTGTGCGACTCCAAACCAATGCGTTCATGTGCCATACCGCATAAACGCGCAGCGCACACATTTTTACTGTTGGAAGAAGAGCGTGAGAAAAATACGACTGCCGACTTAAGCTGGACAAAAAAACAAGAAATTACAAAAATCCAAATGCCGCACCCTCGTACTCGTATTCATTACAATAAATCAACATTATAGGCAGACGTTTGAAGCACAGTGGACAATAAGTGCATGAAACACTATCCAAGCCGAGCTTTTATGTTCCACCTAGAAAAAACAGGATTTTAGTAATAAACGTATTAATAAATTGACCTCTTCTAACTTCTACGAACTTAAAGAGTTCTCGTTTGTTTAATTTATTTGAAAGAGTAATTGCTTTTACAAAACAGTACAGAACAATAAAACTCTGGGGTAAAAATTAATGACAAAAACCCCACACCTAGTACCGTTATGTAATCCTTGAAACAAAGACAAAGCCTTCAATTGTTAGTATTGACGTGGCTTTAGTCAAGGAATCTCTATTCTAACATTAAAAATAACAGGAATACACAAAACGTATGACTATACGCAATAATGAAAATGTTCATATTTGTGTGTTTATTTCTTGTGGATACTTATCACAATGACCCTCATCAACAGGACACTATTCAACACACAAAAACATCCTGATTTTCTGAAAACCCGTGCTGCTGCTAGAATTGCAAAGCTACACAGGGCCTCTGAAAAAAAATACACTGGAATTGGATGGTCCCGTAATCGGATCAAGGATCCTACACTGGCAACAAGGGCGCTTTTTAAAAATTCTATGGTTATCATTTATCACTTGAGATAAGGTCGGTCGGTCGAAAAAAATTCTTAAAAAAAAAAAAAGAATACACGAACCCACGGAAAGGCGCGGTGTACCGAATGTTCACGCGAACGCCGACCGTCGCTGTTGGTCGTTTGCGAAATCGTAGGTTTTCAGGGCTTTTGTTTTTAAAGGTCATGCTGGCCAATTTTTTGCCTTCATTTTTTTTTTCTGGGGGGGGGGTTAGGTCTTTTTAGCAGGGTCGGCGGGGAAAAAGAGCTTTTTTTGTGATCGCGAGCCCAAAATGGGGTCGGTTGGAAATGAGAACCATAGAATATAAAAAGGGTGCCCTAATAGAGAACTACTTAACCATCTACTTAACTACGTTAACGGCAAATACCACATCTTCGACTTTAAAATAAACTATGAAGCGTTGCATTTCCTTTTTATGGGGGGGAGACTTTGTTAGAAACTAAATAAAAAAGAGATTTAAAAAACAATATTTTCAATGTGAGTTTTATGAAATGCATATAGCTGATAAACCCTCAAAACGTTAAGCAAGGAACTTTTACAAACGCTTGTGTTTACACACGAACATCACCCCACTGATTTAAGATAGATGTAGACGGGAGACGGCCAAAAAGCGCGCCTTTCCTGAAAGTTTCAAGGTCAAAGGTCACGGGAGTCAAAGGTTATTCAGGGTCACCGAACGGGGACACTCCTTCTAACCCTAGCGCATTGAGGATGCATGACTTTGGCTTATTTCGCACGTTATTCCGCGCTGCAAGATAGAGGCTGACAGTCACGCAGGGTTTTAATTAACCATTTTTGTATACCCTTTTTGTTTCTTGTTTTCACCCACAACATGCTTAAATTTTAAATTGAAATGCGCGATTCACAATCCAAGAGTTTGCAACGCGTCGGCCAATCACAGTGCGCGAAATCTGTCGTCCCTTTCCAAACGCGCATTGGGTCGACTGTTGTGACAGTCCTTCTGTCGCAACAAGCTTGGGGACCATTTCATGGTGTGACGGTTTTTAATAAGATTCCATTGTACGACGCCAGATATTGGCGATTAACATATCACCCAGAAAAAGTATAAAAAGTGTATTCACTGCGTCGTTCCAGAACACCCATTCACCCTTGATAAGACAAAGCGATATTTCATTCACAGAACGTCAGGCATGCCTGTTTGAAAAATCGCTTGATAAAACCAACTTATAGATAGCAACATTTGATTTGTGATTATTCAGATGACGATTTGAATCGCCTCATTATGTGCCTTCTCCATTACTTCAATTGGGATCCTTGCCTCTGAACTAAGCCGATACGTGTTGTCTGTCTCTGCATTGTCACTTTGCATGACTGCATTGACGTCATCAATTGTCTTTTGTACGTCTGGTGTGAGCTTTTCAAACTTTGGTTTGTCCAGACCACTACATAAGTCATTGCAGACGTGCTTTTTAAAGAATTTTTGGACACCGAATATGCCTAAATCGGTTGGACCATAGGCCCCAAAAGGCTGTACACAGCTGCAAACAGCCGGGTCAGTGAGCATGTACGCTGAATTGGTACGCACTCCTTGCAAGTCACAAATCAAAAACTCTTTATTGGATTCGATGTAGCTGAAGTGACTGAAGGCTCCAGGTGAAGCCATTTGTTTAGCGTGCACGAATCCACGGTTGCTATTGAACTTCTCGAATTTCCCCTCAAGGTACCGCTCAATCGCAACCTTTGCTGAAGGGGGCATCTTTAATATGCTTTTAATGGTGGCATCATTTGCTTTAACACGGGCGAATTCAGGTTTACAGAACACAATTGGTCTGTTGGTTTGATGTCTAGCGTTGAACAACTCAGCCATCTCGGTTGCTTTGGTGTAGGCACGGTCGTCTGCTTTCCAGGCATGTTGTTTCAGTTCTTCGTTATAATGATCTTTATAGACTTTCACCACACACTGTTTTCCTTTTAAGCGATCGTCGCCGTCGTAGGTGCCCATATAAGCTCGTCGGGAGTTGCCCTCAGCGAATGGCTTCGTCTTAAAAGTAATTGTGGCTAGGGGGTAGTCATCCACTGAACCTTGTGGGATGAGAAAGCTTTCTTCGGCGCCCATTTTGCTTCGAACTCGTTGGTTCTGAAAGGCAACCATTCGAAACAGCTCTTTGGATAATTGTGACAGTGAAGCTTTATCCCAATTGAGCATACTTCATATACTCAGCGGGATTGAAAGAAATGCGCCAGTGATGATGTCATCATTCGTGACAACTCTTCCTATCACAGATGTCATCAGAAGGGGTCTGAGCCCCACCTCGTCATAACGCTGTCGGCGATAACTGGGTGAACTTGGAGGGAACATAGGGGTGAAATCAGAGGAACTGTTCTTCAGATCAGGGTATTATTTACTTACTGCGAGCGAAAAATCCTCGCTGACGGTTGCAGAAACGTCTTTGCTTACGCGATCCTATTTGTGTGTCTAGCTATTTTCATCTTACAGATCTTTGACATTGGATTAGACCTCCGAGTGTTATAGTAGTTTATTAGAGGTTTTCCCCAACATTTCCGAAGATGGTGTTGGCAAGGAGATGCTTTTAAACTGCCAAAGTTTGGAAAATGCGTTTTGAACAGTGTGCCAATCATGATGTTAATGCACAGAAGCATATCGAAGGGATGGAGATTATATATGCCTTTTTTCGTCCTTTGGCGGAAGTGGCACAGTGCAAGCTACTTCAGTTATCAAATTACCAGTTTTAAAAAGCTTTTTTCAGGTATCAAAGTAAAAATATATCTTGAAAGAACACACAGTTGAAATCAGCCAGTAACATGACTTTTAAACTTCCTTACATGTAAAGTTAACTAATTGCCCAACAGGAGTACTAAAATTAATAGTTCGGTTGAGGCTTGTTTTGCGTACATTTACATGTGAGCCTTTAATTTGAATATAATTGTTTGTACTTAAAAAGGAGAGAACACTTCATTTTTATGTTAAGTTGCAGATAAGTGAATTGCAATAATAAAATGGTCACTGAATAGTTCAATTTATTTTAATTCTGAAATATTTCTGATTTGCTCTTTACATGTGTTAAATGTTTGTTGACGACTATGTGAAGTTTTATTGGAATAAGTTTTTTTTGTTTGACTTTTGTCATAATTCTATAACAGGTAAACCACGAAACACAATTCAGGATGTTTGCAAATTAGAATGTTTCCACCTATGTGGAAAGGCAAAACCAACCACATTTTGTACAAATTTATTTAATCAACGTGGACTTTAAGCTATCATTATTCAACAAAATGTTGCAAAGTCAACCAACTGTAGAGGAAAATGACTAACTTGGTTTTACAGACAAACCAACAAATGAGACTAATACCAAATTCTAAGTTTAACCAATCACTGGTAATGAAAATGCAAATGACTGACTGATTTCACGAATGCATGGCAAGTGCACTATCAACCAACAAATCGGACAATCTTAATTTGACCATACTTGGAGTTGCAATTCACCAACAATGAGGTAAACGCTTGCAATGATTGGCTAAAGCAGTTAAAACTCAACTTGTTGATGAAGGTACTTACTAATTGATAGCAATTGATACTAATTGATCAATAATTGATACCTTCCCAGCACCAGTTGGGCTATTGTTGACCAAATGTGTTACAGGTGATAGTTAGGCAAAACTTGACAATAATTGCCTAACTTTTTTGTACAGTGTGAGTACACGGTTGAACTAATGGGTTGACTTCATGATTTACGCGATTCAAGTACTCCACCACGTCCCGATTTACTGGATTTTGTAAAGTAAACAACGAAACCAATTTAGGGAAGGGTTCTTTATGTGACAGCAAGGTGCCGAAGACTGTACACAAGTCGTTAAAAGTCTCCTATGGCACAACCTAGCAACTGTTCGGCTTGTAAGACATGTATTTCCCAAATAAATGTACAAAATGTGTCAGGATTATTTGGCACAACTGCTTCTCGACGCCTATTGGCTGTTAAGAATAGCGAGATTGTATCTAGGGTAACTTTGACCCCTGGAGTAAATCACAGTATGTTGGGGGAGCTCACGGGATTTCCCGCCTCGTTATTCCACTGAGTTGCCAGTACACTGTTTAGCTCCTGTGTTTATTGTACCAGCTGCCAATCACAGAAATCTTTAACTTTGCTCTGGCCTTAATGAGTCTCTACTGAAGACAGGAAACCTAAAGCATAATCACAGCTTCCATTATTTCTTACAGTTACTTTTAGTTGAAATAGGCCAACTGCTTGACATCTTGCACGTGGTTATTCGTTTTATTTAGCGTCAACAGAGTTCAACATACGACTGTTTACTTGTAATATGACTAAATTTGAAATTTGCATACTTAATGTGAACCCTTGGTGATAGTTGAAGCAATGCTTTGTATGTATTCAACATGTAGCGGGTGAGGCTGCCAGGGTATTTGATCTATGCCAAACCGCACGTTTGAGCTTAAAAACCAACTTTAATAATTCTCTGCGTTTGTAGCTAACCTTTACAGTTAAGTGGGGATTGCTTTGGTGGTCCGGGTTCGCTCAGCTTTCTAGTTTTGACCTATTTTCCTGGTATTCTAGCCGCAATAAAATAAGCTTTATTTAACTTATTTTACTTATTAAAATAAGATTTATTTCCAAACCTACATGAGATACCCTATTAAAGTAAATGAAATGGATCTGTTTCAGGTCGAAAAGTGAAATAATAGAAGTGGCATCGTCAGTTTTGAAAATGGCCAGGTGGTGTGGAAATGCGATTATGGAAGCTTCCGGGTTGTAACGAATTTACGTTGAATGCACAATGAAACGTGTTAAAGTCAAAATGGAGACTACTCTGGGGAGACACAACGGTACTGCGTGTCAGGAAGCAGGAAATAAGAAAATAACAAATTTAAGTTCTACACAGGTTTAAGTACTTATATTCTGGCAATATTTTTAGAACTACGAGAAAATATTAACCTAAACAATAATGGATTGAAATTTTGCTTTAAAAATTATGAGTTTTATGCATGTCAGACCTTTCAGTCCATGTTTCCTTTTCTTTCTCAGGCTTAAGGTAAGATTGAACATTTTTCTGAACTAATCTCAGACACCTACCTTTAGATGTTTGCAGTCCTTGTGTTTTGCATGAACTCGTTGAGGGTGACAGAAACGGTTTCTATAGCATTTAAAAATGATTATTATAATGTTCAATTTGTGGTAGTCGTAAAATAAACACATTGTTCACTTTGCAATTGTGCACAATACTTTCTAGATTTTGTTACAGCATCCGAAAAAAAATACATGTCTGTATTATCCATCCACGAGTCGTCTCTGCAGAACTCTTTGATTTTACTGAAAAGGTTCTGTATTAACAGGTTTGCAGGATTTAAGTTCCTACGTGGGAAAACTGCCTACATATTCTACACAAGTTAGGTTTTCAATGTAAAAAATTCTACCAACCAAATCAACCTCAGCGAGTGATTCTTTCTTTCAGAGGAGTTTTATAGGGCCACCGGCCACTGGAATTATAACCAGGATCTCTTACGATCAGACGTACATGCTGTTGTCCAAAATGTGACCTGGAAAAATGGCTCCAGATCAATAAAGGAAAAAAACTAAAAGAACAAAATCTAAACGTGTGGGGAAATCGCTTTATGGCAACCAAAAAACTAACTGAAATCTTTCAGGGAGGGATCGCGAGATTACTCTACATATAAAACTACAAACAGAGTTTAAATTTCCGCACAAAAAATTGAAAATGGTTTATTTCCTCAGACTGTATTTGGACTGCTAAATCTATGAACCAAATTAATTTCGCTGAACACATTTTAAAAATAACCTACCCTGGTTTTAATTGAAGACTTCAACAAACGGACTGAGACCTAGAAAACCTAGACCAACCTGATCGAGACCATCAAAATTTGAACAAAACCATAGACCAAACTGTAAAAGTACAAAAAAAGATAAACGAATCAAGTAACTTCAATAAAATAATACAACAAAAAGACCAGAGTAAATTTTAAGAAAAAGAAACCAAGAAAAGAAGACCGACAACTGTGCTTAAAAGGAAAGTTACAAATCAAAAGCACTTAAGCTTAAACAACCCGCAAACAAAACAAGAATCAAAGAATATTTAAACTACATCTACAAATCATGAAGGTGAATTATGTGAAAACAGTAAAACACAGTAGATGTCAAACGGAAACTGGGAAAAACACAACTCACTGAGTTTACACATGTACATAGACTGAATACATGTATTATAAAATCTCACATGTGGCACACACTCATACTGCAATGTACATGTATACTGGCTAAAATACATTAAGACTAAAGGTAAACTATGTGGCAGAATATTTAGTGAGATCTAAGTACTCAGGCTGGACACAGCACATGGCACAGTTTCATTGCTGGCTGTACCCTCCTGAGGTCAATCCACTCTGAATAAACAAACTGACCGCATGTACTAGAGTGGTCATCAGTCATTCTACTCCTAAAAACCCAGAGTCAACGTGTGTACAAACAGGTCTAGGTGGGCACTAAAGCAAAGTAATATCTGTAATGCAACATACTGGCATCAAGTCTAGATTTAGCGCATGCTGCTTATACAATGATTCCTTAGAATATTCCTTGGCAACCACTAAAAACTTGTCATGTTATCAAGGAATTCTAAATGTCTTCCATAGTACTAAACCAAGACAAAATTAACAATTCATCATTTCAAAGTTTGAGAGGCAAATGCTATTCTCTTACCCAAAAAAATACATTGAGAAAGCCACAAAATCAAAGGACCAGAGTACTTAGCTTTCCTTTGTTCAAACTTTCACAAATCCATTGATCGTAAGATGTGCTTTCTTTGAAGCTGTATACAATTACTTCATTAAGGCAAATGGTGTAACCCACATGTACATGTAGCCTTATTTACATCTGAGATCAATGACGGAAACAGTCATGCCTTGGAAAAGTTTAACACAAGAAGTAGAATAATTTAGCATGTGCTCATGTCATTTCATCTTATAAATCCAGCAAGTACTCTGAGATAACACAAACTATGATCTTCCCTAAGGCTTATTTGAAACTAAAGTTCACACTAACAGATGAAGAAACTTTGCTCAAATCTAAACAGACACTTCTCCCTTGAATCTGTCCACAAAGTACATGGACACGGCCATAAACGAAAGCAAACCTTATTATGAGAATCGTGCAACAACATTTATGAATAGATCCACAATGATGATGCAAGGTGTAAAGGGGGTGTCACGTTAACCACAAACCTTTTGAGGGTAACACTCCTACATGTATATAAAGTACAACTGGAAATTGCCTCTGCCACATAAGCACTATCTCTGTTGTCAGCATCTATTTAACATCCTGCTTAACTGTTATGATTTAGACATTTTCTTGATGATGATTGCCTTCCAAACCTCGGAAATTTGCATTCATGTAACATTTGATAAAGGCCAGCATAAAGAAATACAATTGTTTTAAACAAAAAACTAAAAAATCTCCTCTCTATCTCATATTTTGCTTTGCTCTCATTTTGCTTCTCCCTTGATTGTCCAAAAAGCTCCTGACTTCCAGCTGAACTTAGGTTACACAATACACAAAATTGCCAGTTAGGCGAAACTTACTGTTTTACCTTCAACCATAAAAGCTGTATTGCTTCGATTTGTTAGTTGAAAAGGATGCCTCCAACAATTTACTTTTGCCAAAATCGTTGCCTTCGAAAATGCAACCTTGAAAGCTTCATGAAGTGTTCAGAAATCGGCTGGCGTTCGCTTTTATAGCATCCTATTAATAGATCACTGGAAATTCCAGACACTGACGATGTGACACGCTTTCGGCTACTCCAATTTTTCCATGGAGGTGTAAGCTTACTCCGAGAGAATAAAGGAAATGAAATCTACGTATGACACAATTGAGAATAAAACGGAATTGTGCTTGTTCCTACCCTTAAAAAGTGGTACTGTCCCCCCTCAAGGCTTTGCGTATGTTGGGTTTTTCCAGTTTTTCAGTTGATAATTAGATGCCACAAATGCAAACCTGCCTGGTCTGCCAATAAACCAAAAGGAAACGTAAGGATACATATTTCGGACAGTGAGGACTATCGGCCTGTGTTAAAAAGCGATATTCGTTCTTCTTAGGTTGGTTTTCTCCAGAAAAACAGCTAAACTGTAGCTACAACTGTGCAGCATTCAAGTAGTAGCTTTCACCAAAGGTGAGTTTTGTAAATCTTGTTGGAATTTCACCGGAAAATTGTGCAGTCGAATGGCTTGCTCAAAATTGCACGAGGTTCATATTTAAAAAAAAAAAAAGATAAACGGTCAGATCTCTGTTAAAGACTCATAGTTTCATAATTCACTTCTTGATAACCGAATTAATATTGAAGAATAGAGACAAGAATATGAATTCGTTTTGTCTCCATCTTTCCTTTAACAGACTCGGAGAACTAATCACCAAAAACTGCATATCCATTGTTTTAAAACGATTTTGCAAATATTTTCTTTTTACATTTTTCGATAAATTAAACAAGCATATTTCTGTCTCTGAAATTGCTACTTAATAGTTGTTTTTGGTTTTTAAAAGTGACATGATCATTTCCAAATACATTAAAATCATGCAAAAATAGTTTGGCAACGAAACCTGTACAATTACAGGACTAGCTGACAGACAAAGAACTGGTACTTGTGCATACGAAAACTTCTTTGAAATTGCTTTGTTTTTTTTGTATTTTTATACCTTAAGCCTGTGATGTAATGCCTCGATCTAGAGCCCCAGCCTGCCTTAAAGCCTAAAGGCTTGAAGGCAAAAGCCTCGGACTTAACCTTGAATGCCTTACAGCCTTGCTGTCAAAAACCCCAGGCATATTAGTTTTCAATTTTGCTGTTATTCAAACGTAGGACAACCTAGGGTCGGCTTTGAATCATTTTGCAAAGGCTGCATTATATGTAACGTTACCGTCTTTTGTTATGGATAGTAGGCCCAATTACGTGTTACATGAATAAGCTTTGATTTTGGCCACAAGTCCAATGTCCCCGGAACTGAAGCTTTACTCGTGTAAAAATTATGGGCCTCTAGTCACATGGTCTCATCTCACCATGAGGTTGTCATATACACAGATCATTTTACTTATTTTGCTTGTCAGCATTCAGTTGTCAACTATAGATCTCTGTTATACTGAGTTTTATACAGCATGCTCCCAAAAAACACAACCCAAATATATCGTCAGTTCTTCTCCCAAAGTAGTAATTAGAAATGCTGTCAAATTAAAGCTGACAGTGTTTTCTATTCATACAAAAAATTCATTTGAGTATCATTCTGTGATGCAGAGATATTTTCAATTACAAAGCACAATCTGTCCAATGGAAGTTAAAACACTTTATAGGGTATGCAATTACTAAATTGGAATCCTGAATTATCGCACATCTGGTTGGGTCTCTACTCTTTTTTTTCTAAAATTGATGAGACTGCAAGAAGAATGTGTAATGTTTTATTTCAGAAGGTATTGGTTGTTTAACTAATCATGCAGTGATAAATTCAGATGAAATAGCGCATTTTCAATAAGTATACTTTTTATGTCCTTCTGTAGCATTAACCACTTTGAACCATTTCAGGATGCAGTTAAGAGATCTAGATTTTAACAACACTGGCCAGGTCCAATGACCTTATGCGTTGAATGTTGCTGAATGG
>NW_019091450.1:85906-158275 GCF_001949145.1 Acanthaster planci
AGTAAACGTAACATCTGAGTGCTGCGTGTTGTAATCCCATTGTACATCACCAAAAATAGTTGTCTTAATGTAATCATGCAATGTATCCTCGGATTTCAGTGGAGTCGTAACTTTTAAGAGGTGTCATTTCGAACACCAAAACAACAACTTACCTAGTTATTATTATGGGAAAAATAATTTAGGTCGCATATCTTTAGGGGCATAGTGTCATATTATTATTATAGGCCTACTTGAGGACCTTTGCCTTAGTCATCACTGCAACAGTATAGCCCTTAACACGAGCTCTGGGACACTCGCAAACCTCAGGGTTTTGTCCACAACATTCATGGCCCTGGCGCACTGAATTTCAATTAATCTTATTCCCGGCACTCACTGTCTCATGTCTTTCCTGTCTGACACCAGTTGCACATTTGACACCTTTGAATTACAATTTGTTCATTTTGCACAGGAGTTAGATAATGCACTCGGGGCTAATAGAGATTTCATTTTTTGCTTTTAATTTGAGCACAAAAGCGTTTCAGTCAGCGCAGGTAAATATAAAATTTTGACTTCAAAACGAAACATCCGGAGTGTGCATTAGGAAAAATTTCTTACGGGGGGGGGGGAGTATTGAGTTCATTAAATTAATAAACATTTCAGAATCGATCGAATCACCTCGTGAGATTTGCTCTGTTGAACACACGTCATCCCAACTGGGATTCCTCGATAGGAGCAGCTAGGGCAAGCTGCCCCTCTGCCCCTCTACCCCTCTACCCCTGCTGGATATGCCACTGCATAAATGGGACGAAATAATGTTCACATCGATAACATAAGCTATTGCCAGCCAAAAATGAACATTCTGGAAACATACTCAACTCATGTAAAATAGTAAAGGCACAGTATAGGGGCACCGTATTTGCGAGGCGGGCCGGGTTGTACTAGCTGTGACTAAAAAACCTATTGGGTCTGCAACTGGGAATTCCCTGTACAAGTATAGATACCAGGATTGATTACCAGACTGCCTCTCCATTGGTTGTTAATTATAGCCTGGTTGTATCTAGGGAAACTTTGACCCTTACCCGACATGTCCTTTCGCTTTCACTTTCAGAGGGATTTTTTTGGGGGGGTTAGCAGGAAGTCTTGTCTCTGCCTCGCTTTTGTCAGTGCACAGCAGAGACACTTTGACCCTCACCCGCGATGTCCTTTCGCTTGCTGGAGTTTTTGGGGAGTTAGCGGGAATTCCCAACTCATTATGCCAGCTGCAAGAAACCTACACCTGGCTCTTGTTTATACCAGTAGAGGGTCCGTGTTAATATCACAACAGAGTTGATTTACTGTTTTATTCTACACATGCTTGGCTGTGGTTCTTCGAGGGGATTCCCCTGGAAACTTGTGTCTGGCAGCCCCCCCCCCTTGTCTAGTTCCACCATTTGAGCACTGACTCTTCAGGGAGAGAAAAATCCTGGAGCCTTCCCCAAAGTTGCGCATGCCTATAGAGAGTCAGTGGGTCCTTTTTGCCTTTTATCAATGATCAGGCATAAGGTAACATGTCGATGAAATGAAATCATAACTGTTTCTCATAATGCAACAAAGAATTTATAGCGATAGATGTATGTGTTCGTGTGGTACACTCAACCTCGTGCTCATTTCTCACCATTCTTAGCACCCTACATCAGCATTTCAGACGTATTTTTTTTTCGTGGAAATTTTATTTCAGATGTTTAAAGATGACATTGAGACATATTTACCCAAGATTCGTGACTTCTGAGAAGGGGACTCCGGTTAAATCTTTTTAATGGAGTCCCCGAAAAAAAATGATTGAAATTTCACGAATCAGAGTTGAGAGTGGGTGGCTGTTTCCAATTTATACAAGTCTCTATTTTTACTTTAAAAAGAAGTTAAGGCGGCAACTATATAGAACCACCTCTGGCATATCCCAGTGGAGGGAATTGTTCTACCGCTAAAAGGAAAAAAGAAAGGATAAATTTCAACAATTTACCTCCTTTGGACTAAAACCTAGATGCAGCACTTATAGAGCCCCTAACCCGCTGTTGGAAATGGAAAGGAACGGAAACTGGCTTATATGGTCTTTTTACGTTTATATTGCTTTTCGACTGTTCATTTTGAGCCTGTTAACGAATAACCCTATTTCCAAAAACATGTGTTGCAATATTCACGTACATGTATGTTCAGACCCCATAGACTGTGCATGCATTTAGTTTGTGTACTCGCGCATGCGCAATAGTGACATAATGGTCGCCGGCCTGAGAAATTATTCTAGCAGACAACGCACATCGGTGGTGACGCATGTGAGGGATTTGTATTGCCATTTTCCTTGAAGACCTCATGTGTGAATAAATTGCTGAGAGTCTATCAAATGGTGATATTTTACATGAAAAGTTATCTTTTTTTACCCAGCTTTGTGTGTAATTTTTGGCAAATATTTGGCAGAAAGTGGATATTTATAATGCGCAAGTTCGCAAAAGGGACTTTGAGTGTTTCAATTCTAATCGGTATTGAAATGAGGGCCAAACAACATTATCTGAGCTTGATGCTGATCAATTACTTTTGGGTTCAGCTGCATGAGTAAAGAGCCATTTTACTGGCTTCTGGCGCTGTAGTGGGATTCAGTGCGCATGCACACCAACTGAGTGTGTGAACATGCGTGCACTACACATGGAATGGCTTTGAGAGTCTAGGCTATAGGTAATTAAAATGGCAGATTTCCTCCTTTGTGTTTGTCTTATTGTAAAGACATCCCAGCAAAAGCCCAAAACTGGTTGAATTGCACGTGGTTTGCGGCTCAAGGGGATCTTNTTTACCCAAGATTCATGACTTCTGAGAAGGGGACTCCGGTTAAATCTTTTTAAGGGAGTCCCCGAAAAAAAATGATTGGAATTTCACGAATCAGAGTTGAGAGTAAGTGGGTGTTTCTAATTTATACAAGTCTGTATTTTTACTTTAAAAAGAAGTTAAAGCGGCAACTCTATAGAACCACCTCTGGCATATCCCAGTGGAGGGAACTGTTCTACCGCTAAATGGAAAAAAAAGGATAAATTTCAACAATTTACCTCCTTTGGACTTGGAAATGGAAAGGAACGGAAACTGGCTTATATGGTCTTTTGACGTTTATATTGCTTTTCGACTGTCTATTTTGAGCCTGTTAACGAATAACCCTATTTCCAAAAACATGTGTTGCAATATTCACGTACATGTACATGTATGTTTAGACCCCATAGACTGTGCATGCATTTAGTTTGTGTACTCGCGCATGCGCAATAGTGACATAATGGTCGCCGGCCTGAGAAATTATTCTAGCAGACAACGCACATCGGTGGTGACGCATGTGAGGGAGTTGTATTGCCATTTCCCTTGAAGACCTCATGTGTGAGTAAATTACTAAGAGTATATCAAATGGTGATATTTTATATGAAAAGTTATCGTTTTTACCTAGCTTTGTGTGTAATTTTTGGCAAATATTTGGCAGAAAGTGGATATTTATAATGCGCAAGTTCGCAAAAGGGACTTTGAGTGTTTCAATTCTAATCGGTATTGAAATGAGGGCCAAACAACATTATCTGAGCTTGATGCTGATCGATTACTTTTGGGGTTCAGCTGCATGAGTCAAGAGCCATTTTACTGGCTTCTGGCGCTGTAGTGGGATTCAGTGCGCATGCACACCAACTGAGTGCGTGAACATGCGTGCACTACACATGGAATGGCTTTGAGAGTCTAGGCTATAGGTAATTAAAATGGCAGATTTCCTCCTTTGTGTTTGTCTTATTGTAAAGACATCCCAGCAAAAGCCCAAAACTGGTTGAATTGCACGTGGTTTGCGGCACAAGGGGATCTCNTTGAAATTTTAGAATTATCTTGACCGAGATCAATGGGAAGGAAAACAGTGATTTTTGATTAAAAACACCAAGGTAATAAAACTTGGCACATCACAGTTTGTCAAGTAAAGAAAGGGTTAAATTTAAAAAGAAAGATTTCCTGGAAAAGCCTGTTTTACCATTTTAAGTATCTGGGTAGTTTGAGTTTGCAGATGGTCTTTAAAGTACGCAACAAGATTTTATTTTTAAGCCTTAAACACATAAATGAAAATAACCCATGCCAAAGTACAAGAAAATAAATCTCAGTTTTCGATTTCAAATTTAAGAGTCCTAAGTGTGTGGTAATTTTTCGCCAAAACCTTAGTCAAAATGATTTAATTGCTTATGAATATCACTACTTTACAAAACTTTGCAGAAGATATTTATGATGAGAGTTTTATTTAGCCATAACACATATTCTAATATAACAAAATCAACAACTAACAACGGATCTTCTTCAAAGGCAAGGCAAACGGTCATTTTACAGTTCCTCAGAAATTAAAAATAGTTTAAAATGTCAATAACAAGTAATTTATTTTCAACTCACTTTACTATTCTGTCCCTTAATGTAACCATCTGATCAGGCCTTATTTGAAAGTTTGCCATCGCTTTCCGTTTTTCCACTTTCCGGAAAGTGTCCGTTGGCTTGCAATCAAGAGGCGTTTGGTAAGTCATAATTTGTTTTTGTTTCAGAGTTGCCCGATCTTCAAGTTTGCAAAATGGCGTCTTGCCTCTCCTTCCTGGCTTCTTGTTTCTCCGCCTTGGGTTCAGGAGTCTCCGCCCTGTGCTCACGATTTGCCGCAGTAGTTTCTTCATGTTTTTCAATAGTAGCTCTAAAATTGGGCATATACCGGCGCAACACGACCGAGATAATTAACACAACATCCAGGCGGGTGGACTTCGAGGACAGCTGGTTCACTCAAGGGCATTCCCGGCATGTTTACCGGGGCACGTATCAAGGCGACCGTCGCGTGGAGGGCAAACCCTGCGTCGTGAAAGTCTACAAAGATGAATGGTACATGCATAACGACCGAGAAGAATACACATGGAGAGTAGACCAGCGTGCCTACGACAAAGCCCATGAAATGGCGCGGGATTTTAATGAACATTGTCAAACAAGTAAGGCAATCCAGTTCGTTCGACCGGAATTCACCAGCACTAAGGTATCTCATTTCATCTCAATAAAAGCGATGGTGGCCATCGAGATGTACCTGGACGAGAAGGACTTCGAGAAATTCTCAAGCAATGTTGGTTATGTTAACCCTGTCGCTATGGCGTCCCCGGCTGCCTTCAGCCACTTCACTTACCATAAATCGGACGGTAAAGTTTTAGTTTGTAAGTTACAAGGGGTTCGCAGTAGCGCGTGCTACAAGTTCTCTTCCCCGGCTATTCACAGCGGAGGCATGGAACTTGGAGAGTATGGTCCGAGTGATTTGGGGAAATTTGGCATATTGGCATTTTTTGATAACCATAGCTGTAATGATTTGTGCAAAGGGTGGAAGAAACCCCAAATCATCGACCTTTCTCCTGAACAAGAAACCATACTTGATAAAATCATGAGTGCCATGCGAGCTGAGCGTTCTTCAAAGCGCACTTGTTATCTGAACGAGTTGACTGACGTTCCTGTCGAGGAAATCGAACAAATACACAACACTTTAAAGCTAGAAGCAGTTCACATGGCAAGCACTGTTTCTTGAACAGACACAAGTCTTGAATATCTTCACGTGTAGAATGTGGTTTCCTTCAATCATCATTTTCACGAGGAGACAAAAGTGTCCAAAATCGTAAAAAAAACCTAATTTTTTGAAATTAAACTCCTGGTTTTTTTTAGCAAATCGGCAAGGCTAACTGCTGCCTACAAGGTGGTGTAATCATTTTGTACCAAAGCTACTAAATTCAGCCAGATAACAATGACCTTGACGGGCAAAATGCAACTGAATCCGCATTTACCGTTCCATGAAGAGAGAAAGTAGTTCTCCGCAGATATAACGTTACCATGAAAGGGCAAAACTGTGGGCAAAATTCATTTTACCGTTTTCATGAAGAGGCAAAAGTGACTCAGGAATTGTACACAAATGTAACGATTTGTACCTGGCACTCGACAATTACGGACCGTTTTCACCATGAGACGAAATGCACGCAAAATCCAGCATTTTCACGAACAGACAAGTGTGTTTGTTTACAAAATAAACAATTTTAATTGATTCCTATAAGTATGATTTTGTATTTTTGTGCATGTGTCATCTAAGATCTGACCTACCATGATGTAGTTTTTGTATTCAAGGGAACGTCAAGTCTTGGGAAAAATAATCGTTTGCAAAAGAGACCAACTCGCGATTTTCTCGGAAACTAATTTTCACTCTTCGGATAGTCTTTGTCTCTTCGTGAAATGGTGATGCTTTGTTTGAACTTGGTTTGCTCTTTCTGCTAAAGAAACAGAATAAGTGGCTCAGCCCAACCAAGCTGTGATATCAGTAACAATCCAGGTTGCCAAGACTTTTGGATATATATTTGCATCACAGATAGACATCAATTTTCGCGAATTCTGTATTGCGCACTTCCGACTCCAAGTCAAATTTTACTAACCTCCCTCGCAGACCCTGCCTTTTGTTAATAATTAATGATTCCGCCACTTCCCCGATGAGCCCAGGGCAAAAAATCAAATCTTTCACACCAGCACAACCATAGCTGACCCCCAACAAAAACAGTGTTGATGATGTAGGTTGGTTTTAGCCGGTTTATCTACGGCAGACAAAGGCAAACCAGGGGCTTCACTTTAGACATGGATGCTCACTAATTGTGTGGTGAATTCCTTTAGAGATATAAAATACCACAGTTTTCACATTAGATTTTTCGAAACAGTTCCGTATTTTGTAAATATATCTGGTTAACAATGGAAGTGTGTCTTTATTTTCAACGATCGTTGTTTATAGTGTTCTCACATACACCTGCAACAGCAGTGGTTCAGGTTTTGTCAAATTGTTCATAATGTGTTACTTGTACGAGATGCATGCAAAGAAATGACATGTTTTATACTTGCAGTATCCAAGAGGACAAGATTGAGTTTTGTAGACGTAAACTCATGCACAGATTCTCAAACCGAGCGTACGGCATACACTTACAGCGGATTACAATGTCGCTGTGCATGTATATTGCTTTTCGGTTTTATTATATTCAATTAATTATTTTTAATAATTTGTTTTAAATCTAATGACATAAGTAACATGTCAACTTTATTTTCCGAAGTCCCAATTTCACAACTTAAAACACCATATCTTAGGAGCTCAGCATTAGCGCAGTTTTAAAAAGCAACAGTTTCGAGCAACAGAGAATGACTGATTTAAATTGCTAATTCCAAAGCAATTAATATGCAAATAAAACTCTCAGTGTCGTTCTACAAACTTTGGAAGTTACATGTTAGTAGGAGCGCGTAAAAAGTCCTATCCATATTTATTAATCCTTTCCTCAATTGCCATTGTTATTGTTTGCATTTTAAAAAGTTCAGCTAAAGCTACATTATAGTTACATCGTATGTTTCAAGACGTTTAAATATAGACTAATTATTTAAATTTTCTTAAGATTGCAAAATATTGACATTTGCAGTCAATCTGCAGAAGTCCTTCTACTATATACACTTGGAGTGGTTGGAACTTTTATTGCCCTAAGATCTGCTAAACTATATACGATTTGATTGATAAATGTACTGAGAATGAGCGGGGATTCACCAGAGGTTAGAAACGCTTTCAAAAATTACTTGAAACTTTAAGTTTTTCAATAGTTCTGATCTTCGTGGTCTGGGCTTATGTTTGAGTTTTGGGAATCATCATTTGTGACCCGCTCTGTGAAAATGAGTCATAAGGCGCCAGATCCACTTTTGAGTTTTCATTTGTATTAGAAAGAGCAAAGTGAGCTTTTTGTTTTGATGCATCACTGAGTTTGGCATCCTGATGAAAGTGGACACTCCATGGTGAAAAATTCTGTGGGTTCCTATTGATTTACACAGCAAATTTATTCGAAAGACTTTTCACTCCAAAGTGGCTCTGGCAACTTGTGACTCATTTTTACAGAGTGGGTCACATTTATCAGAGCTCTCTGTTGTGAGTAGAAGTTCGTATAAAACAAAAATATATTAAACTCACACGTGAAATAAGCTCACATTTGATTATAGCATTCGCTATTCATGTGGTAATAAAGTGCTGAATGTTAACAATTTGAACATCTGCAGTTTTTCTGTGTCATAATTGAAAATCGACAAGTCATTACAGATCCCCTTGACGAGATCATCCGTCCTTAACACTTGAAATAAGAAGATTGTATCATTTTCCCGCCCTCCTCGGTTTCCTCATAATTTAAACCTAGATTCTATTACCCTGCCTGCAATACAGACATGTCGTACAAGATGTGCTTTTGCAAACCATTTCATTCACGCGTGTTCATAAAACTGCAATGATGTAATTGAGTGCTTTCAAAACTGTTTTGTACCCATTCAGTTATGTAATTTAATGCAGTGACAGAAATATCAACAAACTATTAGGGGGGTCTTAACCTTTTGCAAATGACAAGAAGAATTCAAACGGATAGAGCAAATTGGAAGACACATGGGTTCGTTTACCTGAACATGAACTGAGATGGAACGTGAAGACTACTGCATTCTTATTTCGAACTGACGAAGTTTATTGGCAACTCGTAAACAAAATAATGTAGGGGTCTGGAGTCCCCCCCCATTTAAATCAGCCCAGCCCATGTGAAGTGACTAGGTCTTGTCCGCGACACGCTGTTTGTTCGTGTCTGAGCCTCCAAATCCTCTTTCTTTGCAGAGCCAAAGGCGCCCTCAGCCAAAGGCGCGGTTGGGCACCAGACCGCCACTTAAAGTTTAAAAATGATTTATTACTGTGTTCTAAAGCAAATAATGAATGTCACTCGTCGGGAGAAAAAAAGAGTTTCACAAAGTGAAAGATTCAGCATTTCATTTCACGCGGCTTACCTGTCCTCTTTACTTTCATACTTGAAGAGTTTCACAGCAAAACCCTTTATCCACCTTTGTTGAAAAATATCAGTTCCAATGACCGATATATTGTCCATAAAAAAATTTATGTTAATTGACTCCTCGTCTGTTGAATCCCGATTTGTATAGCTTTTGGAGACATGACAACATGTCTCCAAAATCAACTTTCCTTATTATTTCTTTATTTTAACAGACATAGTTGTGCATCGTCTCAAAATCAATAAAATGGAAAACTAGCGTTTTGCAATGAAACTCTTCACCGTTTACGCATGAACATTAACAGTTCTTGATTTTGAAAAAAAAGCTATTTCTTCTACACCTTAACAATGGTCACTTGTACTCGGTTCATTTAAAAACAACGAACAAATTCACTCATACCTTTTGCTTGATGCTGGGTAATTCCAGAAATTAGGGGTCAAAAAGTGTGACATTTTGGTGTCCCGCTGTTACATCTGAACTTTGTTATTTGACATGGAAGCATCGCCGGAATTGTTTTCAAACTACTTGTATTACTATTTGTTTGGCAGGTAATTTGCATTAATTAATCGCTCTTGGAAATTAGAACATGTGTTCTGAACGCATAGGTATTATTTCAGATGTGACAGGGACACAAAAAAAGACCCTAATTTCTGGAATTACCATGCTACTTTTACCTAGACTTTAGGCCCATCTTGGGCCGTGTCCGAAACGGGCTTTCAGAGCTACGGCTTGGTCTATTGTCTACGCGTCTCCACACATTTCCAATGGAGCGAAGACCTAGACGTAGTTCAAGACAACACATTCGGATGCAGCCTTAATGTGATGTTGTGCACATGTTACCTTTGTTAGCAAACGACAAAAGGTCAAGGCTGCATAGGCCTCCTGGATTGGACGCGTAAAATGTGTAACATTTCCCCCGTTGTATCCGGGGACATTCTTTTGTCACCCAGGCACGAAGCTCGCCAAAATGCAGCGAATGAGGCAACTGCTTACACGAGAATGTTTCACTTTACACCGTTCCAGATCGGTTCACTGACAGCTACTGTGTTTTCGCCTATGTGAAGGCCGCATCAGAGAAACTGGCGCCACACTGGACTGGGTAGGTATACATTACACCTACAAAAAAACGATTCAACCCAACAATTAATTTGAAGCATTTTTTCGGCCTACTCAATTTTTATTACTGCTACAGACATCTGGCCCATCTGGCTTCAAAATAGCCCAGCCACACTCGGTCACAGATTTGAAGAATTGTCATAAGCACCTTCCATTTAAATACCATGCCCTACTCGGTTTCACAGTTTGTGTGTTTTTACGAATGCAGAACTAACAGTAACCATGTAAACAGCCATTTTTGTCAAGTACGTTAATACCGATATGCAGTGCCTTGCACATTGCACGGACTGCATCAGTCATGCTGCTGAACCGGTGCTGGTTACAGCATTTTCATTAATTAACGTGTGAAGAGATGAGTTAGTTTGTCATGTTGGAATGTCCTCATTTCAGACCTAGGCCATTCTTTGCAAGATGGGAAGTAACCAAAGCAACACTACCAAGGTGATAGGATCTACCTCTGAATGGGTGGAGTTTGAAGATGACTGGTTCTCACAGGGCGTTTCCCGATATGCCTACAAAGGCACATTCCACGGTAATGCCCGCACGGAGGGAGAACGTTGCGTGGTGAAAGTCTACAAAGACGAATATCTCGTACACCTGAAGGACTATGCCTGGAAAGTAGACGATCGTGTCTACCGCAAAGCTCGTGAGATGGCACAACTGTTCAACGCCAGGTACAAACCAAGCACGGCAACTGAATTTGTTGCACCAGAATTCACCAAAGTTGACAAACGAGCAACCTTTTACTTCCTTGGGTTTATTCCATTTGAGAGAAACGTGAAAGGAAAGATAGCGGGCACGCGGGACAATGTCTCAAATATCATCCCCGCCAATGCTTCAATTGCTGTGGAAAGGTTTCTCGAAGGGGATTACGTAAAATACTCAAGCAACACTGGTTACGTAAATCCCGATTTCCCAGCGCCTACGCTGGCTGCCTTCAGTCATTTTACTTACCATGCATCAAACGGCGAGTTTCTGGTTTCAGACCTGCAAGGAGTGTACAATAGGCAAGGATTTTGTCTCACCGACCCAGCTATCCAAAGTGGAGGCTCGGAGCTCAACGCGCACGGCCCTACTGATTTAGGGAAGTATGGTATCGTGAAGTTTTTTCAAACCCACAACTGCAACAAGTTGTGCAAGGGGCTGAAGAAAGCCAAAATCTCAAAGGTTACTCCAGGTGACAAAGTTGTACTGGATAACGTCTTGCAAAACATGCCAAGCACGCAGAGTTCTACTACGTACACGTACCAGTTAAATCGGAAGTCTGGCCTCCCCAACGATGCAGTCGAACATGTGCAGAATAATTTAACATTGGACGCAGTCGCGGAATGCAGTGAGACTGATGAGCCCGGTTCTGATTCAAATTCAGACGACCAAAACGAAAACAAATGGTTTAAAAGTTTAGGAGGGACAATTTTCCGGTTATGGAAACTCATCTCCTGGTCTCGTTAATCCCCAACCCTGTTTTCGTTTTTCACCTTCAAGAGGAGGCAGCAACGTTTTGCCCTTCGCGATATTGAAAAAGGGGTTTATAGAAATGTCGATATCAATTTTGTGGACACTGTGAGGAAACTGTAAGATAATTAATCAGTTCATTGGTAGAGCGTTTTGAGTCGGTTCCACATACGCACTGTGATAAAAGTTGCACTCTTGAAACAAAACAAAAATAAATAAATAAACGTGGATCAGCTGGTAATGCTGGCGCAGATCCCGAGCAACCACCTACTTTGACACAACTATTAACGAAAAATTAAAGATAGAAAAATATACACAGAAATAAGTGATAACCATTACACATGTAGTTACAATAACATAACATCCTGTACATTTAAGTGCATTAGTCACAAGGTAATGCATTAAATGTCTGCCCGCCTGTCCGCAACAATGAGCCAGTTTAGTATTTTACAAAGGCAAGGTCTTTTCGGGAGCAAAGCACGCGCTCAAGGCGCCGTATGGCTGTTCATAGGGCAGACAGTCCTGCGCGTGTGGTGCTATTCCCGAATGACCTCGGACACGCTTCAGTCTGGGCATGCGCTGTTGGACTACTGAACTAGCCCACTGCACATTAAAACGGCCTCGATCCCAGCAGAAATGTCTGGATCAGGCCCGGTGTTGGTAATTACTGCTTGTCTCATTTGTCATTGGTTAATCGCTGCAACAGTAACCTGTTATTTAATTACAGATAATTCAAGTTTTTGTCGTCGAGATTTACAAAATCTACCCTGGTTTCTGGATATTTAATGAAGACGTACCGGTCTACAATTCCAGCAAAGAATTTTATTCATAGTTCACTGTTGAAATAGGCCTACTTCCATTAAAGAACCTGATTTGTTTGAAGTAGGTGATCCTTTGCTTCAATAGCAAGTGATTTATTGCCAAGTTAGTTTGTCCAACTGGGTGAAATTTGAGGCTCCAGTGGATATTTATTCACAGCGAAAATAGTAGCTCATGCTACACATTAGCCTCCTCAGTTTTATATTATAGGGGTGTCTACATTTGATTAGCACCACTAGGACAACTTCCTATTGTTCTGGTATTGCACAAGGCACCATAAACCCGCCCGCAAAATACAAATACTCTTCCAGTCATAAATTGTGAACCTTTGTATGAAAAAGTCACTAAGCAGTACACACGACTTGAACAGCATTAACGGTAGACACTGGTACAGTTGCAATCACTGTAAATAGTTTATTCGTTTCTCTGCGTTCTAGCCACAAATCGTCCAGTCCGCAAGTGTACGTTCATTTTAAGCTTTATGGTGGTCAAGATCAATTAGAGAATTTATACAAGAAATTTGGGGCTTTGCTACTATAATTACATATACAACTAGGACATTTTCAAATCAAAATCTCTCAAGAATAATCTTAGCCGACACAGCATCTATTTTTTTTTCTGGACATAAAAAACATTGAAAAACTGGTCGCCCTCAAATGGTCTCCTTGCTCGGAAACCGCAATGTGGGATGTTGGCAGCATGGGTGATAAACTGTAATTCTTGTAAGTGGCAGCAGTTTTACTCTCACCGAATTGAACTATTTTTTGCGAGCTTTTGGACCCGTTCAAGCGTGAGTAACCTTGAGCTTGCTACTTGAATCACCTGCTCGGGGGTTTACAGTCGAGTAGTGCCCAGGGGTTATATGGCGCATTGCCGTCTTTGTTGACACAGTGCCACCACTCAAGGTACCGAAAAGGCGGGTTGACCCTGAGGCTGTACGCCATGACAACCAACACAAAACTAAACCAAAATCTGAACAATTCTGTTGAGGAAAGACACACGTGTCTCCTTACAAAAACATGAACAACTGCATAGTAAATACACTTGTACACTTAAAAATGATAAACAACAAAGTAATGACAATCTTGAACATGCATCAGACAATTGCAGTAAAATTACACCTAACACACAAGTACTGGATAGTATAAAATCTTATATGTATTCGCTGTTACAAATAAAAACAAGAAAGCTGTAAAAACACACAATTTGCTTTAATTTCTAAGTATTAGGCCTAAATCATTTGCAGGAGAAAGGCAAAAATATACGTTTTTCCATATAATTAAATTCATTTCACGAATATGCAGAACAATGTTCGTTATCGTACTGAGTCAAAAACATTGTGAGTTTAAGAACATCAAACTTAATCTAAACATTCACTTAGAAACAAGTTCCCGCATGCTCAATATCTTCACAGTCCGCATATAGAAACCTTCCGGTATGCCGGATAACCAACTGAACCCTACACAGTTTGTTTTGTTAGCCAGTGATTATCGGAGATCGACCCATTTGAACATTATCAAAAGTATGGGATATGAAATATGCTTTTCGAGAATACAAAGAAGAGACACCTGCTGCAGAGACACAGAGCAACTAGTTTGTATTTAGATTGCTTTTGACGGTTTTGTCTTTATCTCGTCATAAATTGTAAAAATTTGCAACTGTTCACTTTTCATGACGAAGCAAACTAAATGTGCATACATGTACTTCACTTTGAATGTACATACATTATACCCGCGGGTGTAGTGACTTTACAAAGCTCGCATATTAGACACTATTCTGGCAATATTTAAGACCGACAGCATATTAAATAGGACTAGAGCAGCACGAGAGAAAACTCTGCAAGAAATAAAATAAACTAAAACTACAAACGTTAGTACTTAACACTTATTAAGGAAACTGATCAAACTTATCTCAGCAATGCTGATGCAACATGACTTGGCATTTTGTTCAGAGGAACCTTTTGGACAATTCTGTATTTTTTCAGTGTGGTGTAGGTCTAACCAAATTATTACCAGACTCATTTGAACCAGTTCAGAATCAAAATTGTTACCAGACTCATTTGAACCAGGTCAGAATCAAAATTGTTACCAGACTCATTTGAACCAGGTCAGAATCAAAATTGTTACCAGACTCATTTGAACCAGTTCAGAATCAAAATTGTTACCAGACTCATTTGAACCAGTTCAGAATCAAAATTGTTACCAGACTCATTTGAACCAGGTCAGAATCAAAACTATTACCAGACTCCTTTGAACCAGGTCAGAATTAAACGCATTTTCTTGTTTTAATTCACTACACCTTATTGTCATTATACTTTACAAAGAAAGTTCGGTTATCTTTGTGATGAACAGCAAAAGGAAATGCTGTTTTTGAAAAAATAAGACATTTTCAAAGTCAAACTAATTTATGAATCTGTGACTTATTTTCCATTTATGACGAAACATCAATAAACTGCATTTCAGTCTGTAATATTGTGATATCCTCTCTGTAGAATTATTTCAATTGCTACATGGGCAATGATAAACCCGAAAGTTTTTCATAACCATTGATAATTGCCAATATCCAAGGTCGCTGTCCTTGTCCCTATTTACACTGTTTAAAAGTAGTTTGTCATCATGTGACACCTTGGTATGACCTCAGCTTTGGGTCTGAAACGGTGGAATGTACAGTCGCCAGAAGAGAATATGTGATTGGTAAAGTAGATACTTCTTCGGGCACATTGGAAAATCAAACAAACATTACAAAATCTACTAACATAAATTTAAATTTTGGAAAATTTTTATCGTGTTAATTTGTTGCGCCTTACATCTTGAAAATTGTTGCACCTTGTTAATGAAACAACTCACCGCATTTTAAAAGAAATAAAATAGAAATTGATTAGCTTCCTTTAAACAAATGGCCGGAGCGATACTAGGGGGGAAAGCAATTAAGCGTCAAAAGTCTTAGGAATACTGAAGACATTAACTTGCAAAAAGCAGCATTATAATGTGTGGAAAGATATAAGCAAATGGTCGCTGTTTGAAGACCAACACGTGCTGCATAGTTTGCAGAATCATTTTTATGTACTCATCTTGAACTTCCTGTGTGAAATAGGAAATTTAAGATGATTGATGATACGCCGACATCAATTATACGTTTGTTGTTCAGAAAATAGCAATAACTTGCAATAGCACCTTTTATCACGTTCAAGATATACATCTCAGGAGACGTCAGAATCTTTTCAAACAAAATCACATGAAAACATATAGCTGTATGTGGACTTACTCATTTGATTTGACTTGGATCGGTGTCATGGTTATATCCTTTTGCATTTGTTTCACTTTCGATCCCTGAGGCCCCACTACCTGAAAGGTGGGCATTATAGCTGGTATATCCTTAAGTACTGCTTTGAATTCTACATTTCTACCTTCTGTAAGGTTAAAAATAACGTCTGGCTTGTCAAACGTCTTGCACAATTCGTTGCATTTGTGACTCTCAAAAAACTTCGCTATGCCACATTTTCCATTATCACTGAGCCCGTAAACAGGTTCTGTTGATTTTCCGCTGAGAATAGCCGGGTCAGTAAATCTGTAATCCGAGTTACTACGCAACCCTTGAAGATCACATACCAAAACCTCACCATTTGATCTATGGTAGGTAAAATGACTGAACGCTCCTGGAGAGGCAGCTGGGGTATCATGTACATATCCCGTGTTGCTTGAGAATTTGACAAAGTCTCCCTCCAGATACCACTCGACAGCGACTTTCGCCCACTTGGGGATAGTCTTTGACATGTGTTTGCCTTGGACCTTTCTCTCAGACGGGATGAGTCCAAGGTAATTGAAAGCGGCAAGAGTATCAACCTTGACAAATTCAGGTTTCATAAATTTGATGGGCTTACTTGTCTCGCATTCTTTATTAAACAGGTCAGCCATCTCTTGAGCTTTGCGATAGGCCATGTCGTCTGATTCCCAAGCATATGTTTCGTTGTAAACATCCCAAGGATTTTGGTAGACTTTTACTACACAAGGCTTCCCGTCGACGCGGCGATCACCGCGAGCAACACCCCGGTACACAAACCTTGAGCTCCCTTTCGCGAACCAGCGATCCTCAAACTCTACATGAGTCGATGGATATCCAACCATTTCCGCAGTGTTGCTCTGGCTACTACCCATCTTTGACCGAAGAAATATATTCTGAAATGAGTAAGACAAACCACAAAAATTCTATGGATAATTTCTTCCATATCGAGATGGACAGTTCATGGGATTATAGCAAACAACCATCGTAAATGGTCTTTTGACAAGGGCACGCACCTTTTATCCCTATGCCATTCCTAAAAGGATTTTTGCGATTTTTGTAATTCTCCACTTTGTTCATGTGTATCATATAGACATCGTTAGTTCGTGGTCGTTTTATTCTGTTACCAAAGAATAGCACATTTGACTGTAGCAGGATTGTAAAAGGATTTTTGATGCACGGTTTATCTACATGTAGGACTACTGTATATCATGGCACCACACTGACTTGTATGAAAGACAACATAAAGTTCATCCACAAAGTTCAAAGCGTCGTCGTGAAGCTTTTCTGAAACAGTTACAAAGCCTCAGCAAATATGCACTCAAACGCTGTAACTGGAGCCTTGCTAGACTAGAGGTACATGTACATTTTTCTGCTTCTTGAGACACCTTTGTCTGTCAATAATGGGAGGCATCTCGATTCTCCTCATCCAAACCGTGCCGTAAAACCAGCGCAGTGGACGGTGAGAGTAACACTTGTGCGGTTTAGAGAACTCCTAAAAATGTGGGTACTAGCTAATACTTGTACAATCACACTGCAGGCCAGGGTCTTCTTTGAAACTGCTGCTTTATTGTTTCCTTCTCAATGTTTGAAGGTGTACAAGCGTACAGCGCAAAAATAACGTATTGTCTTTTGAAAAAAAGACTAGGGATGACGCATTTGCTGTTTAATTATCTCTGTCTGGCAGTTGAGTTTTGCACACAATCATTATTTTTAAGTTCACTGTAGCTGAAGACAGTGCCTTTGAGTGCTTTGTCAAAGGCAGGATATACATGCACCGATTTTAAACTGCTATGCCCTCAAATGCATGGTAACCGGCACAGTGACAGAATCTCAGAAGAAGCAGTGCCTTGGAACCAAAAACAATTTTTGCAGGAGATTAAAATTTGTCCTTGCAAGTTCGATTGACCCATTTACGCCGCCGGGAGCAGCCGGTGAATCTGAGAGGGAGGCCCCTTGTTGATTAGAATAACAACCAAATTGCGTAATTCAACACTTTCCAAATTAATTGAACGACAGCTGACGGGTGATCTTAATGTAAATGTGATGCAAAGAAAATTAGTTTTTGCATTTTGCACACACACCTACCTTCTTTAGATGCAACTTTCCCCGGAGAATTGAAGGAAATTGATGAAGACAACACGAGCAATTCCTATAAGCATTTAGAAATGACAATTGCACAGTTGTAATTGAGGTGCTGATGACATACAAATGATTTTCCGCTAAATGACTAATTAAATATGCCTCATTCTTGCCACATTTTCCAACAATATCAGTAACATTAGGTGTCTATTGTTTATCCAAAAGTCACTTCTACCCGCCATATATGTTTTCAGAACTGCGTAACTCTAATATCTACGCCAATTTCATTTAAATAAAAAAAATATCTCAATTTCCTGAAACGTTTCATGCACAGAGTGGCTATACGCAGATACCATTCATTTCTTATTTCAAAATATCCTACTAAATGAAAAATATAGTTTTTATATAAGCATGCCAGTTTTATATACTTAAAGCAATTTTAGACGTTTAACATGACTCGCTTTCCTTTCAAATTGCAACGGGCCTAGGCACTAACCGACCCGGCTGTCAGCGTTCTTTTCACCTTTTACTTTGTATTTACAGCAGAGACATTTCCTACTACCTAATTTTAATTCATGTAACCCCAAACCAAGCTTCAGGAATACACGATTTACATAAAAGCATAAAAGAAGACAATGATTTTCTTTTTTTGTTATAAAGTAAGCAACTCCCCTCGATATTTGTCTTCCTTTTGGGGGAACAATCTTTGACATTTGGAAAGCATTTCTCAAAATTCAATCGAATTAAGTCTTACTGCATATTATATAACTGCACATTTTGCAAAACTTACTTGTCTATCGTTCAGGCTGTCTCCATAAATTTGTTTGTAGTTTTTTTATTAGCCTTTGTCACACTTCGTTCCTCCAAATTTGCAACCTCCAACCAATTTGTGGAGATAGCACCAGGCGTTTGCTTATAAAGTGGCCTAAAATAGACCACTGAAAGTCCAGCCAATAAAAAATTGACGCGTTATAGGTGTACCATTTCTTCCATGGGTACGTAAATTTAGTCTAAAATATTAAAAAAGGGTCAAATCCATTCATGGGGCAGTATGGAATGAATAGAGGAGGGAGCATTTTTACCCTTACCAAATGGTACCACCCCACTCACGGCATTGTGTAATTTGGGTTTTTCCGGTTTTCTATTAATGCGATGCTACGAAAGCAACCCATATTCCATCAACGGAAAATAAATGTCTGGATACAAATTGCACCCAAGGTACATCGTCAGTCTGTATTATACGCAGCTATCCTCTCTACCCTGAAGCTGGTTTTTCTCCAAGAACTTTTCCACAGCTACAGACTATCCAATATTCAAGTGGGAGCTCTCTGGAAGGGTGAGTTTTGCAAAAAACATGTGAAATGAAGTGTGCCGTAATTATATTGGCAAAATAGTGCAAAAAACGCATGCCCATTCAGTCAAATCGCAAAAACGAAAATACAAAATTGCTCGAGGTTTACAGTATCAACAGACTCCTGAAAGGCACAAAGTGAATTAAAAAACAGCACAACTTAATTTTCATGATGATTAATCTAATCTAAAATTTTTATGATGATTAAACATTCAGTTCTATAGTGACGAATATATGATTTTTACTTTCAACGCAGAACTAAGGCAAACATCCCTGTTTCCCTGTGAACACTGACTCAAAAAACCGATTCCTCACACATGCAGATCCAGTATTTTTGTATTTTTTTCTTTTAGTTTCTTTAACATCCTTAATGATTCAAACAGCACATTTTTCTCACCTGCATAGGCTAGTTGTTACCGTATTTAGTCATTTTACCTGAATTTTCATTTTGATATGACCTTATCAAAATAAATTTCATTAAGCAAAAGCGACAGTTGTAGAACTACAGGATTAATAGAGAGGCAACTACATGTACACACGTCGTAAAAACCACGGCTTTGGTTTTATTATTTACTTTGAGCATAAATTCCCTTTCAGTGAGCACTAGTTAATGGAAAATTTGTTGCCAAAATGGAATGACCGACGGGAAAGCCGACTGAAGAAGTGCAAAGAAGCAGAATGGTTTCTAATGCAGGGATCGTTGATGAAATTAGCCAAGTACTTATAGGGAACTCGACCTCCGTGTATAAAGCCTCTTTTAAACATAGATTAAAGTAGGGTTGACCGATTCATATCACCTTGCTTCATATTTGTTTATGCTTCTATATTGTGTGAAAAGGGCAAAGATGTAGAGATTTATTTCCTTTTCTTTGCCTGATTTGTACAATTTTGTTAGGTTTCGCACATTCTAGATGGCTAACAGCGTTGTCTGACTCAAATATTGTGCACATTATGTGACACACAATCAGTGTCAGCAGAAACGGTTACTTTCATTTCAATGAACAAGTGCATGAATTAATAATTTATAATTATTATTCAGTCTAACCTAATATAAATAGTTCACCTTTGTGAATGGAGGCATGGATACCCGCTCCCTGCCCCCTCCCCTTCCCCCTTTGAAGTTTTTGCATATTATCTGTGGTAATGCAGCCACAGCTTAATTTCTTGTGGTGCCCCCTTGAAAAATGTGTGCACCCCGGGTGCCCCCAGAAATTTAGCCTTAGTTATGTCACTGTCTAGTCGTTACTCCATTGATCACAAAGGAGCCGGATCATGAGCAAATCAACATCTAATATTAATTAACAACGTATAAACATAAACAACATTCAATGTATTCAACGAGACTTTTGGACAAATATTATAGCCCAGCCTTTTACAGTTATCACAATTCTGTATCTTACAGGTACAAAAAAATGGATGTGATTAGAGACCTTTTTCACAAAACCCGGCCCTTAGTTGCGCCTCCTGATAAACAAAACACCATGAACCTGACAGTATTTCAACAACACTTACGGCCGAGTTTCCAACCTAGAACATTTACCCCGTCACCTGCATCTGGGAACTGCTATTGTGTGATTTTAGTCAAATAAAGAGATTCTAATATGTTTATTTATTTGATTGTGTAACAAATCAGTAAAACAAAATAAACACACACCTACATTTCAATTTACTTGATTTAGAACTGATAGTTACACTGACTTGCTTTCAATACAAAAAGAAAGTGAAAACAATAATGTTTAAAATTATGTTGTGAATTAGAAAAAATACGATTTTTCATTTTTTTTCAAAAAGATTTTTTTTAATTGGAACATCGATCTACATCAACGAATTCGTTTTTTTTCTGACGAAAGGCATTTTAAAGCTTGTGCATATGTATTTCCAACTGTGATTAATAAGAGAATAAATGTACTTGGCAGGTCTATAACGCCTATTGGCTGTTTAGTATAGTCTTGGCGTTGTTTAGGAAAGCCTGACCTAAATTATCGTTTCCTAGTGTAACTGGTGAATTACAGAATGTTTAGGAGTTGCTGGGATTTTTTTATCTCATAGCATTCAATTAACATTGTACTCTATCAACTGCCGATTGCAAAACATCGATTTGGTTTTCAGTTCAGTTCATTTATTTCCCCAGCTTCCACTCAATACATCCTCAGATTACAACATGTATAAATGGGGATGGGGAAGAGCAAACTATTACAAAAAACAATGCTTCAAGGCTGACTTCAGAGTTATGCGTAAGAAAATATTCATTGAAGGGAAGAGAAGAGTTTATGAAGTCAACGACTTCAGTGACAGTCGATTACCTCAGTGAAATTTGCTACGTCCAAAAAAGTCATTCCAATAGAAAGGCCTCGATGGAGTCCTCACAATTGAGTTCATTATAATAACACTGGATAAAAAAATGTTATTACACTTAATACAAGATTACCTTCCAAGCATAGAAGGGACAAATGTTCACATCCACTAAATAAACTACCATATTGCCAGTTAGCATTGAAAATGTCTGGAAACGTATTCAACATTTACATTAGAATGAACGTATGAAAATGCACGGAATGACATCGACACAGGTGAACTATGAATAAAACCCGATTTCCTAACCCGGGAATTTCGTATTATGCACGTACAAACGATGCTGGGAATGATTTTCGGTGTGCTTCCCGATGCCCATTGGCTGTTAATTATAGCATAGGCTGTATCCGGGGAAACTTTGACCCTTTTTATTCACCTCCTTTTGCTTACAGAGGTTTTGGGGGGTTAGCGGGAATTCCCATCTCATTATGCCAGCTGCCAGAACCCAAATCACCTCGCTTTTCGGTACGTGCAGGCACTTATACATGGGGCCTTGTGGGGTACCGGAACAATGGGAAGTACCCCACAAGGCCAGTGTTTACCATGTGGGTACCAAAATACAAGAATGTTACGAAACTGACATTAGGAAAAAACTCAAAAAGGGGTTTTTTTGATGGGTAAAAATCCGTCGCAAATTGAAGTGTTTTATATAAGGGACATACGGTCGAAATTTCAACCCAGGAGAGTGTATTTGGTTTAAATTGGAGTGATTTGAAATTACTTGCGTGTTGTGTGGGAGTTTTGTACACGATAACAAAGGAAATACCCCACAGGTATAGCTGTGTAAAGATGTGTGGGTGTGAGTTGACTTGGTGTTTTCATATACAAATATTCGGCTGTGAACTTTAATTCCAGTCAAATCAGAATTTTGATAAGTTCCGAACACACAATTCGTGTTTGGAATTGGGCATTTAATCATCTTTAAAACCTCACAGTAATATGGAACCAAAATCCTTTTGGTAAGTAACTCTAATATAAAAAACGCTTTAGGTAGCACCACGCAAGGATATTCTTGCACCGTGTTAACGCAGACCGTTTACTTCTTTAGCCACCTCCACCATGAAAAGCATAAAAACGCACAAATACTTTCAAACTGCATCCATGCTGAGAGAGGAAGAGCAAACCCCTACCGTGTAGCTTTAAAAAAAACATTAAATGAACTAGAGTATGCTTGACGTGGATTAGACACAAGGCAGTTTTGTACTTTACAATAGATCGTGGCGCGTTCGTGGCGCGCTCTTTTGTCTGCATGCGACCTCTGTCGTGTTGTGTAAGGTCAAAAGTATCTTTTCTTCTGCTCAGGAGCTAAGCTTTTTGCTTGAAATGATGTACGTAAAACACGTAATGTCCATTGCGACTGCATGCGCATATAACCCCTGTCGCTACGCTTAAATAGACTGCCTAAAAGCATTTTCAACTTGTACAAGTACACAGGGTATAAGACTGCCTCGTTT
This sequence comes from Acanthaster planci, assembly GCF_001949145.1. The sequence continues at coordinate 108,650 of NW_019091450.1, forward strand.
GTCTGGTTTCCAGATGTAAAAGCATTGTGCAGAAATGACATTATCTGAAAAAGCGCTTGACTAAATACTTGAAGAACTAGAGGGACTCCTTGATAATACTACTTAACCGTACCCCGTCAAAACACTTAAGCATTGCGCAGTGGTAGGATTCCAGTCGATCTAGGCAGCCTTTGGACATCGTTTTATATGAAATAAAATACTTTTAAACAAATTATGTAAGAAACTGTCTAGGTATTTATACATGATTATACAGATTAACAAAGAAATTGACTGGAGTGGGATTTGAACTTGAAGCCTCCGGAATACCGGTGCTCTACCAATTATTGAGCTATCCAGCCCCATGTTGGTGGCTCTTCCCATTTGTCAGTATCTTTGTTCCTGGGGCGCTAGCCAGAAGCAATGACCCTAAGACAGAACAAATTATGTAAGGAAACGGAATAGTTACAAATGATTGGTTGATGCCCGAAATACTGACAATAATGGACTTAAGTGGACTAAGGATCGAACGATGATTGTAAGCATGTGATCGGTGTTGGGTTTTGGTCAATATGCAAACGTTTCCACTACGAAAGGGAAAAAATGTGGCAAAAAAGCGTTTGCCTTCCAGAAACCAACCTTTCAAGCAAGTGTATTGTTTGCTTTAGACTTCGTGGTGGAAGTGTGTTATTGTTTGCAACTGTGCAGCGCGTTGTCCAAGATATGGCCAAATCATGTTTATTATTACAAAGGACTCGTAAATCACATTCTCCCGCTAGTTTTCTGAGTAACAGAGATGGAAACCTTCCAGGCAAGCCGGTGTGTGTCATTTTGCGTGGTCACTCGCAGAATTTCTTTTCACAAGGCCAGATTCTAAGGGGGGGGTGGTCGTTGTCCTATTCACTGGAAGTCAGTAAACTATCTGCTGGGTGCCAGCCAGAAGGCTCCAGACACGCTGACAATAAGAAACAGTGACTCAGTGGCCAACTTTTACGAGAGGGGAGAGGGAATTTTCTTCACAAACGTAGCAGACACGTGGCATTAGGGAGTCTGTGTACAAACACATGGGAGCATCACTTTGTGCATAAACATATGGGAGTGTAGGTTTGGCCCGCTCTGTTTCAGTGACTGCCGGGATGACTCCATAGTAAAACCCCCTCTAAAGTAGATTCAGGGATAGAAGAAGTCACGGGATGTGGATTGTGTCATGTATAGCATTTGCTGGCGGGAACGAACACATTACGTGATTTCTGGCCATTCTGTGGACGCCCTACCACCAGCAAGTGTTTAGCCCTGCGAAATCGCGCAAACGCGTAATCAAACTACTCTTTGGAAAGAAGCTTACACAAAAAAATCATTAGTATGGCCAACTGTGTTACTATATCTCAATTTAAGTTTCACAAATTTGTTAGTGTTGGTTGTAAGCTCACTTGGCATGAATCCACGTAGGACTCATTATAGGTATGTAAAGTAACCCAAAAGATCGTTCATGCGTGGTTCGTTTTACCGCTGAGGCATACGTCAGACAAGAGCACCAACTGCTCAGGGAAAGAAAAACCGTCATTTTTTCCCTTGATTTGAGCAAGCCCAGTGAACATTAGCCTTCTTTCCCTTTGCTGGAGAGTTTTGAGATATGCCCCATGTATTCGTTTTTATACATGGAAAAATACCCAGCGTCGCGTTCATTTTCTGCCATTTGCCAAGTCCCATCTGTACTCCACACGTTTATTTTCTTATGGAAATTTTATTACAAGTGATATTTAAAAAACCAAATTCAACACTTAGAAACGATTGTTTGAAGATTATTCACCCAAAAATCCTCGAGACTCATGATTACCCAGAAGGGGACTCCGGTTTATAGTTTCCTCTAAAATGTCATGCTACAACCAGAAGTTGTACACACCTTGCTTCAAAGTCTGCCTTCAGTATATATTTTCCTGCTAAAGAGCACCTCTAATGAAAACACGTTTCTCTGATTTTATCTGTTCAAATAAATTAGGAAGCATAGAAGGGACAAATGTTCACATCCACTAAATAAATTACCATATTGCCAGTTAGCATTGAAAATGTCTGGAAACGTATTCAACCATTTACATTAGAATGAACGTATGAAGATGCACGGAATGACTCGACACATNTAGACCGTTTACTTCATTAGCCACCTCCACCATGAAAAGCATAAAAACGCACAAATACTTTAAAACTGCATCCATGCTGAGAGAAGAATAGCAAACCCCTACCATTGTGCTTGACGTGGATTAGACACAAGGTAGTTTTGTACTTTACAATAGATCGTGGCGCGTTCGTGGTGCGCTCTTTAGTCTGCATGCAACCCCTGCCGTGTTGTGTAAGGTCAAAAGTATCTTTTCTTCTGCTCAGGAGCTAACCTTTTTGCTGGAAATGATGTACGTAAAACAAGTAATGTCCATTGCGACTGCATGCGCATATAACCCCTGTCGCTACGCTTAAATAGACTGCCTAAAAGCATTTTCAGCTTGCACAAGTACACAGGGTATAAGACCACCTCGTTTGTCTGGTTTCCAGATGTAAATGCATCATGCAGAAATGACATTATCTGAAAAAGCGCCTGACTAAATACTTGAAGAACTAGAGGGACTCCTTGATAATACTACGTAACTGTACCCCGTCAAAACACTTAAGCATCGACATCGTTTTATATGAAATAAAATATTTTGAAACAAAGTATGTAAGAAACTGTCTAGGTATTTATACATGATTATACAGATTAACAAAGAAATTGACTGGAGTGGGATTTGAACTTGCAGCCTCCGGAATACCGGTGCTCTACCAATTATTGAGCTATCCAGCCCCATTTTGGTGGCTCTTCCCATTTGTCAATATCTTTGTTCCTGGGGCGCTAGCCAGAAGCAATTAACCTAAGACACCATGTAGCCAGGGATCACGCCCCAATAACACGATACAACCTGGGAAGTAGTGAACAGGGACAACTCGGAGAGGATACGGCATTTTGAACATAAATCATTGAACAAATTATATAAGGAAACTGACGGGGTACTTACAAATGATTGGCTGATGCCAGAAACACTGACAATAATGGACTTAAGTGGACTAAAGATCGAACGATGATTGTAAGCATAGGATCGGTGTTGGGTTTTGGTCAATATGTAAACGTTTCCACTACGAAAGGGAAAAAATGTAGCACCGAAACGTTTGCCTTCCAGAAACCAACCTTTCAAGCAAGCTTTAGACTTCGTGTTGGCAGTGTGTCATTGTTTGCAACTGTGCCGCGAGTTGTCCAAGATATGGCCAAATCATGTTTATTATTACAAAGGACTTGTAAATCACATTCTCCCGCTAGTTTTCTAAGTAAAAGAGATGGAAACCTTCTCAGGCAAGCCTGTTTGTGTCATTTTGCGTGGTCACTCGCAGAATTTTTTTCCAAAAGGCCAGATTCCAAGGGGGGTGGGCTTGGTCCTATTCACTGGAAGTCAGTAAACTATCTGCTGAGTGCCAGCCAGAAGGCTCCAGACACGCTGACAATAAGAAACAGTGACTCAGTGGCTTGGCCCACTTTGACAAGAGGGGAGAGAGTATTTTCTTCAAAAACGTAGCAGACACGTGGCAGTAGGGAGTCTGTGTACAAACATATGGGAGCATCACTTTGTGCACAAACATATGGGAGTGTAGGTTTGGCCCGCTCTGTTTCAGTGACTGCCCGGATGACTCCATAGTAAAACCCCCTCTAAAGTAGCTTCAGGGATAGAACAACGAACGAACATATTACGTGATTTCAGGCCATTCTGTGGACGCCCTACCACCAGCAAGTGTTTAGGCCTGCGAAATCGCACAAACGCGTAATCAAACTACTCTTTGGAAAGAAGCTTCCACAAAAAAAATCATTAGTATGGCCAACTGTGTTACTATATCTCAATTTAAGTTTCACAGATTTGTTAGAGTTGGTTGTAAGCTCACTTGGCATGAATCCACGTAGGACTCATTATAGGTACGTAAAGTAACCCAAAAGATCGTTTATGCGTGGTTCGTTTTACCGATGAGGCATACGTCAGTCAAGAGCACCAACTGCTCAGGGAAAGAAAAACCGTCATTTTTTCCCTTGATTTGAGCAAGCCCAGTGAACATTACCCTTCTTTCCCTTTGCATGGAGAGTTTTGAGATATACCCCACGTATTCGTTTTATACATGGAGAAATACCCAGCGTCGCGTTCATTTTCTGCCATTTACAAAGTTCCATCTGTACTCCACACGTTTATTTTTCTTACGGAAATTTTATTACAAGTAATATTTAAAAAACCAAATTCAACACTTAGAAACGATTGTTTGAAGATTATTCCCCCAAACATCCTCAAGACTCATGATTACCCAGAAGGGGACTCCGGTTTATAGTTTCCTCTAAAATGTCATGTTACAACCAGAAGTTGTACACACCTTGCTTCAAAGTCTGCCTTCAGTATATATTTTCCTGTTAAAGAGCACCTCTAATGAAAACACGTTTCTCTGATTTTATCTGTTCAAATAAATTAGGAAGCATCCAAATCTAAATCCTATAATGCTTGTTACAGTTACCTCTGAAGACAAACGACTCTGCAGTCGATTACGATGCTTCCATATTTATTTCTAAGTATAATCAGAGAAAACAGGTTTTCCTCTTAAAGGAAAATCTATATTGGTTTATAATTAAGTGTGGTGTTTTCGTTTATATTTAGCTCTAAAATAGTATTGCAGATTTGTTATAGCTCTGTTTTGAATACTTCACTTTTTTGGCCAAAAGTAATCAAATGACCGTCTGATTAAATGCCAGTAACCCTCACCATTTGATATTGCATTATATTATGCTATTAGAGAATAGTCCTCACCCCACAGACCAAACCAAATAAATGGACCACAGTACCTCAGCTGCTTACACCACACATTTCATGGCAGTTTAGAGGGCGCAGTGAAATGGCACCGAGATACCATCAACTGTCAGATCGCTTTATTTTTGGGTCAGCCAGATTGACGTTTTGTTTCTTCAGCTTGAAGCTACATTTTCCTCCTAGAAAGGTTTTCACGTTTCTCATGAGCAAGGCCCGTGCGACCGTGAGCTAATGGTGCAAGGTTGCAGGTCTCCACGAGTCCCAAAGCTTTCTGTGCACCAACTGACTTATACTCATTTAGATTGAATTAAAAACTTCCACGTGAGGACATTACACAAATTCAAGACAGTGGTATAGCAAACAATTATTAACTGCTGTGATGTGGGGAAATGCTTTAGGACCTTGCGGATACAAAGTGACCCACTCGCAACATTCAATAACTGTTCACTTATGTATCTTAAATTATTGCTTTTGGAAAGTGGGTTTCGCATTTGTCATGCCATAATTTGTTCTTGTTTCAGAGTTGCAAAATGGCGTCCTGCCTCTCAGTATTGGCTTCTTGTCTCTCTGCCTTGGGTTCACGTGTTGCCGCAGCAGTTTCTTCATGTTTTTCGGTAGCAGCCTCAAAATTCTATCGATGCCTTCTCTATTTGGGTGTCCACCAGCGCAACACGACCGAAATAATAAACACAGCATCCATGTGGGTGGACTTCGAAGACTACTGGTTCACTCAAGGGCATTCCCGGCATGTTTACCGGGGCACGTATCAAGGCGACCGTCGCGTGGAGGGCAAACCCTGCGTCGTGAAAGTCTACAAAGAAGAATGGTACTTGAACAACGACCGAGAAGAATACACATGGAGAGTAGACCAACGTGCCTACGACAAAGCCCATGAAATGGCGCGGGATTTTAATGAACAGTGTCAAACAAGTAAAGCAATCCAATTCGTTCGACCGGAATTCACCAGCATTAAGGTTTCTCAATTCATCCCCATAAACGCAATGGTGGCCATCGAGATGTACCTGGATGGGAAGGACTTCGAGAAATTCTCAAGCAATGTTGGTTATGTTAACCCTGTCGCTATGGCGTCCCCGGCTGCCTTCAGCCACTTCACTTACCATACCTCGGGTGGCAAAGTTTTAGTTTGTAAGTTACAAGGGATTCGCAGTAGCGCGTGGTACAAATTCTCTGCTCCGGCTATTCAGAGCGGAGGCATGGAACTTGGAGAGTATGGTCCGAGTGATTTGGGAAAGTTTGGCATATTGGCATTTTTTGATGACCATTGCTGTAATGATTTGTGCAAAGGGTGGAAGAAACCCCAAATCATCGACCTTTCTCCTGAACAAGGAAACTTACTTGATAAAATCATGAGCGCCATGCGGTCTGAGCGTTCGTCAAAGCGCACTTGTTATCTGAACGAGTTGACTGACGTTCCTGTCGAACAGATCGTACAAATACATAGCACTTTAAGGCTGGAAGCAGTCCATGTTTCGTGAACAGGCATAAACTAAAAACATCCCCCATGCATAAACTTTGCTTTTCTTCACTTTAGTTAAATCCGCCTTTTCTGTTAAGAAATACACACAGTTCGGCCTAACCAAGCCTCAATATACCAATAGCGACATTATTTCAAAACACGCTTCTAAGACTTCGTGATACATTCATTTCACAAATAACATCCTTTTCGGAAACTGCTCATCGAACAAGTTCGACTCCCCTCCAGACAAAAAAAGAACATTTGCAGTGTTTCTGCCATTGGGAACATTGCTTTCGTTACCACTGTTGGTGGTCAGTGGTATTTCTAGTAGTTAGGGGTGGTCCAGGGATTATCTCGGCTTGGTGAACTGGCTGTTTCAATGTGTAGCCTATTTCAACACTGTCTGTGTACACTTGCAGAGGAATTGAGGTCATTTTACGTTGTAATGACAAGCCTATTCCAAAGTGGTCATACCTTGCTATACTATACAGTTTACAAAATAGCCTTCACGTTTGTGCTCATGTCCTTCAAATTGCCAACATTAGCAGTGACTGAATAGTAGTAAATGTATAGTACCTGTTGATATTGTAGCTTAGAGAGCTGGTAGAACCTAGTTCCAGAGGCGTATCCAACTTTTGAAGGGGGGAATTTAAAAGCGAAAGCGGCTTTGGGCATTTAATATGATGTTTGGGGAGCAGAAAATTAAAAGCCTTACTCACGGTCCCGACATCCTTGCTTTAATGTCGTGGTGTTGTTTTGTTAGGGTTTATTACTCACCGTATATTTGACAATAAATCTGCCGGGGGAGGGTTGCATGTTGCCCACCCTGCAACGAAGCAACGTGGACTGATTACTCAAACTACCTTTCCCGATCCTGCTTTCTCTTACTTTGTAATGGGTCAGCCATTTTCCCAAACAACACCGGGACCAAAATTTGATCTTTCCTGGCAAAACTCAGCCCTCCATAAAACAATGTTGACAATGTAAATTGTTTCTGGCCTTTTTAGTTCTTGTGTTTGAGATTCTAAGGGAAATGACGACTCCGCGTCAGACCTGAATGTCCACTGAACGTGCGGTACATGAGTTTAGGTCTGTTATACAATGCATGTGCTTGATACATGATTTCTCAAACCAATTAGGTGTCACGTGAAGGTAAAAGATGTTGGTAATAAGTGTCTTGAATATTTGACAAGACATGGAATTTTTATATGTTTTCATCTGTTAAGTAGTCTTAATTGTAAAACGTGCGATTACTATATATCACCTGTAACAGCAGCAGGTCATGTCTTTGCCAAAGAGTTCATAATGCGTGTAACTTGTCTGCAGTAAATGCAAAGAAATGACATATTTTACTGAACAAAAACCTACGATTTCAAAAAGGGCATGATTTTGATGCTGTAATTGTTAGTAGGCTTTCAAACTTAAACAGCACACGGTATACACTGAGAGCTATTTCCAGTGTTACAGAACATAGTATTCACACTGAAATCAAATTCCTTATGTCACTTGATTTCTTTATTTTCAGACGTTCCAACTTCACTTAAAATACTATATTGGCCTGATTCTAACACATTTCGAATAAAGCCACGTTTGACAACAGAAACTGTTCTATTTATATTTAAAATAAAAAGTCCACGAACATATAAAAAGCCTCAATAAAAAGTTGAGGAAACTTGTAAAAACTCCTGCCTACACTTCATTCCTAAATTATCATTCTATTGTTTGCATTTGTAAAAAAAATATTAGTGAGCTACATTTTTGTTACTTCGTAGTCGTAGACAAAGAACAGTTGAAAATAAAAGTTCAGTATTCAATTTTCACAAATATTTTCGATATTTACATGTGCAGTAAGTCAGTAGTGATCTAGCACTACATCTGGAGTGGTTAATTCTTTAATTGTATGAACATTTGTGCCATTTTTAACCATTTGAGCAAAACATTTAATGAGTGGAAATTGGCCAAAGGCCAAATCAGTTTACGGTCTAGACTTATCTTCCATTTTCTGGGAATCAGCACTACCGGAACTCTATTTTGTAGAGTACAAATGTTTAGTCCTTTTCTCTATCGGTCCTTTTTAACACTTTGATTTTTTGTTAACCTTTGGAAACCCCTCAGTTTTACGCTGTTTTCTAAAGGTACCGAGCAGTGAAAAATTGTTTAGAATAGCAATTTCAAACGATTTCGAATATATTCAATTAATAAAAGAAACTTCTTTAGGCTAAATTTCAATACATTTTACTTGATTTCAATTTACTAATGAGAGGGATAGTATAATGTTACACTGTACGAAAGTGACCGAGTGCAGTATGTATATGTATCAGTGTACCGAATAAAACAGTTATTAGTTTTGAGGTAATTGCATGATTTAACTTTTAACGAGTTATGAAAACTTAAAACTTCCAAACATTCGTCTTCTGAAGTATCCCACACCAGAGATGGTATAACAATGTCTGTGATACTTGTCCAGAACTTCTCAGACATTTGTCAAGCATGCTGCCAAAAACAGCCAGCTATTTTGGAAGATTTTTGTCAGACAGCATCACAATAAAAATATTTAAGGATTTTTTTTTGAGAAAACAAGTGGCTGCTAGAGAACACATTACACGCCTAACTTTCCCAACAAGTCTGTTGCTATGCTCATTCCACAATAGAGACAGATTAACCCAGAGTTGTGTACTAGGACTAAGCAAAATTATCAGTGGAAATACTATCGATCTCAATATGTAAATTATCCTCTCCTTGTCCCAGTTTAGCATACTTTTTTTTTGTTCTCCAGTGTGGGAACTTTCTTTTGCAGCCAACTCTGCTAATGCTTTTGATAGATTTGGCACAAGGGAAAATATCGTCAGCATGTAAAATATCAATGAATTACTGTACATATTCAAAAGAAAACTACCTGTTATTGATACTTGATGGGGCAGTCCAAAATAACATTGTAAAATGTGTTGGTAAGATGACCGTAGTGAATAGTGTCTAATATTTCATAACAATAAACTCCCAGGTTTACAGTGTTGTTTACATTAACATATCTTTTTTTGCTAGGTTGAAGTGATAAGCTAATTTGTGAGTAGAATTTGCTGTCCAGTAGTAATCCTGCAATAAATTGTAGAATGTATAGCAATTGCGTTTGTGGGTCTATTGTCTGTGTCATGACGGAAAATAAAAACTAATTATAGATCCTGTACACTGCTTAAGCAGTATGCATAGTCAGGGATCTTTCATAAAGTCTCACATTAACTCAACTTAATAGAGCTTAGTAATGGTGGACTCCAACATAGCACATTGAACAGCCGCGTTCACGCCGTAGGAGCACTGATGAAGCTCTCCAAACGAACAAAACATGAGGACGCCAGACACTGCCAGCAAATTGTCTTCTGTCAGATGTGGAAGTTTCTGATACCACAGTCAATAAAAAGACACTCTTTAGGCTATCAAATGATTTAAACAATGGGGCGAAAGGCGGGCGTTATATACACCGTAAAACCCAAGCATTAAACTTCCAAACGCATATTAAAAGAAAATCTGTAACACTTTTTAAATATTTTGACACGTTGATAAATAAACACATATGATATACGACAGGTTTATCTGCTTTACAAACGCTAAAATGAAAACCTTTTATACTGGAAAGAGATACTAGTGACCAAAATGTAGCTGCATTGAAAAATGCATTGCAGAGTGTTAACTGAAATAATACAATTAATGCAAAAATGTAAATGTTTGTTACTCACAGTTAACCACGCTTTTTGATGAATTTGTTCCATACAAAAAATACAAATGTAAAAAGGGAAAACATAACCTGCGCCTCACGATATGTATAAGAGCTACATTATTAAAACAACCTAGGTGAAACTAATAAAATGAAACATGACAAGTATCGAAACAGGTTAACAAGTATTTGCGAACTGGTAAGAAAAAATATTTCTTTGCAGGATTTGAGAAGAGTAACACAACATAGCAAATACATGGAAAATAATAAATGACGTCCCGAATAGAAATACAAAATAATCATCTGGTTCTGATTCATTCAAAGTGATCAACAGTGTAAACCTAGATGATCCGCAACTCATAGCCGAAACCTTAACAATTTCTTTACAAATATTGATCCAGAGCTTGCTTCTAAGATCCCACAAGTCAATTTCAATCCGACTGATGTTATAGTTGGTGACTTCAATGATCCATGTTTTATGAATCCAATATCTGCAAATGAACTTTTAAAATATATAAACTACCATCCAAAAAAGCACTGGACACGGCAATTTGGGTACATTCCTTTTTAAGAAAATTAGACATGAAATTGCTTCTTCTGTTAAAATGTTTAACCTACGTTTGTATCTGGAACCGTGCCAAATCACTTCAAGGTTGTTAAAGTAATTCCTGTATTCAAAACTGGTGACCCAGCTTATATCCAATTACCGTCCTATTCCTATACTACCGAGTCTTTCAAAAGTCTTAGAACGTCTGGTAGCAAGTCGTCTGGATTCATTTTTAAAACCAAGGAAAAAATCATATACTGAGTCACAGAATGGATTTCGTGCAAATAACTCGACCCAAATGGATCTAGTTGACTTTGAGGATAAAATTTGCTCTTCTTTAGACAAATCTTCTTGTACTAGGCCTATTGCATTGTTTCTGGACCTATCCAAGGCATTCGATACAATTGATCATAATATTTTGCTTTTAAAACTGAACAGATATGGAATAAGAGGCGTGGCTTTGGATTGGTTAAGAAACTATCTTTCTGACCGAAAACGGTTTGTCCAATGGAAACATTGTTCATCAACTCTGAAACTTATCAGATGTGGTGTCCCACAAAGATCAATCTTACGCCCTATTCTTTTGCTCATTTATATCAATGACATATGCCATTCTTCGAGTTTGGTATCCTTTATTTTTATTTACAAATGATACTAATATTTTATACAGTCATAATCATTTAGAGGAATTAGTCAGTACTATTAAAAAAGAATAACGTCGCATTTCGTATTGGTTCCAGAGTAATCGGCTTTCTATCAATGAAAAAAAGAGTTACATGGTCTTCTCTAATACCGATAGGAATAGTTTTATCGGTGTATATGTTAATAACTCAAAACTACGTCAAGTAAGTTCCTTCAAATTTCTTGGTGTTATTATTGATAAAGGTCTTATCTGAAAATGGCAGATCGACATGTCAGTTTCATGTACCGGTATACTAGGGATTTTGTTGAAGTTGAAATACATATTGCTACAAAAGTACTACTTTCAATTTATAATACCTTAGCTCTGCCCCACCTTAAGTATGGATTGTTAGTTTGGGGAAACTCCAAGTTAACCTCTTTGAATAAAGTATTAATATTACAAAAAAAATGCTACGGGTTATTGCCAAATCTGGGCCTAGAGACCATACCAAACCGCTATTCCAGAAACTGAACACCCTATCAATTTCCAACTTATACAAATATCAACTGGGTATCCTAATGTTTAAATTTAAAAACAATTTTCTGCTCCCTGAAACCAAATCACTGTTTCTGAGGAATACTGAAGTACACTCATGTAATACTAAGTCAGCAGCCAAGTTTTACATTGCAATTCATGTTAGTAACATATACGGTAAACCCTTTTAAACATTTTTATTGCATGGGAGAGTGGGAGAATTGTACCTGCAAACATACTGTTTAAATTGCATTAGAAAAACACAAAACCAAATTGAAAATCTGAACAGAGAAATGAGGGAATCCTTTGAACTTAAATTTTGATCTTCAAAGAACTAGTATCGGCCAGTCACATTCAATCCTTGCAGCTCAATCATCCCTCATTACCAATCATGCTTTTTTTCTTCAAGCCTAAAGTGACCTATACCCTTTTACGTGACATTTAAGGGTTTTTTGTTTTTTGGTTTTTGTTTTACTTTGTTTTTTTAATGTAAGTTAACATTACCATTCCTATATCGAAAACAATACTGCACAATTGTATGGTGTTTCGACTTCATTTATTGGCGGCGACAGAGATTTTTGTTTTCAAAGGTGTTGCCGGCAAAGAGTCGCTGATCAGTATAATGGAGAATGCGCCAACTCCCTCTCCCCACGAGATTTTCAGATTTGATTCCCCCACCCCGTTCTTGCCCAATACTCAAAAACCGTGGAAAGCTATTAAGGATAAATTTGCATGGTTACGTAGGCTGTATCACTCTCCCAAAGGGGAAGATACGAGAAATTTGAAATTTGGCCAGAAATTTCTGGGCTGATACCGCGTAAGTCAGTCTGAGACGTCTCTTGATGTTTGAAGACGGACTCAATACTGACGAAGTCAGCAGAGGAAACAACAAATTCTTCAATAGTGTTACAAAATGTACGATATCTTGCAGATTTCACATTATAGGTCAATTAATCTGCTGAAGTGATGGTGGTTTCAGCATTTCAATATGAGTATGAAGAGAAGGAACGAGTTTGTCACAGTTGTTCTCCCATAGTCGTTATTACTACGAAATCGAAATGTTCTTATTTCAGACTAAAGTCATTCTTTGCAAGATGGGGAGTAACCAAAGCAACACCACCAAGGCGACAGGATCTACCCGTGAATGGGTGGAGTTTGAAGATGACTGGTTCTCACAAGGCGTTTCCCGATATGCCTACAAAGGCACATTCCACGGTAATGCCCGCACGGAGGGAGAACGTTGCGTGGTGAAAGTCTACAAAGATGAATATCTCGTACACCTGAAGGACTATGCCTGGAAAGTAGACGATCGTGTCTACCGCAAAGCTCGTGAGATGGCGCAACTGTTCAACACCAGGTGCGAACCAAGTACGGCAATTGAGTTTGTTGCACCAGAATTCACCAAAGTTGACAAACGAGCAACCTTTTACTTCCTTGGGTTTATTCCGTTTGAGAGAAACGTGAAAGGAAAACTTGCAGGCACGCAGGACAGCGTCTCAAATATCATCCCCGCCAATGCTTCAGTTGCTGTGGAGAGGTTTCTTAAAGGACAATATATAAAATTCTCAAGCAATACTGGATACGTAAATCCAGATCACCCAGCGCCTACGCTGGCCGCCTTCAGTCATTTCACTTACCATCAATCAAACGGCGAGTTTCTGGTTTCAGACCTGCAAGGAGTGTACAATAAACGAGGCTACAGTCTCACCGACCCAGCTATCCAAAATGGAGGCTTGGAGCTCAATGTCTACGGCCCTACTGATTTGGGGAAGTATGGCATCGTAAAGTTTTTTCAAACTCACGACTGCAATGACTGGTGCAAAAGGCTGAAGAAACCCAAAATTTCGAGGGCCACACCAACTGATCAGGTTGTACTGGAAAACGTCCTACGCAACATGCCAAGCACGCGGAGTTCTTCAACTTACACGTACCAGTTGCATCGGGAGTCTGGCTTCTCCAACAATGCGGTCAAACAAGTGCAGAGTAGCTTGAAATTGGACGCAGTCGCGGAATAGAGTGAGACTGAGCCCAGCTCTGATTCGAATTCAGAGGAGCAAAACGAAAACGAATCGTTTCAAAGTTTAGGGGGGAGAAATTTTTGGTTCTCAAAACACATTACCGAGTCTCTTCCCCCCCCCACATTCATTTTTCGCCTTCAAGAGGAGGAAGCAACATCTAGCTAAAAATGTTCCAGAGGGGTTTTATTAACTTTTAATGTCACTAGCACCGTTAGCTGATCAGTTTACTAGTAAAGCGTTGGAGTTGGTCCCACTTGAGTATTGGGATAACAAGTGCACCCTCGTGATATACAATTAAGTAAATGTTGATAAGTATAATATGCTGGCGCGGATCCAGGTCACCCCCACTGTGACACAAAGATTAATAAATAAATTCTATTAAAAATGACAATGACTATTAGTTATAATGAAAAAAAGATGACAACCAACTTTGTGCACACAGTTAAGTGCATCGGTTACAGTGTAATGCAGTAGCTGTGTGTTCGCTAGTCCCCAACAATGAGCCAGTTTGGTATTTCAAAAAGCCAATGTCTTTTGCGAGCAAAGCGCGCACTTGAGGCAGCGTATAGCTGCGCTTATAGGGCAGACAGTCATGCGCCCGTGATGCCATTCCCGAATGACCTCGGAAGCGCTTCAGTTTAGGTATGTGCTGTAAATTTACGCTGGAAACTAAGATAAAAAATATGTTTTGTAAAAATAAAAATGTGAGTGGAGAAACTCTAAACGTTGACATTATTATTGTTGTCTCCTCAAGGCTATTTGCTGAAGCTCAGTTTCAGAAATTGCTTATATATACTACATTTATTTTTGTAGTTAATTTCAAAGTCTGCTTAAGAGTAAACGCACATTATGGACACTTGATATTACTTAAGAGTAGGTGTAAATAAATCGGTATTAATTTCCTGAACACTTAGGCAAGTTTGTTGCGTTTCAATCAGAAATTGAAGAAAAAAAATCTGTCATTTTGTGAGATTCAAATGTGCTTTGATATACAAATTAAGACTCTTTGAAAGTCACGAAGCATTTATATTGAGAAAATAGATGAAAACTACTTGCAGATTTTTAGAATTTTCAACCTTATTTTTCCTTTTCAAGGGTTCTAGACAAAACTTTAGGAGTAGACTTTCTGGCTGTACAGTAGTAGAGAATTTATGAAAGGGAGATAGCCCAGTACACAGTGAGGAAACATCTTATGGGATTTGAATTAGTTTAGTCTGTTGAAAATTAAAAAAAATAAAATAAAAAATATGCTATCTCTTTGAGTCCAGGCTCTGAAGATCCGTTTGTAACTTTTGAATGCTTACTAGCAAAATGTATCGTTAATATGTTGTGAGTGTTTGTCTTTTAGTATTAAGCTTGTACGATACAAAAAAACAATTAAAATGGTACACTCTTTCTCGGCTTTTACTAACTGCTTGTACAGTAAGGACGAACTCTTGGTTCTTTAAGAGCAAACTGACAAATACCTTCAACCCCCAAACTGTTATTAAACAAGGCTTGAAGTACATACTGGAATATTAGAAGCAGGCAATACCCAAAACTTACAGATCTAGAAGTTCAGCAAAGAATTTTATTCATAATTCACTTCCATCAAAGAAACTGATTTTGTTCGAAGTGAATGATCCCTTGCTTTAAAGTGATTTATTGCCAAGTTAGTTTGTCCAACTGGGTGAAAGTTAAGGCTCTAGAGACGAATATGTGCCGACCCAAAGAAACATATTTATGCGAGGATAAAAGCCACAAAAGAGAAAATTATTTCATTAAACTTCTGACCAACAACGCAAAGTATTCCAGCTACAAATTTCATTGTGTGTTCGGGTTGAGGTTTTAGTTATCTACATCCTATTAATAGATCACTGGAAATTCCAGCCACTGATAACCTGTCACGGAGCAGGCTGTACTTTTTTGTGAGAAGAGCCACAACGGAGACAAGCATTTTAATAGCCACAAACGTTTATTGTTTGGCACGACGATCAATCATAATCGAGTCAGGCAGCCCTCTTAGAGGCATGGTTTAATAAACCTGGCGTTACTACCAGGAATTTGCAGTGTCATAATGGCCATCAGCAACCTATCAAATTGTCTACTCAATCACCAAGCCCACTCAGCAACTGAACCACCACAGCAACAAGTACAATACCTGGTTTAACAATCCAGGTTTTTCTACTTGTGAGGGAAGCCTATGGCGGAGCGGGTGGATGCAGGCCCAGGGAGGTGTTGCCTCGGGACTGAGGGGGGGGTGACTATGATGGCACACAGGTCCTAGTTGTATCGCATGTACACGTACACGCATCTCGGCATCCTCGTCTCGAAAGGCGAAGGTTAGCGCACGGGGGGGGGCAGAATCTTGCATGGCTATAGAGCCCGATTCTGGAGTGGCAGTCTTTTTTAAACGTCGTGCAGACGTATCTGGTTGGATCACGCGTGGATGCTGCACGCTGCTTCCGAGCTGCTCTTTTCGATGTGGCCTGGAGTCTTGCGTCAACTTCAGCTTTTGAGACCCCAGCTTTGACGTTTTTCCGCCACTTCTCACGAAATTCACGGCCTCGCGCCCGCTTTTGTCAGTATTTAGGTATTACATGTATAAAAATGCCTTTTCCTCACCACGTGTATAATCAAAGTGCGCCCTCAATTGGCACTTACAGGTAACTTAACAAACCCCAGTAACTGTATGAACGAAAAAAACCTCTAAACAATATTTATTCCAAACTACCATTCTACAACATTATCGCATTCAACAAAGCCAGACGATTGTGAAGTGAAGACTCTTGGGGTTAGTATAAATCAATTATCTGCAAACAAAACAAGCAGGGGCAGGGATACTGTCGGTCCATCGTGCGGCGTGGAAGTTTAGCCATGTACGAGAGCAATGTAATTTTTAATTTTCTGCTGACAGATCGAAATGTTTGAAAAAAAATGAGAAGAACCCTCACAAGGCGTCAACTTTGATCAAAATTTGACGAGGTTTTGCTATCAAGTAGACTGGTGAATAGAAAACAAGTATACCCCCATTCGTTCAAACACAATTAAATTTCCATGTTTAATTAAGTTATAGTTGTGAATTAATTGTACTTGATCAACTTTTCTTCTGAAGCAGGATTCCAGAAAATATTCCCTTTGGAATTCCGATAAAGATCTCTACGCCAATGACCAACACACGGAAAAAACATTAGCCAGTCAAAATTTGTATTCCTAAAGCAAATCACATCGATAAACTTCTCACTTGAATTAGGAGAACGGTTTGAATATCGATTGGGAGTGGCAGCGGCTCTAACCGTGATTTTTCATCTGTAACATTTAATTTGAATGAAAAACCCTGAGCTCTTTTTATTCAGTAACTATTTTTTCTTTTATCACCATAACTGAGATACGTTTCATCCACGAGAAGAATTGGCAACAGAGACATGCTGAAACCAGAATTTGATTGAAAGGTTCTTTGGGGTTTTTTCGGGTTTTTTTTTACGAATTTCTTTACACCCAGCAAGCAAAAACCTATCTGTAGCGGTAACACGTGAATATCATATCACATTTTCGGTCTTTCAACCCGTCTATCGATCAAGAAATCATCTTAAAATCCATCAAAATCACAAACTGTGTCAAAATGAATTTAAAAAATCCTGACAATGTTTAAACAAAAGTACAATATAAGAAAACCCATTAAGTTACCGCGGCCACGTTAACAGTAAAAACAATCATAAAAGCAATCAAAGGCACAATACAGGTACAACAGATTAAAACAAGAGCTTAAGTGCTGTCCTGTCACTGCGTTCGAATCTCAAGGAATTAGGTACTCCATGCCACTGTTCTTTTGTTTATATTCGATTTCCCACAATGCACATTAAAACAGAGTTGCATGAATACGGAAGAACCGTCATAAAAAGTCCAATACTCATGCTTACATCAATACAATCGACCATAATTGCAGTCAGACAGGATTTTGGGTCGCTTGGATATCTCGCTGTTATATAAGTCACATATGTAAATATACGTATTTGATCCGTGACCACATTTGAAAATGAAAGATAGGGCTGCATCCGAATCTGTTGTCTAGAGTTAGGTCTAGGTCTTCCCTCAATTGGAAAATGTGCGGAGATGCGTTGACAATTTTAGACCTAGCCACACCACAGCTTTTGAAGCACGTTTCGGACACGGCCTAAATTAGAAATAACGAGATGAATTACCAGAAAATAAGAAATGGTGAGAAATAAAAAGAAATATACATTTTATCGGCATCAACTGTGACAAAAGATGGATAATGCTTTTACAAGACGGCAAAGGGTGCGCGGAAGTGGAGGGATGGCCTCCACGCTGATGAACCCGATCACACGAATAAGGTACATTGTAAGGGATCATTCTTTTCAAAATGTGTTCATCAAATAAGCAAAAAAATGCTGGTAGAACGAAATAGAGAATCTGTTGACGATGGACTGAGCACAGTGTCCAAAATGTTGAGCACCTCCGGTTCTTTTTAGAACCACACATTCTCAAAAAAGGAATTTTTCACATTGTGCTTCTGCAAACCTACCATCTTCTAGTTCCGACATGAACTAATGAGAACTAATTCCATGGAGCTAACGAGTTGTTAGCTTAATTTTCATCTCGGTACGTTTCAGCGAGTAGTAATCCCCTTTCCAATGTTGCCAGACGACACCTTTGGCATACTGATCTGTCTGCCCACGAAGGTACAGGCCGTTCAGATTTGTGTCGTGACACGAGCAGTACCACCAGGCTCCGGTGTACTGTACGGCACAGTTGTAAGAATTGGATTCGTTGTTACGGTCTTTGGTGGAAAAGGGGTAGTTCGAGTGGCGAGAAAATGAGTTACCTGCAATAAATCCAGTGAAAAGTAATCTGCGTCTTTAAACGAAGACGATAGGGCATGACGTTATATTTATGGTAAAACCAAACTCTATGAGTCTCGAGCTGGACCAAGAGAGGGCGTAATTTTCTTTGAAACGTGGCTCCTTTGGTCGCGAACTGTTTTGAAATTAAATGCACGCGTTACGGTCCCATCGCTACCAACCAGCGCTTCCACTTTCAAGGAAATTTCCTTATTATAGGGAAATTTTTGCTTTTGAAAGAAATTTTATGGACATGAAAAAATCTAAGGAAATTCTGAGGAAATCCCTCGAATCTAAGGAAATTATTAATTTCTGGGCACATTCTACAAATATTCTCAAAATTAGAAGCAAAATCTACATTTCAAACTTTACAATAATATTCTGCCAGATTCAGGATGACTTGAAACAAGACTAGTACAATTAAACTTTGTCTATTGTCAACAGATCAAAATCACCCCACATGACGCATAAAGCCTGATTTTTTTTTCAAGACCGGGAGTTTGATCATTGTACTGACCTCTGCTTATCATCTAGCAAACAAGCATAGTGGTTTTGGTAGTATATTAGGCCTAGGCTTTTTGGTGGTTAACTAAAAAACAAGGAAATTAGGAGGAAAAGAAGGAAATTTGGCTCTGGGGAAAGGGAAGTTTTCAAGTTGACTGTGGAAGCGCTGCTACCAACAAAACGAACAAACAGGGCCCCTGTAAACGAAGGCGTGCTTGTGCTCGAGGAGAATAAAATATTAGATACAGTTTTTTGACAATTCTCCTCCACGGGCATTATCAAATGTTAACACACGGTCAAGTTGCATGTTGTTGAATAGGGAGACTATCTTAGCTATTCTGAATTCTTCTATTATTACTGTAATTTAAAAGATATGACAACAATAACTCACCAGCCGTTCCTGAGTAGGCCCCCAATGTCAACCGGTAGTTGTCCAGCCCATCATCAACACGAAATGTGTCATACACAGCATATGCAGTGTTGTTTTCGAAATCCTCGAGATCGACGCGCAGTTGGTACGCGCCCTGAGCAGTGAGTCGATGCAGGTAGTCATTGCCGAGCCAGAACTCACCGTTTAGACTACCGAAACCCTGGCGGTAACTCTCCCAGTCAAGGTAGAAATCAACAGAGCCGTCTTGACGCCGCTGGAACACCTATGAAACAACCCAAAAAGGTGCATTTTAGGTGCAGTTTGTCAGTCGAACTACGGTGTATATTTCTCAAGGATACGTAGGGAGGAATAGTAAACGTTTGAAACTATTTGATAAGTTTCCTACTCCTTAAGAATATCTCAACGGTGGATGGAGACAACTGTATTGGCGTGTAGTTGGGATTTTATTTCTCTTTGTCAAACTAGAATGTTCGTTTCGGAAAATACATTTTAATCACTACGATTTTGCTCCACTCTGCGTTCCAATTCTGCTTGTAAGCTCTCAGTCCAATTACTATCAGCATCTCTGTTACACCTCTACAGCATTTAACTGGACAGCCATGGAAGGAGTCCAGGCTTGCAATAATAAAACCGCGGCAACAGTAATACTCCACAACCCCGACAGTATCGACGTCAATCTCGCCCTTAATGCTTAAATATCTGCTCCACCAGCCGTGTATTTTATTCAGTTGAGTTTGCCTCTGGTCCTTTTATCCAAATTTAACTGAAATTATTCCCATCAAGTGGAAGGGTCGGTCAAAAGCCTACCAAAACTGTACAGTTATTTACCGTCCATCCACCACCGTCTGTCTCCATGTCGCAGTACACTCTGAATGGACTCCCATCATCATCAGGTTGAATCGTATACACACCGCTGGTAGTCACCCCGTTTGCAAAGGCTTCAGAGCAGTCTTTGAAGGGTGTGGGAGGTGCAGCAGTGGTGTCTACAGTTCATTAAAGCAAACATTAAAATAGCCACATCCATCGACGAACAGAAACGTTTCAAGAGGCGTCATGCATGTACTATATAATAGGCCTAGAACCTCACCTGTCTGAAGTTTTGCCCATTATCAGAGCCATGGAGGTTCCATATACTGATTCAATTCAATAATTCGATAAAGGGTTTGTGCTGCTGTCATTCGCCTTCCTTACCAAATTTGCTGGGTGGAGCCAGCTTGACCCAACCGAGTTCTTTCTTTCCTTTACTACCGAGATCCAATACAACGCTACTGAAAAGTGGATTGATTCAGAAGCCTATTAAACTGTCTTACCGGTAAGTTTGGGAATGTTGCATGTTGCTTTTAAAGCCTCTGTTGATGAACAGGGAATGGATTGTCGGTTTTGTTAATGACCCCTGAGTCCTACCTGGCGTACTCCTCAGGAGTTCAGCAAGCTCTCTGACTGCTTCCGTAATCTGGTCCAGCTGCAGTTTGACATCACTCAACTCTGACGACAAGGCGTGTACTTCACTAGCGATGTTTACTTCTAGCTGAGCTAGCCGGCGACTCGTGTTCTGCAGTTCATCGACAACAACTTCTCGGATTGTGGAGTAGTTACACACGGCCCCTGGGTATGAGAGCTCATCCGGCGAGTTGATAATAATTTGCTGCTGGTAGACTGGTTGAGCTCCCTTCTTATAGGTGGGACTGTCGCTCACCGTTGCGGTGGTCAAAATCCCAACCACGATTAATGCAAGAACGACAACCTTCTGTACCTTTGACATGTTGGAAGGTGACTTCAAAATACCTCAGAAGTGAAGAATTGCCACTTCAAGCGTATGCCACTAATTTTTAGTCTATGGCTCTAAGCCTGTCTGTAAACAAGCCAAAACAGTGGTGTTTCGCACTAACAGGGTGACGTGGGTGATATCAACCAATCACAATTAAGAGTGCAGCATGACATCATGGATATTTATATCATGTGCTATTAATCACGACGAGTGCGCACCGCAAAGGCTACATTGGAACGTCAGCTCGTGTTCAGAACTGAGTGGGACTCTTGAGACAGAGTGGGTGCCACGATAATTATAGACTGAAGGTCTCTTCCAGGAAAATCAATTGCTACTGAATTATTTTGTTTGCATGCCAAAGAATTCTCTCTTTTTATATATTAAGTAACAAGATATGCCTGCCAACTTCTGGTTGCCACATCTGTCTTTAGGGGGGGCAGATTGTGATTTCTGAGTCTGCGCAGAACTTCAGGTCTCATGTTGGAATTCGTATTCAACATGGAGTTGTGTTCATAAAGGTAATTGACAAGAAAATGTTCTCTAAAATGAGCTGAATAAGCAACGTTCTCTAAAATATGCTAAGAGTATTTTCCTCGTCTATTATTTTTCTTCCTTTGATTTCGATCTTGAAATGGGTTCTAATATTAACGGCTCGAAGTAGTTATAACAAATTTTAATCTTCCGGACATTTCATAAATTGAATCTATGGTTACTTGTTTATGAAGCAGTTTCAGCACAACGATGATATACAAACGATATGAGCAGAAACCCAGAGGTCCACTCACGGTAACGGACTTGTTTAGTATCAAAATATCAGAAGTGGGTGATTACCTGTTTTAATTTGTAATGGCTCCAGTTCAGTAGTCCACCTTGGTGTAATTTGAGGTTCAAGAGGCTGATATGAGCTGACACAGGAAATTCCATACCGAATAAACTCAAAAGGGATGACATTTTACAAATAGAGGGTTTAAGTGATCCTTTTTTATCTTATTACACATCTGAATCACAATACAAATACAGTAGAACCTCGTTCATAAGATCACTGTTAATACAAGATTCTGCTTTCAACAAGGACATTTTTAGGTCCCAATCTTTTGTTTTTGACCGTTTTCATTCCTGATAATACAAGGTTCCTGTTATAACAAGGTAATCTGCCAATTCCAAAGGACCTCTTATTAGCAAGGTTCGACTGTATAAATATTGGGGGTAATGTTGGAATTGGGTTGGTATCAGATATGAACGTAGTGATATGTCACCGCGCTATGATCTTCTTAGTAAGTTGTTATTTCCTGCCAAAGACCGAGGCACAAATAACTGCAAACAAAGCCAAAGTTCGGACTGAAGAGCTACTTGAGTTTGTTTATGCATTCACCGTAGAGAATAGGCTTGGTACACTGTTCCCCTGCTGTTGCCAAAACGTCGATTAAACGGAATGATCACCTGTAGGCCTACACAGAAGTTTATACCAAAATTATTACGTATTATGGGTACCCGACCCTAAGGCAAGGCATCGAAACCAGCTGTGGTCTGTCGCCGTTTTCCCAATACTCGACTTCGTCTCCGACGTAGGCTTCATTTTTTTCTCCCCTTTTAAGCACCTTACTGTGAAAGTACCTCAATAATATTGATAAGTCCGATAGTGTTGTAGGCACACACACACATATCCACACAAAAAGCAGTACTCCGATTTCATCTGAAAGCCTCATGGCTACAATCGGCAATCAGTTTTGGAGGCAAAGTCGGGCACGATAATTAAGCCAACAATGAGAAAACTGCCCTATCTCGCTCGGTTAATTTGGCTTTGTGAGGGCACCTCATCAACGCCATAGGCAGAGCTGTTTATGGAAATTCGTGTCATGGGCGTTTCAATTATTGGAGCCAGAATAGTGGCCCATGCGTAAGTGCACATGGACAGTTAGCACACAATAACAGAATCTTTGCTACAAACATAATAACCAAGCATTCCTGTTCCAAACTCTAAACTTGGTGCTACGTCTATACAGCTCTAGCCACGGGCAGAGTTGTATATGGTGTAATTCGACGACCAGAATTAGCCTTTTAGAAATATGGTGGACACAATAGGAGGGCGCTGTTTGAAGTGGTAAATTTGGAGCAAACACTAAAGATTTTACCCAAACCAAATAGCGCCCTCCTATTGTGTTTGCAATACCACTAAAAGGCTAATTAGAAGAAATTACTGTGGTCGCACAACGGTGGTACAGGTGGTATGAGCGCTTCACTTGCCTGTTCGACAGATGGGATGTCTGAGGCTGGATCCGGATCTCTTGTCCAGAGCTAGGTCTAGGTCTTCGCTCCATTGGAAATGCGTGGAGACGCATAGACAATAGACTTAGCCGTAGCTCTGGAAGCCCGTTTCGGACACGACCAAAATTTGCCAAATGCGCGCGCACGTCAAACTGAAGAATGTGCTTGTAAGTGTGACGCCACCGCAGGTATGGTGTGTCCTTGGAGCGGCACGCTTCAGATTGGAAGCAAAATTGCTGTTCGTTATTTTTACAGTGAATTTTGCTCCTCGAGCTGGACCAAGAAAGGGCAACATTTTCAATTACCAGCGCAATAGCAGAAACCGATTGCGGGCGCTGATTAAGGAAAATGAACTTACGCGCTTTTTGGTGGGCATGGCGAGTACTGCGAAATGGGGTGTTGTGTAATTGGCCATAACAGCTCAGATAGTTCACTGTGAATCAGATAGTTCACTGTGAATCTGGGCATGGAACTCCCGAGTATGAACTTATTGACAGTTCTGCGCAAACATAAGTGAATGTTATTTTAAACTTTCACGTGACACCAGAAAGGTATTTCAGATTACCTGTGCTTTGATCGAATGTGGTAAGCAGTAATTGTGCTACTTTATAGGTCTTAAAATATGACTAGGTAAATCAATCTAAAATTGGTACGTAAATGATATACGGTGGCCGTCGGCATTTCCCCTGACGCATGAAGAGTAGCGTTCTAGGGATTTCGATTTTACACGACACGAGGTTGGCAACTAACAAGTCGGCAAATAGACTCTGGCACCACACCCCCCTTAAGAAAGTGCCTGTGCTCCGCCCCTGCAGACAGCACTGGGTTACGTGTACAAGTAAAGTAATTTATAATAGTCATGTCGGCTACAGAATTGGGAATGTATATAAAAAGCAACTGCAAGACTCATTTCTAATATCGATCTAAATTGGGCAGAAATCTGCTTTAACACAAATGTATATTTGAAGGCAATTCGTCCAGTGTTCAAATCAATATGTTCAATAATCTATGAGAACAGCACGATTTTTCTCTTTCAGGCTTTCTCATTGTGATGTTTTCATTTGGGCCGATTTTCACTCTGACTGTCATCAATCCAATATGTGTATTGATTAGAAGGCTTTGGAGCGTTTATAAACCATACTGCTGCATTTGTCCCACCAAGCTCGCCTTCCACCTGTCTGACTTGGAAATATTTCTGGTCTCAGTGAATTGTTCTTTAGGCCTTTAGTGAAACATATACACAATAGACGCAAACTGCTCTGCCGCTAATGACTTGTTTGGTAACCTGTAATTATGCCACATCAAGGGCATAATTAGTTGCCTATAATCCCGTTTTACGATGCTGATTTAGTTGTGGCAATTTGTTTTGAAGAGTAAACCTACCATTAAACCCATGGGAAGTCTGTTTCAAGTGATGGTTGACACCCTACAACACAGGAGTCCTGATATTTCGTGAATTTACTTTAACCTCTGCCTCGCAAGTTGTTGCATATGTTTAGTTCGAGCTTTTGTTTTTACTTTGGAATTAAAATAATAAAGTTGATCAGTTTTAGGAGAGAATAGTAGAGTCTGAAATTGGTTTCATTCACAGGTTTCTTTTACATTTTCGTGCTTTTACTCACATCTTTTTCGCTAAAACAAAGGAAACGAAGTTAAAAGCGGGCAATGTTGCACTTTTTAAACAGTCATTTTTTCACTTTTGTTTCCTACTAATTAGGCCTAATGAACTCCTTCCAATCAAAGATGGCCACACGATGAAAAACTGACATAAATACTTGCACTAGTGTTGTGGTCTACCCACAAGAATAACAGGGACGAGGTCTGTCCAACAATGAAAGCAGGAGGTTGGGAGACAACTCCGATTCTGTGTTCGACAGTTTGTCTGCATTTTGCGACAGTTTTCTGCATCTGTTCGTGTATACCCCCAACCAAAGACAACTGGATGCGATTAACGATATACAATAACCTCCCTCACTTGATTTGATCAATTCCTAATTGTTCCCTCGTGTTTTAGCTCTTATTTAATGTATATTTCTTAATTTATATTGAATTACTGTTACTTTTTTATTTCATGAAATGGAAAATCTCTGTTAAGCAGCTTTGGGCTGTAAATGATGGGATTTTAATAATAAACCATGACAATAATATATGTAGATCAACAAAACTTTCAGAAAACAAGAAATATCAGAGCGCAAGAAATGACGCGTTCCGTAGCAACACCGTTACCATCTTATCAAAGAGAACAGCTTTGTAATACTAATTACAGTTTGACTGAACAACTGTCACACCCAAGCAAAAGCATGCTGCAGAAAATCAAAGTTATGGTGTTCATACGAATTATTACGTAATACAGAACCAGTAGGTATCGTGTATTTTTTATTTCTCTTTTACGCGTCACGCTCGGGGAACTCTATTTGAAAAGAGGTAAAATTGTAGCTCTGGCGGATTTGGCTTTTTTTAGGGAAATAAAAAGACTAGTCTCCTCTGACTACCGTCGCTCACAATTCCCCATGGAAAATAGTGCATTCCTAGACAGATATGTAATACAAAACCAACCCGCCTGGTAACATGCAAATGGGCAAGGATTTCTCAATCCTGGGAATTCCCTTGGTCACGAAACATGTGTTGCACGGCCAACAAGACAGTGCTGCAGAGAACATGCAAATTGTCATAACGGATGACATCACATTTTTGCAGAGGAACTATCGTTTTGGAGAAAACCGAAAAGAGAGCAATATAACCTTTACGGGGTGAAACAAACACTTATAACGAAGCTACCTTTGACAGAGGGGTGCGTTTTGTAGGTTTTTATTAAAGTGACTGCATTGCACAGACTATTAAAACTGGTATTTTTCTTATTTACATATATCTATATTCAATTATACTTCAGACTTCTTCTTCTTCATCAGGGATATGACAATGAACCCATTGTCTAATTCACTTAGTAAATCCAATTGAAATCTCATGAAGGCAGTTTCTGAGGAATGTAATGGTTTGTACGCACACTAATATACACTTCAATTGAATCACAATCATCAACAAGTTCATCCAGTTGATCAACCATAATTTTTTCAATAATCTTCGACAAAAAGGCACATTCGATATAGGGCGATAGCTGCGTAATTGTTTAGAGTCAAAACTAGACTTCTTAAAATGGGCAAATATGTGGTCTTTAGAGAAGCCGGAACGTAAGCCTCTGATAAAGATGCATTTACAATCTTTGTGATATGAGGAAGTATTTGTGTAAGTATCTGGGGACTGTTTCGATGCATACAAGACAATGTAAAAGCTACCAGATTTGTTACTTACCAAGAAACATGCCTTCTCAATTATTTCAAAACTAGGCTGGGGATATCTTCAGGAAGGCAGAATGATCGCACGTTCGTGTACAATTCAAGGCACCAAAGAACTTGAATTAATTCCGATCATCTCCACCACATCTCAAAACACACCAAATAGTGTTGAAACGTGCACAACAGAATCATTAAGCAGGACTCAATAAACAATTAGGAATCAGTATGGGAGTTCTGTAATTACTTCCAATAAATCGGCAATGCAAAGAAATAATGTGATTCATACCTAAGCTGAGAAACAAATTGAGGGAAACAAATCAATGCCCTGTGGAATGCAGCAATCCTCAAATCATGAAATATGTTCTAAAATGTGAGTGTCTCACATGACCAAAGCTGGCAAGAAATGTAATGCTTGAAACTGAGACAAGAGCCCAATTAATCTTCGCGGTATCGGTTGTGGACAATAGCTACTTATCTGCCTTAAACTTTTTTCTGGGCTTGCCATGAGTTGAGGTAATGGTTGGTCATTAAAATGGTCGCAGCAAATTGGTACGGTTTAACAATTGTAAATAAACACGGTCCAAAGTGTATGTAAACCTTGAATACACAATCACACTAAAACTCTTAGGACTCAGTTCCATAATATACCAAAGTACTTTAGTCATTGAACAGTGACTTCTCGTCCTCAAATGTGCGGTACGTTAGTCTCGTTGAGCCCTTGCCCCTCGTTCATTGCTTCATTTCACATGATTGTATTCACGTGGGGGATTGAACGGAGAATTCCCCGTCCTTTATACACCACAAAGCCGACATTCAGTCGGCTTGACTTGACGCGAGTTTATTTTTGGTCATAACATGTTCTTTCTTCGTCTCTACCTGAGTCCTTAGCTTTTGTGTGATCTGCCACGTAACGTCTCTTTATACCCTTGAAAAATACATTTTTGCACTGTTTAATACATTTCTAAGGGCGAAGCACATCGCAATTGTAGCATACAGTCTTTTGATTTAATACACAAAGTTACACCCTCCATTAAATACAAATTTCTAAACAGGAAAGTACCAAGAAAAGAAGGGAGTTATGTTTAGTTATGAAAGTGAAATTCCGCTTACACTCCTTTCAAACACTAACACATTGCGGCACATACAATTTCTGCATTGAACTAAATTTTAACTAAATCGATGTCTACGTGCAGCATGGCCACAAAGGAAGATTATACCAAATTTTGTCACTTGTGTTTCCCTTCTTGAAATTTCTTGACAAGAACGTTTACGTGATTAATTTGCAAAATGGCTTGTTCAGCAAGACAGTACACAGTCAAAGGAATTTCTAAAGTTTTACGTGCAATTAGAGATTATTTTGGCAGCCTTTTTTTCGATTCGAAAAAATCACCCATTTTGTTAGATGTCGATTTGAAACTGCTGAGGAGTGAGAAAGGACAAACCGGACAATAAAGAGTGTATAATTGGCAGTGTTAATCTTAGCCGACATTATAGGTTAGCAGTGCCTACAGCATCCTATGAGCCCCCCCCCCCTCTATTTTTCATCCTCGGTTTGTTTTCCTTTTGTTGATTCCTTTTTGTTAACATTTTATTTTTGGAATAACCATTTCACAACAGCAATAATGAAGATTCCAGCTATAATCATTTTCGTTATGTCCAAAATTGTTTCTCTCCGTAGTAAAGCTCCAGCGCCTTGAGTCTCCGATGCCGAAAACGAAAGACCTCCAGGTCTGCGATTACGGCCGACTGTCATTGATGAAGCCAACTCTTTCCCAACGAGTTGTACACGCGAACGACCCAGCCCGGACTTATCCAGCTCGTATGTGAACGTGGAGCTACCTTTGATCCGTATGGACTGCAGAATGCGGGTGACGTCTGCTGCCACATCTGGTGGAATGTTCGACACATCTGGCGTCACAAACCATTCGCATATGGAGTTGCACTGGTGATTTTGAAAGAACTTGACCATGCTGAAGATCCCTAGGTCTGTGGGGCCATAAAAACCAATGCCACCACCCTGCCTCAGACTGTGGACAGCTGGGTCAGTTAACAGATAGCCGTTTGAGCGACGCACGCCTTGCAGATCACACACCAGGATCTGCCCGCGAGATTCATGAAAGGTGAAGTGACTGAACGCAGACGGGGAGAAAGCGGCTACATCGGGGTTCACGTAGGACGAGTTGCTCAGGAACTTGACGTATTCGCCCTCCAGGTAATCCTCGATCGCCACAGTAGCACCCTTGGGAATCATATCCGAGGCAGGAGCCTGGGTTCCTGCCAACTTCCCCTACACGTTCTTAGGAATGGAAATAAATCCAAGGAAGTTGAAACTGGTGCATTTGCTGATTTTGGAGATTCTTGGCATGACGAATGTGATCGGCTTGTTGGTTGGGTGCGTTCGGTTGAAAATGTTCGCCATCTCGACGGCTCTGTATGAGGCCCGTAAATCAGCTCTGTAGGCTTCCTCTCCCAGCCTTTCGTACCATTGTTCTTTGTACACCTTCACCACGCACCGATTTCCCTCCACCTCTCTGCTACAATGAAAGGTGCCCTTATAGGCCCGCCATGAAACGCCCAGAGCAAACCAGTCGTCTTCGAACTTAGCATACACGGAGGTTTCATCAAGCGGAAGGCAAGTGTTGGATTGGTGATTTCCCATTGTCTGCGTTCTAGTTTATACCTGCATTGAAATGTGAAAAAGTTCTGAAATCGCCAGGAAGTTGTACTCTGGTTGACAAGACGCATATGCATCGGGAGGTCAACAGTCTCTGTTCTAAGCTGTCTTGGTCTGCGTCAAGTAATTTTTTTATTATGTTCACTAAATTTCCTTAAGAAACGGTTGTTTCTAATAGTTTCCATACTGTCATTTATAAAGGGACTCCCAACGAGAAGACAAATGTGTGAATGAAGTGGTTTCAAGTTAAGTATTTTTTCCATGCACTGGTCTAATATGCTGCTAGCAGTGAAGATGCAATGAAAAAGGAATGAATTTAATTGGAAAAAAAAACGACGCTGGCAGATACTTTTCAGGATATGGTTAATACTGAAATCGAAACGATAACCTTGTTTATAACTCATGGGGAATTTTGATTGTGCATTGCTTTGCATTTTGAGATTCTGCGGTTCGTTCTATAGAGTACGGACAGTGTTGAAGAACACTACAACGGAAAATTGATGTTTTGTTTTTCAAACGGGCTATGTTACAGGATAATATTTATGTTTCTATAACATGTAGTGGTCAGTGGATCAAGTATACCAAGAGGTAATGAAGGCCAGTTGAAATACTGATTAAACATTCTTTCCGAGTTCCACAAAATTGTGCGGCTGAGGGTACTGTTAAACTGCCGGTTGACCTGTTTCAAACATTTGTGTTTCGTTGAAATGAGGGGATGAAACTTTAACAGAAAATGATATCGGTCATTGTTTTCATGTAGTTGCATTTTTGATCGGTCAAAGGATAAAGTCCTTAATTAAGTTAGAGCAGGCGATGGCATTGTAGATGGTGACCAGGCTCAATTAACGGACTGTGGTAGACTGGTAGAGAGTATATAAATACACAGATTTTGCTGACTAAATCTGTTCAAATCGTTGAGGCAGCAACTGTTGCATCTGATGAGACCATCGTTTTAGGCAAAGTGGCTTCACATTAAGAAATAAGTGTTTCTGAGAAGTATTTTTTATTTTTCCACTTTAGCACAAGAACACTTTAGAGACTTAAATCAGCCGTTCCTTTACCATTATTGATAAAGCACACAGCAATTTGAGAATGAATTATCAGTTACCTTTCAGATTAAGGACTTTGGCCGCATTCACTGTAAGAGAATATCAAGGTTTACTCACTCGTACTCTTTTTCCTAGAATGCTCTGCTTCAACATCTGACGGAAAGACCACAATATGCGCTGTTTCCCTTGATCTGAAGTGGTACAGAGCAAAGAGGGATACAAGCCTGACAGTCTCGCCTGATTCCGGTGATTCAGCCCTTCGATCCCTTGACGGTGACCTGTGGCTGGGTTTGCTTTTATAGCATACTATAATTAGAAAACTCAGTCTAGCGTACCAACATACACACAAATGCAAAGAATGGGGCTGTACCACTTTCTGTAGAAGGACCTGCATTTCTGTGTACCCCTTTACAGAACCGCCTGTGTTAATTTTAAAGATTTGGCTACTATGCTGCATCCAGTGGGAGGGGAGAGGTAATTTGATATCCCCCAGAAGGCATGTTGCCATTTTTAAAGGAATTTAATATGTCACGAATTTAATTTAATGTATGACTATTGAAATCCATATAAACCGAATGGTACAGGCTCCTTATACATGGCGCATGGTACATGACAAATTGCGTGTACCTGGAATTTACAGCGTTTTATGTATAGCATGGCTAAAAGCAAATAAAGCAGACGGCAGCACAGAGGTAATGTAGTTGAACTCCCGCTTACACAATTGAGGTCGAAAGTTTACATACCCTGAATGAAGCGCCGTAGGCCTATCGTTCCGCTGTGACATTTCTCCTTTTTAGAACGGGATTTGGGGAATGTACTTCCCAAATTGAATATCATATTGTAGGTTACCCTAGACAGAATGCAACTTGAAGTTTTCTGTTTTGCATTTACCGTCATTTATAAGGAAGAGAGGAATCACAGATGCCCAAACATTACTGATGTCCCCCGAAAGGTCTTCATCTTCTCCCTTTACGTATTTGGCTACCAATTTCATTCATTTTAATCTTTGTAATAATTTTTACAGTTTAAAGGAACATTACAAAAGTGTTGACATTAAACTGAATTTAATATGGACAGGATAGGTTCAGAATAGAGCAACTATTCCGGGAAACCTGGAGGAATATTGGTTACGTGGACATTGGATGATACATGATCCTTGGTTAGAAGGGTACTCGGAATCATTGGGTCTGGTATCCAGACTGAGTCTTAATATACAGCAAGTTGAGCTAGTTTTAGCTAACTCACCGCAGCGAGATTGTAACTCGCCGCGGCGAGATAGTATCTCGTATGAGGGGGGGTGGATTCCGTCCCCTGGCTGTGAGATGGGTCGAAGAATCGCCTGGCTATTTTAGCCTGGGTAAAATCATACAAGACTTAACCGGCATAACTTAATGCTTCACAAGATGGCAATAGTTTACAAGAGTAATTAATAGTAAATGTGAAAGCAATATGAAATCCATTACAGCTCTGTGCAAGGACTCGACTGAACACTCCATTCGGTTTGCAATCATCTCTCACACAAACTCTGCATGATGTGATGTACTTTGCACGTGTTGCTGCTCCATCTCCCTCAAATAAATCACTTGCATAAATTTAACAATCTTTTAATCTTATATAATGAGGTTATACATCTACTTCTTATAGGTGACACCATTTGTTAAATCCCAATAACAGAACTGCCGAATAACTCTTACGGAAAACAAGTAAATAACAACCAAGGTAAATTTTTCAGTATTTCCACGCAGAATGCTGCTGTTTTGCTCTGTTCTTTTGTTTACCATCGTTGCAAATTCCAAACCCTTTGACGGGTGCCGTTGTCTGCGTGCAGTTATAGGATTCTGAATAAATGGGTAATACTAAACGCAGCTAAAAATAGCGGGTCGGCGAAATTCAACAAACACAGAAAAAAAAAGAGAAACCGCAATGACTTCACCACTCGGTGACTGTTTTTGTTTGTTTTGTGAATCCACTGTGCTACACTGGTACTTCACGGCAAATTTACTGATTTTTCTTTGCCCTGGAAACTGTTCTTTTCAAAGGGAAAGAACACCTGGCTCTCTACGCATAGGCACCGCATGTACCACTCATTAAACGAAATGACTCATTTTGACTGTGTTGTCTACGTAACAATATATGTACTACATTGTGCCAAGTTTCAGGGAATTAAAAACATTTATCCAACCTTCTCGTTGACTGTGGCTTGGCCGTTGAGGCCCCCCTTCTTGACAAGAAAAAGGGTATCCTGACCCTACTCTAACCTTTTTTCTGCGTTTATTTTTATTTGCAGGGACCGGGGGACACCCACTGATCAATTTAATTGCCATTAGAAGGGATTGTGGGGGCCATAACACACGATCATACCGCTGTCAGTGATTGACTGCTGTGGGTCCACCGAATTCAAAAATGGCGCCCAAGTTTCTTGATTTCATTTTTATCCAGTATGTTTTAATGAGAAAAAGTCAGGATTAAAGCTAGAATGTGGCGCTGTAAGATTATTGCCAATATAATACAACAAACGCACCTTAGTTCCCCCCCCCTGGGTGCAAATATTTCTAAATGAAACTTACGAATTCATGAAATTCAGAATAACAGTTTATCGGATCATTCATACGGGTAACCAACCTGAAATAACGAAACCTTCCAACCAGAAACCGATCTCATCTCCTTCAACGCGGCAAAAATGAGTTAAAACTGACCAAAATTGACAAGAGATTTGATTTGATTATTTCGGAATAAATGAGATGTTTTGCCCTTTTTGCAGCAGAACAAACGTCTTTTCTAATTTGCAAGGTTCCAAGATAAACGCACTTGTCCCACCAGTTATGTGCCACAGAGCATGCCAAGAAACGTGTGTACTTAACTGTTGACCACATTACAGTCCAGAAATGGGCAGGCCCATAAACAGGAAATGTTTTTTTTAACGCGAAAATATTTTCTGTGGAAGCACCACAACGTTGAACTTTCGACCAGGGGATGAAGACGATTAGGAAAATAAACCTCTTCACTGACAGTGGAGGATCATACTTTTACAAAACCGGGGGCGCGTGGACGGGGCAGCCTTTAATGCAGATGAACACGAATATACGAGCGAGACATATTGTAAGTTATCATTCCTCCCTTCAAAATGTATTCATCAAAACAGAAAAAGTCGAAGAAGAGGTGACAGAAAGAAGAAAAAGTCGTGAGTCCCCAGACTGTGGATTCTGTCCGGAAAGTATTAGCCTCCGGCCCTTTTCAGAACCACACAAACTCACAAAAGAGATATTTTACAAGGTGTTATCGACAAACTAGGCCTATATCACTTACTGTCTTCTACCTCTGACATCAGTAAGAACTAACTTCATCGAGCTAACGAGTTGCTAATTTAATTTTCATCTCGGTACGTTTCAGTGAGTAGTAATCCCCTTTCCAATGTTGCCAGACGACACCTTTGGCGTACTGATCTGTCTGCCCACGAAGGTACAGGCCGTTCAGATTTGTGTCGTGACACGAGCAGTACCACCAGGCTCCGGTGTACCGTACGGCACAGTTGTGAGAATTGGATTCGTTATTGCGGTCTTTGGTGGTAAAGGGATAGTTCGAGTGAACAGAAAATGAATCACCTGCGATAAATCGAGATGAAAATAATTTGCACTGTTAAACAAACACCACATGATACTGAAATTTACTAAAGACCATGAGCAAGCTGGACCAAGAGAGGACGCACTTTTCTTAGCAACAGAGGCTCCTTTGGTCGGAACTGAACTTCGTCAGTTCAAAAGCGACAATAAAATGCACGCGTTATGGTAGACTTGAAGTCAATTCGTTAGTCGGTTGTGTTTGCCATCCAGAAAAATATGAGTCAATACGCTTTGTTGTTGAATCCGTAATTCACCGTTGCCCGCCATCTAGCGTGCTGCGCTGATTCGACCCGGATACGACGCTAGCTTTTCAGTACCGGGTTTCAGTACCCGCCTACCGACTTGATCAACCAGACTCGGGTGAATATTCGGGTTGCAAACCTGCATATTCATACGTTACCATGGAGAGCGCCAATAGCACCCACGCTACATAGCAGTTCACCCATATAATATATAATAATGTCTGTATTAGATTAATGTCAGTTTCTTCATTTCTATTCGATGCTTACGACAAAGTATACAACATAACTATTCACGAACAAATCTATTAACTATCTTTTTTGGCAAAAAGAACCGATGCTTTTATGGTAAATCATCTTTTCAGAATAATGCAAACACCCCCTTCAATGAACGAGACTGTGGTTGTTGCTAATAAACGTTCAAGACCAATCAAACTGCGCCTAAAATAAATATTCAAATCATTGGGATTCTTAGCCAATCAGAGTGCTCCGTCCAGTTTTGGTAGCACGCCACACGTGTTGTGCCCAGAAGGGCTTGCAGATTGTTCAAGTTGGTAATTGGGCTCCGCCGATATATCCAGCCCGATATGTGGCAAAGGGGGCCCCTAAATGTGATGCACAAGCTGTACATGTATACCCTAAGGCTATTGCGCCTACTGCACCCCCTCCCCGTAAATCTGAAAGGAATTCCAAAGATTCCGTTAAAAAGAAGACACAATGGGGGAGGGGT
The DNA here is from genome assembly GCF_001949145.1 of Acanthaster planci. Next base: position 143,763 of record NW_019091450.1, read on the forward strand.
CCCCTTTGCCACATATCGTGCCCTGAATGCCGCCGAACACGCATGTTGGGGTTATTAAAGTGGACGCACCGTGTACGCATAGCGAACTTAGAAGGCGGGCGGACTACACCCGAATTGATTCCACGTCTAGCGTTACAGTTGCACTGATGCCAAAAATGATACATGAGCAAAATGGCCCCGAATTACAACGGATGCTATCCGCTTCTGCTCGAAGCGGATAAACTATGATGTGCAGTTTGTTGATAATGCTCAGGTTATCTTATCTAAGTTTACGAATTCGATCACGTCTGAATAAATTTTCCTTAACCCATCGATTTTAACAAAACAAGTTCATTCTTTTCACATTTGACGAGTAAACTGAGATGTTCATATTTACATAAAAAATCATTCTCAAAGTAAATTATGCTACTGAAACTTTAATTCATCTATTAAAAGGTTAGTTTGAAAGATACCAAAGCAGAGACTTACTAGCCGTTCCTGAGTAACCTCCTACCGTCAACCGGTAGTCATCACTCCCATCAGCAACACGAAACGTGTCATACTTGGCATAGGCAGTGTTGCCTTCGAAATCCTCGAGATCGACGCGCAGTCGGTACGCGCCCTGAGCAGTGAGTCGATGCAGGTTGTCATTGCCGAGCCAGAACTCACCGTCTAGACTACCGAAACCCTGGCGGTAACTCTCCCAGTCACGGTAGAAATCAACGGAGCCATCTTGACGCCGCTGGAACACCTATTAACAAATCCAAAAATCTGTCGGTGCACTTTGTCAGTTGAGTGATTTCTGAAGGGTACATGGGACGGAATGGTAAACGTTTGAAACCATTTTTTTAATGTTACTACCCAAGAATATCTGGGCAGTGATAGGGAATCCTACTGACGTGTAGCATTTTTTGCCCTCGTCAAATTGCAAATTTTCGTTCCAGGTTTGTAAATTTCAATCATCCTGATGTTGCCTCGCTTTGCGTCCCGATTTTGCTTGAAAGCTCGGAATCCAATTGAGCAATTTTTTTGGAACAAAATGGCTCTGTCCACACAATACAAACTCCATGTGACACACTTAATGTCGTCACTTTGATTGAGAAAAAAATCTCATCTGTTTTTGGGGCGGACATGGCCCCCGTTGCCCCCCCCCACCGGATCTGCCCTTGAATCTGGCACTCTTTAACAATTTTGTAGCTTGTTTCATTGAAGAAGTCTGGACTTGTAATCAACGTCAACCTCGCCCTCCTTTAAACAAACATTAGCCTATCGGTTACCAATATGCTTCAAGACTGCAGAGCCCCTTAAACCTAGCCCTAACCACTGTGGAATACGGCCTGCGAAGGACCAGCATTCCCAAGGTGCCCAATAGCTTGGTGCAGTAATTAGATCTCTTAGTGTACGTGTGCAGACATGTGCCGGCCCTAGCCCGATCTGGGGCTGTAAACATTCCGGGCCCTTCCGACCTCTCCTGCCAGAAATAGCTATTTTGGTCACGTGGATGTGACGCACAGTTTACGTGGTTTGGTCTGTATATAAGCGGGGCGTCTGTGGTCAGAGGGTGCGAGCTTAGGGTTTATTCGAACTCATTCATAGCAATTTGAAGGGTTAGTCAAAAGCCCCATAAAAAGTGTTAAGAACTTTTTTACCGTCCATCCACCACCGTCTGTCTCCATATCGCAGTACACTCTGAATGGACCTTCATTATCCAAAGGTTTAACCGTATACACACCGCTGGTAGTCACACCACTTGCAAAGGCTTCAGAGCAGTCCTTGAAGGGTGTGGGAGGGGTAACCGGTGATGTAGGAGGGGTAACTGCAATTCACAAAAGCAAACAAGTTTAACATCAACCAATCAACATCATCGACGAACTGAATAACGTTAATAGCGTCATGATATGCCTAGAACTTCACCTGTCTGAACTTGATTCGCTCATGCACGTTCAATAAACCGATTGTACCTTCAATTGAGGGATTTCATGCCGTGCATTTGTTCCATAGGACTCGAACAAAGGAGGTTATTGTGTAGAATAAAAGAGTACCGTCCAAGCTGCATGGACATGGGCTTTGCAAGGGAGACATCAAGATGGATCCCTTACAAAGCCCCAACAGCCACGAAGTTCCCGTGTTGACTAGCCAATTTCCCCTGTACTAAATTGAAGTTCAATTGAATTAAATTTCTCCACTCTGGCGGAGAATAATTCTTGGCAAAACAATTAAGTAGCCATTTTATTTCAACTGATTTAGAAAATGTTGATGACGTGCCAGCTTGACCAGACCAAGTCCTTTCTTTTTCTATTGCCAAAGATCCAACATAGCCGCTGAAGACGCGTGACCGGCACAACTGGGAAAGCCTCGTTTATTAACAGGGATGGGTTGTCGGTTGGGGTGATGCAGCTAATTCTTGAGCCCTACCCGTTGTGTTTTTCAGGAGTTCAACAAGCTCTTTGACTGATTCCGTAATCTGGTCCAGCTGCATTTTGACAGCATACAACTCTGCCGACAAGGCGTGCACTTTGCCAGCGATGTTTGTTTCCATCTGAGCCAGCCAGCGAGTCGTGTTCTGCAGTTCATCGGCAACAATTTCTCCGACCTTGGTGAAGTCGAAGGTGGCCCTGGGGTACGAGAGCTCATCCAGTGAGTTGATGATGATTTGCTGCTGGTAGACGGGTTGGGCTCCCTTCTTATAGGTGAGACTGTCGCTCACCGTCGCAGTGGTGAAAATCCCGAACACGATGAATGCAAGAACTACAACCTGATGTACCCTTGTCATGTTGGAAGATGACTTCAAAATGTCTACGATGGAGGAGAATGACTCCAGTCCAAATGTCTGCTGTGCGGCCTACGCCTGCCCTCGATGGTGGGGGAGGAGCGAGAGAGCCGGATGGGACAAAGCTGGAGAGGGAGGGCGTCCGACTGTAGTACTGTTAGCCAAATAAGTGGAGTTTCGCTCTTACGGAGTCACGTGGGTGATATCAACCAATCACATTAGAAGGTGCAGCATGATAAATATCCATGAGAATATTTATGTCATGTGTTATTAATCACGAATCTCTGTGCCGGTCTCAACTTGAAGCCCACGTTTAAGTCCGGCCAGCACAAATAATAAATAAAAGGGAGTAAAGTAGTAAAAAAATAATCATGTAAGCAGGTGTCGTGATTCTCTTGGTTGGGTTGTGTTCAGTCATTGCCACCCTCGTTGTCCAGTAAAGTCAGAAACCGGAATGTATAAATCCGATTATTGATGTGATTTTGCCTAGAACATGTAAATCCAGACATGCGACATGTACATGTAAATGTAAAGTGGTAAAGATTTGTCCTTTTTCCTTGTTTAAAGGATTTCAGATTAAACTATGAGCTTTCACTTGTCTACATTTTGTTTCACGTTTATTCTTGATTTACTGAGGGTATTGAGTTAGTAGTATCCCCCAGTTTAATATGACCCCACTTTGATTATAGAATCATTTGCCTTAAAGAAAGTTGGTTCACATAACACAAGTTGCCTAGCTCGGTAATTGCTGTTTAATTTCACTTTAAATAATATTCTCTGACGTCAAGCAAATTTGTTAATTTCTGTCCTCTGCCGGCCACGTTACCTTGATATTCTTGCAGGTTTCAGAACTTAATTTATAATTACAATGTGCTTACGATCTTTCTTCTCTTTCATTAATCCTCTTATTTAGTTGCCTTATTTGCTGTTAACCTCTCACCTTTTGAAAAGGTCGATGCTTTAACAGTGATGATTTAATTAACATTATTAGGCAATAAAAGAGGAGCTCAAAGGAACATATTCCCACAGAAATTCATGGCACTTCGATATGTAACTGACTCTAAAAGGGCTGGGAGCGTCACATTTTATATCACTGTAGTGCATTTACTTCATGAGTTGAGCCTTCAGGAAGTTTAGAGTGACTCTTCCCGGTAATTTCCACACCACTTTTGTGAAAATCAAACCTATTAATCTTGCGAAGGGCGATTTTTTCTGGCTCGTGTATCCAGCAAGAAATGAGACCGACTCGTCCCCCCAAACTAAAACGTATTTCCCAACAAACTTTAACTCTGGCGAGGTTTGACTCTACACGTGTAGTTAATGAAATCACCCATTTTTATGTTGTCCACAGTAATTTGTGTGACGCGATCTACGCGTTATATTTTACGTATCTTAAACCATGTGCGCCTTGACAAGGCAGCACATGCACAACTCTTACAGGTAACTGTGTCATAAATTCTTACCGATTTTTCACTTCTTTATTTTGTAACCTATAGACATATTTGTTAATTGTAAAGTACCTCACTTTTACAGCACATTATCATAGCCAGTTTGGTAGTATATTTGGTGAAAGGTGAGAACCCAAAGTGGTGATTTTTAAGGTATAATTTTGGTTAGTGTCGTCTGGTCATCGTTGAAATGGGACCGGGACGACAGTGTAGTGAAAATGTGTGTATGCGCAAAAGCAGCACTGCGCAGTACGCTAGTGCAGGTGAATTTTATACATTGTAACAAGATGACTTGGCCTGAAGCTGCTCTGGTACTACATGTATATAGTTCAGTGGTTTATTGTCTCTTAATAACTATTTTGGTTAGGGTTATGTTTGGTAAAATGATAATGCATTACATTACAGTATCCTAGGCTGAGGACTTCATGGTGCTGAGGGGGTGGATTTGTATATGTGTGTGTGTGTCTGCGTCAGCCAGCGGCCGGGGTTGACTGTAAGTGCGGGTGCATGGGTGTGTGTGTTCTGCCCCTGATGTGCCATGTCGCCCCATGCCTTGTTTATTATGGAGATGGGAACAATTTATTACTGAATCACACGCAACTCGATGTACCAAACTTCTCGAGTCAATACTTCTAATCCCTAAACTTTGCATGATATTATAAGCTTTGTCTTGCCTAGAATGTAACTTCAATTATTGTACACTGGATACTAGTTTTTTACAGGCGACCCTCTGGGCCCTGACAGAATTAAACTGGTTGACAGGAAGACCAGAAGTGTCATGGTGCCATCCCATCTAGTCTGCCCAGAACCTGCGTGCCTCACCCCCCTCCCCCTAGTGTGTTGATCTACCGACTGGACCCCACTGCTTCCCCCCGACCGCCCACTCTACAAGAGTTTGACTTTAAAACAATTCATTTCATTTCGGAAAAGTGTCTTATGTTTATTGAGTCGCTTGTAAATGTGAACAAAATGGTGCGGAATTGCCAAATATGTAACAAAGTTGAATATTCTTGTAATCCTTTTAAGTGCTGTGACTACAGTCTGCTCTCATGAAGATGCATTTTCCTGCCCTGAAGGAACGTATTTGTACATGTCTGTGAGTCATGACGAATGATGAATGACCAATCTTAGCTTGTCTCAGCAACTTGAAGCAGCAGGTGAGCTTGAGCCTTTAACCATCCACGCCTGTGCGACCAATCCTAGCTCTAGTCTTGTCAACACCAGCCAGCAGGTGTGTAACGGTCTAATTTGGCAGCTTAGGCCCTCCATACTTTTACTCTACTTCCTGTCATGATCGATGCATGCTGGGATATGTTGTGTTGGGTATGCAGAAAGATGGCAGATAGTGTTGATTGTTGTACACTCATGAAGGATTAAACTTTGAATCGTAGTTGGTGTGTCGTCCCGTACTTTCTTCTCCTGTAGAGCAGAACTGAATAAGTAACAGTGTCATCTGTTACACTGGTGTCATAGACAGGATTGCCTTCAGGGACTGAGATGTTAATTGATTTTATGGATTATCACCAACTTTTCGGGCATGATGGTTTTCTTGGCTGACCATGTGATCGTGTGGTTACAATCACGGAAACTGTATTGACATAAACTGACAAGAACCACAACCTTGTCGCGCTTCGAACCGTGCATTGTTGACTTTACCTTGTCGGGGAACATTATGTGAGTTACTACCCAACTCTTTTTGCATTTTACTGTATTTTGTGAACTTTTGGAGCTGTTATTCCTGCGCATATGGGTGCCCTTCTGGCTACCGTCCATTGTTCAAGGTAGTTGATACCGGTCATACTAATTACCGTCAACACGCAACGGACCGCCAACACACTGTCAACACACCAACACAGCGTCAACACCTACCAAACACGTTAAAAACGGTAAAATGTTTGCCCAAAGGATATTTTGGCTAAACATCAACGGGTTAGACTCTGGAAAGCTGCCATTTTAATTTTGCCAAAATCACCTCCCTTGAACCAGCTCAGAAATCAGCAGCCATGTTGCCTCTTTGGCAGCTGGGACCATACCATTACACTATAGGGGTGGTAATATTTTGTAGTAAAGAAACAGAGGGTAGTTGGATCATCCACAAAATGTACAGTGATGGAAGTCAAAATTTAACAAAAGATACAAATTTACAAAATACTACTTGCATCATGATCCAAGCAATGCAACCATCTGCAGCTGCTGGTTGGTATTCTCTGTTGTTTATGGCATTACCTGCATACTGACACGTAAATGGAACAGTCCAAGCTCTATGAGGAGGCAAGATGGTGGCGAACAGCTACGCTGCCAGATATCTCTTTTTTCGTGTGAAAGACCTCCAAAATTGATTTGTGACCTCCAACTACTGAAAAGTCTCTTTTAGTCCAAGAATTACGCTTCTGTGCCTCTTTTATTGATTGAACTTGTATTTTTGAGGAGTTGACGTTGTGTTGACATTACTATTGTGTGTTTGTAAGGCCCATTGATACAGTACATGTATATTCGTCATGAAATATTGGCTTTGTGATACCTACTCATCTGTATCATGAGCTGAACTGTGTTGTACATAAATATTGTCAATCATTGCTGATAAGTCAATCTACCTACATGTACAATGTGCGACGCTTTACGGCAGACCACATCGCCAAACTTTGTGAACTTAACCACATACATGTGGACACCAATGAGGGAAAGACAAAACTAGAGAGTCGCAAGCGTGTGTGACCTCCCTCACATGATGAAGGAGACACCTCAACCCTCTACATGTAGATTTGGAGCCTGATCCCTCTATTTGGAGCTTCTGAACTCATGAAATTCAACCAAGAGATGGAGTTCCATTGCCAATCGCAGACAGGGAAACTTTGCAAATTGTTAGTGGATGCTGGCACAGAGTCAGCCAATAAACCCTCTGTGGTACAGTACAGCTGGGCCAGAAGCGCCCAGACTTCCCTAAACAGAGCAATGGTGAAGATATCACATGCTACTTGGCCACTTTTTTTATACAGTTTTTTAGGTTCATCATTTTTAGAATATTACTTTGTCTTGTTTTGGTTAATTTTGTGTTGATGTTATAACTCTTGTAATCTTAAAATTTGTGAAACTCTCAGTAATTCAGCCTTTGGCTGCTATTGAGTTTTTAATAATAAACCAAACCAGACCAAACCAAACCACGTTCAAAGGCCTGGCAACAGCTGCCAAGAAGCCAAAGTCAGAATGGTCACGGCCGCTTGAACCCTACCTTACTGGCAGAGCCCAGAAAGGTGCTCTGTGGACTGAATGATGAGGATAAACAGGATTTTGACAAAATCCCAGCTGCAATTGAACATGGTACTTATGCACTCCTGTCATGAAGCAATTCTGAGTAAGGAACCACAAGTATGTAGGGGAAGGTCGTGGTCAATTAAGGCGGAAACTGGGCTCATGAGAAGGTCGTAAAAATGAAATCTAAGGGACTGGAAGTGGTCGGGACTGACCACACTATATCCTTGACTGACCACACTAACCTTCTGGAAGTGCACAGATATTTTCTTAGAAATTAGATGGGAATATGATGGGTTATAAAGAGGAGGAGAGAGAGAGGGGAAGAGGGTCTTCGAGATTTTGATGTATCACATCTGCTAGCACTACTGTAGAAATAAATAAGTATACATGTAGATTAGCAGAGAAGCGTGATCGTGTGAGTTTGTCAGAAGTACAACGGTTTCGTCGTAAAGAAGATGAAACTACATTACAACTCCTGAAGCTTATTGAATGCAGTTTAAGTCAGACACCAAGAAGGATGAGGAAACTTTTGAGGACTTTGCAAATAGACTTGAACACAGCTTCTTCAAATGGCTCCAAACAGAGAAGGCAATGGCTAAGGTTCCGGAGGTCAAATATTGTTTTAACTTCATCATAATGGACCAGTTCCTGCCCACAGTACACATTGACAGACTTCGCTTGAAGCTATGAGAGCAGAAGTTCAAAACATTGTCCAAACACGCTCGGACTGGAGATGAGTACATGCTACACTATCGATTGAACAATTCAGCCTCCCAAAGCAGGCCCAGGAACAACCCAGCGATACCACTGGGCCCTGACAAAACTTCATCCTCACCAGGCAAGCCATCCGTGTTAGGAAACAAACCACAGGCAGCACCAAACAAACCAGTGCCCCCTCCCCAACTGAGTCAACCCAGGCAGTACACAAGAGTGTGCTACCGATGCAAACAAATTGGACATAGAGTGCGAAAATGCCCATTACTGCCCCCAAACCCCAGCACTCAGCTGCGTGCTCAGCCAGTAGCTCCACAACCGTCCACAGCCAGCACCAGGCCGCAGCAGCCAAAAAGTAGACTCTCTGCAGTCCGACAGGACTTGCGGAAATCGATCACTGCACTGGTTGTTGTAGATAACAACCGCACTGCTGTTGCTCTTGTAGACACCGGTTCCAGCCTGTCCTTGGTTACAAAAGAATTCTGTAATGAACTTGGTCTGTCTCCAGGCCCACCATGTAAAGAGACACTAGTCATGGTGGATGGTCTGGGCTGAGCGCACCCAGAACTGTCGAGACATAAGTCTCTGGGGGTGGCATGGATGCAGCCCTCGGCCTACACGATGCCCGCTGCCTGCCGACCCCTATGCTGCTTGGGATAGACTGTTTACATGAAACCCATCTCACACTCGACTTCGCAAATAACTACAGCACTACTGGACAGTCCGTTCCAAGGATGACCACCTAATCAAGTACCCTATGCTCGGTACTCCAGCCCCTTCCCTATGTCACACTAAAATGGTCACGACAGCTGATGAAGATGTCTCCATCAACTTCTTCATGCCTGGACCAACCAATCCTAACAGGCAATGAACCCCACTTCATAGACTTCCTGCTGAATGACTTTCTGACATCACGTCTGATGAACCAAGGCAGGCAGACGTTGCACTGCACCATGTTGATGTGTTTGAAGATGCCTCGCCCAATGCTCCCCCCCCACACCGTCTTCCACCAGATCGCCATCAAGCCTTGCACGATGAAATACAGACGCCACTGCAGTCAGGGAAGATTGTCCCTCAAAGTCACCATGGACATTGCCAGTACTGATGGTCCCCAAGAGAGATGGCAAATTTAGATTCTGTGCGGACTATAGGAAATTAAATCGTGTGATGAAAGTTGACGCATTTCCACTGCGAACTATTGACACCATACTTGACTCTCACCATAGGGTTGAATTTTTCTGCTCCCTGGATCTCCGCAGTGGCTATTGGCAGATGAACATGGCTCCCGAGGATGCTGAGAAAACAGCCTTTATCTGTGAAGAGGGGCTGTTCTACTTCAGAGTACTTCCATCTGGAGTTAGTCAATGGCCTAGCCAGCTTTCAGTGCCTTACGTGTACATGTATGTAAGAGGTGCTTGGAGACCTCATCGGCCGTACATTCTACGTGTACCTTGATGATATCGTTTGCTACTCGCAAACTGTTGAGCAACATTTGCTGATCTGCATGAAGTGCTGACCAAGCTACATGCCGCTGGTCTTACCATAAACTTTGAGAAATGCAACTTTGCTTGCTCCAAAATGTCTTTCCTCGGACACATCATGAGTAAGGGTGGTCTGCGTCTGAACCCAGACAAGGTGGCCACAATTCAGGACTTCCCAATTCCCCAGACACAGCAGCAGCTCAGCTGGGACATTTCTTGGGAATGGTGGGATGGTATCAGAAGTTAATTCCCCACCTGTCCAACATACCTGTACATGTAGCTGAACCTTTGTACCAACTTTGCTGAAAGGATGTTGCTTGGGTGTGGTCTCTGGCATGCCAACAAGCCTTTGACTGCTTACGACACATGCTTACAACATAGCCCATCCTGGGTTTCCCTGATCCTAATTCGCCTTTTCCCATTCATACTGAGGTGAGCGATGTTGGACTTGTTTGACAGTCTCCAGCAACAAGAGAATGGGTCACACACAATCGCCTTCACCAGCCGAGCTCTTTCTAGTGCTGACAGGAATTGTAGCGCAACAGAGAAAGTGTTTGCATGGCCGTTGTTTGGGCCTGAGAGAAATAACGCCCATATCTAGGTTTGCCATAATTGTCGTGTAATGACTGACCACCAGGCCTTGTGCTGGCTGTTATGCAGATCCAACTAAAAGGGGCGCCTCGCTCGTTGGGTCATACATGTACGCTTACTGGACTTTGCGTTCGATGCTGTGTTTTGCCCAGGCTCACAAAATGTGGCACCCGGTGCCCTATCCAGGGCTCCGAATTAACTGCACGTTATTGGAGTGGTGCTAACAAACCCGGACCCGTGCACCTCCAACACCGACCCAACTGGCACCTGCAGACAGCTCCACTGATGTTGTGCCCTCTGCTAGGACGCATGACAGGGACAACTTGGTAGTTCCCTGTGCTGCGGCCATGTGCCTTGATCCCACAGGCGCTCTAATAGACTGGGTACAGTTTGACAGCTGCAATGAGTGGTTTCTCACCAAATGTGTCCACATCCGCCCAAAATGTGCTGCCAATATGGCCAGATTCTCATGCCCAGTCTCCCGTCAATGTCGATGGGAACACCAAAAGGACCTTGAATAATGGGATATCACTGTCTTGACTGACTGCAGCTACATGTATAATGTGCCGACTGTACTGCTGTCCTCACACGGGAACGTCTCCTAGAGGCACAGGCTGCTGACTCGGATTTTGTGCCTTTCTATGACTTCCTTGAAAACAATCAATTGCCAGATGACCCACACCTCACTAAATGCATTCAGGGCCAAGCCGACAAATATCGCATTCTTGATGCCCTACTTTTGCACTTTGTCAAGTCGTCATTGGCTTTTGTTGTCCCTAAAGCCCTGCAGAGAGATGTAATGCTGGAGTACCGTGCTAAACCAACTGCTGGCCACATCGGATGAATAAAACTTTGAACCGCATTCTTAGTGAACGCCTTTGGTGGCAGGGGATAGCCAGGTTAGTCCTTAGTTTCATTCGTGCCTACCCTAAGTGCCGGCAGACAAAGCCGCTGTACATTAAACCAGCAGGAATTATGCTCTCAACGCAGTCAGATGCACCGTGGCAGATTGTTGACATAGACCTCATACATGTACATGTAGGTCCCCTACCCAAGTCGTATGGTGGCCATGAGTACATGTACCTCCTCGCCGCTACTGACCATTTCTCAAAGTGGACTGAAACTTTTCCACTGAGGAATGCTTCTGGCAAAAGTCACCTGCGCGGTTGTTCACCAGTTGTTCTGCTGTTTCAGAGCCCCATGCTCACTCCTGTCTGACAATGGCCCCTCGGTTCACCAGATCGGGCCTTCTCTGCAGTCTGCAGTGACTGGGGAGTTGAACAATGTCTTTTCACCCTACTACCCCAAGTCAAACTGGGTCAAGTGTGTTGACCGTGTCATCAAGCATGATGCTTCAGGCCTACATAGGATCTGACCACCTCATTTGGGACACTTACATTGCCCAATTCATATTTGCCCTGAACACAGCAGCGCACGAGACCACGGCAGTAGAACCAGCCGTTCTGATGTTCGGTCGCAGTATTCGCACACAACTGGCCAATAAACTTGTAACAGATTCTTTGCCAAATCAACAACCAGATATACAGCAAGTGTCCGAACAAGCCAACATTCAACAAGCACCAAAATTAGGCGTGTGATAAACGCAAATGCTACTACAACAAATCGCACAGCAGCTTCCATCTGTCCACGGGTTACAAGGTAATAGTCCGCACTCACCCTTAGTTGAATGCCGGCAAGAACTTCAGTGCAAAACTGGCGCCCCGCTGTAGATCAGGGACCATTCGTTGTGAGGGAACTCCTCACAGCAGTTAACCTCAAACTCTCCAACATCAACGAACCTAACAAAGAACTTGTTGTACGTACACATTGACCAGGTCAAACCTGTCCCATAATGGACTCTTGAGCTGTTAGGTTCGATGGACTGAAAGGGCTTCACTTTTCGAGCTGTGCTGGTTCGAGTGTTGTCAATCCATTAAAACCCGTTTTTCCCTCCAGGGCCAGCTACATGTATGTTCCATGACTGTCACGTTTATTTCAATTCTTGGACAAGAAGGCATTTTCTGTTTTCTTTTTCTCAGTGGCCTTTATATAAAAGAAAAGAAAATTTTGACTTTGTCGCCCTGATAATGATGCAGCACCCCAACAGATGTGGCTTGAATATATACGTACATGTATGTCTTTTGTGAAGGACAGACATTCTTCTTGCTTTAACCTAGGTTACATGTGTTTGTGATCTGCAACTCCAGTAATTGTTTTGTCACCTGGCATGCTTGCACTTGTTTCATTAAGTGAATAAGAGCAAGAAGTAAGATTTTTTCTTTGGCCACAAACCCAAGATTGGAATGTTGTTTTATATAAACATGTTAAGCCAACCTTTTTATTTTTAGTTTTACCCCCAGACATAGTCTTTGAGGGGGGAGTGCAACAGTATAATTTGGCAGCTTAGGCCCTCCATACTTTTACTGTACTCCCTGTCTTGATGCATGCTGGGATATGTTGTGATGGCAGATAGTTCTGATGATGGATATGTACATGTACATGTGTGAAGGATTAAACTTTGATCGTAGTTGGTGTCGTCCTGTACCTTCTTTCTCTGTAGCTTGTAGAGCAGAACCGAATAGTAAGTACATGTAACAGTGTTACCTGTTACAGGTGGACCTGAGCCTTCAAAGCATTGCAGCATTGAACGACCAATTAAAGTTCTCTTCTCAGCATGCATGTGTATGTTCACCCCCTCCACTTTACATGTTGTTTGTGTGCATGTGCTAAAATCTGACAGTAGTGGTCACTTTCTGTTGCTTGTTAAAATGGCGACCCCGGCCAGCGAATGAGTATACATGTACCAAAATCCATCTGATAAGATCTGCACTGTGTAAAAAGTTAGATGAATTTATACCACATTACCAGACAAATATAATCAGGCTTCAGATTTCATTTCGTGATGTGTTTTTGTTTATTGTAAGTGATATTTGGTAGAAAATGGGGTGAAAGACGTCAGTGTTCGGGGGGTATGTTACATTTCCAAACGTAAGAAAGGGTAGGGTATATGTGTAGTAAGGAGGGGAATTCGACCAACTGCATTCCAAAACTACACATCTGGTCAAGTATCTTGCTTATGTGGTCCAGTACTCCCACCTTTACCCCATTTAAAAATCAAAATTTGGAATTGTTCTCCAGTTTTTCCTCATATGCTTCATATCTTGATACATGTAATTAAAAGAGTGTTTGAAATAGGTTACCATGCAATTATGTTTAAGCTATTGCAAAATGTCCTTTGCTAGTTTTATCAATTTCAACTTGGGCTTTTTGTCGAGGCGATTGATGGTCGGCCATGATTATGTGTGCACCTGTGCATGTACATTACTCCCACACAGGTACTGTACGTGTATACACATACTACTATGGAAAAATGATTCTTGTGCACAGTATTCAATTCACAATAACTTGAAAATACTAGAATAGTCCCGATATTTTAACTTTTTGGGGTCCGGGTAATTTTGATTGTAGGTAATCAGTTAACCCACAGAATATTGATTACAGAAATTAAAACATTATGGACCTTACAATAATTGTAACATGTAAGATGTGTTTCGAAGACCCGAGGAAGTTGGTAAGCATGTTATTGGGCCGTGAACAACGCAGATTTTACAATCTTTTTAATGAGGCTTGAATTAGTGGACTACACCTTATATTTCAAAATGGCATCTTCCAAGAAATAATGACGGCTGGATTAAAAAAATCGCTCCTCTTGTTTACGTACATGTAAGTTGTAGCAGTGGCGGAGAAACCACAACAAGCCATGACTAAGAGTTTTTATGAATTATGAGACATCAGAAATTTTGGATTATTGGCACCAAAAATATCCAGATAATCACACGAGAATTCTGTGTCATGTACACTGTACAGTATGAAAAACATGTAACTTTGTCATTTTTTGTGATCAGTTTCAGGCAATTTTGTTTACAGGATGGACTGAATGAAGCCTAGGAAAGATGGATTCCAACTGGCTTTAACCCTAAGAGAGCTTAACCCTAATGGAGGCCAACCCTAACAAATGCTAACCCTAACTGAGGCCAATCCTAATTGCGGGGGGGGGGGGGTCAATCTTGGACGGTCACGGACAGCCTGTGCACACCAAGCCGTGGAAATGCACAGGTGAGTGAAAGTTCTCCATACACTCTTCACAGTGATTTGTTCCACTCATGTTGGAAGTGCCGTATGTTGGGCTGAGGTTTTCAACTCTAGGGCTAGAGGATCAACTAGAGTCGTTTCTACGGTCGAGCTGTCATGTCAATTAAAAGCACGGCCAAAGTTGGG
>NW_019091450.1:158549-176303 GCF_001949145.1 Acanthaster planci
TAATGAAAGTCTGGTTACGTCTTTACATCCCCAAAACGTCTCTCTTAACAACAAACAGAATTACTAACTAATACAAATTCTCCAAAATTGCGATCACTGTGTACAAAGAATGTCTAGTGTCTTCAACATTGGAGCTGGTAACCCACGCTTTGTCTATGGAGCTGACAGGAGCAGTTAATCCGATTACGGTCTGTAGGGACTTCTAACTTCTTGTGTTTGATAGCTCCATGATTTCAGGGACATCACAATTATCATGACTGTAATGTAATTTCATCTTCTTTACGACGAAACTGTTGTACTTCTGACAAATTCACACGATCATGTATTGCTGCTAATCTACATATATGCTTATTTATTTCTACAGTAGTGCTAGCAGATGTGATACATAGCAAGTCAAAATCTCGAAGACCCTCTTCCCCTCTCTCTCCTCCTCTTTATAACCCATCATATTCCCATCTAATTTCTAAGAAAATATCTGTGCACTTCCAGAAGGCTAGTGTGGTCAGTCCAGGCTATAGTGTGGTCAGCCCCGACCACTTCCAGTCCCTTAGATTTCATTTTTACGACCTTCTCATGAGCCCAGTTTCCGCCTTAATTGACCACAACCTTCCCCTACGTACTTGTGGTTCCTTACTCAGAATTGCTTCATGACAATGACCATTTAAAACAAGACCACTGAACTTTCCCATTTAATTTTCATATGTATTTGTCAATTAATATGTGTTGATTACATTAAATTCATTTACATTAAAAAAGTTGATTAACACAATAACTGCAAGGGAAAAACTTCGTCGTTTCTCACTATTCTTTCGGTATTTAGTGTGACATTTTTGATGACCTGTTTCATGTGACATTTCATACTGCTGGCAAAACAAATTGTTTGCATGTGTATTTTTTAACTAACCTATCAACAGAAAGGTGAATTATGATATCGGATAAATCTCCAAATGATATTCCTTTTAATTGAGAATATAGGTGCCATCATAATTTGATATAAGAGCGTAACATTTTGTTCCCCCAGTTGTAACGAAGTGAAAATCATTTTTGGCTGTTTAAAACAAAGAAAAAGCTGTTGCAAATCATTTTGAAAACCTAAAATATCAACTCTAAGTACTCCCCAGAATACCTCCTACTAACTTGTGTCTGAGATCCCAAACATTTCTTAAGATATCCTTGTCAATTCTCGTCAAGAACATTTTGGTTATTCGCAAAATTATTACATTGTAAACAAACAAGTTTGTACAACGTCCAACGTTCGCCCGAGTCGGGATCATATTGTAAGCCTGCATGGGCTGTCACGTGATCATCACATGACACAGACGTGCCAAGTTACCACCATTCCTTCATCGTCGAGAAATTTTGATTGAAGTTTTTGTTACACGTTACGCTGTGACAAAAAGTTACAGGTTTCTTCTCAAGGCATGAAGGTAAAACTTACCTGAAACTTAATGTATTTGCCGAAAAAAGCCACTTGCCACTTAAAAATTACAAATAAAAATGAGCGTTTGGAAGAAAAGAAACATGTTTCCCCTTTGAATCAGAAACGCTTGTTGTCTTCGCCATTTTTCATTTGTGGGTTTACCTTTATGCTAATGTCTGTTAACGATGTCATGACACGCCGGCCTAACGGTCCATTCACAGCGTGCTGTGTCAAGTTGGTACACGTGCGCCGGCGACTGCCTTGTGAGCGGTGGAACGTTCGGTGGGAGTGACCACATGGAAACAGTGTAATGCACATTACGCCTCTGGGGAAACAGTCACTGGCACGTGTGCCGTGCCGACTTGGCATGCTGGTGCTATTTTGTGAATGTTCTGCTGGGCCAGCATGCTGTGACGTCATCAACATACATTAGCATCCAGCTCAAATCACAAAATTGGACGTGGGGATTTTGTTGAACTTTTTAGCATAAATGCTTCGTGACATCAAACTTTCTTTGCATTCCACTTGAATAAAAATGTTAACCGGCATCTAAGTACATGTATCTCTGCAACTCTGAATTCTTTGAAATTTTCTTCATCATCCAGTAAAGACAGAAGTTTTGTTTTTAACTTTCAAGTAGGCCAGTGGGTGCGTGACAAGTTTTTATAGACCTACCTGTTCAGTCAAGACAGTCCAACCTCGTTAATAAAAGCACTTTAAATACAACATTCTCCTTTAACAAGAATTCTTTTTTATGCCCCAATCCTTAGTTTTTTTACACTTTCATTATAAAAGGTTTCATTTTTTTATTCACAAATGTTGAACCCACTGCAATATGTGCAATGTTTAGTGACATTTGTAATGCTTTATGGCATCAAAATTGCTTTGCATTAATTCCCATTCATCAGAAATATGGACAGGTTTAAAACTTCAAAACACTTAATGTTTCTGGCAAAGGTGCACAAGCTAAATGGCATGCATACAGTACCTATGAGCTGTTCCATATATTTCCTATTTTAAGCAACTTTGGGTTAAACCGAATGAAACTTTGCAAAATAATTTTAAAAATAGCCAAAAAGTGAATTTTTGGGCAAAATGTTTGTCCATTTTTATGCCGCCTGAAACCCTATCTAGAAAAAACAACTAGTGATGAGAAAATATGGCATGTACACAAAACAAAATTGGCAACAGTTGGAAAAAACCTTTACTAACCAAAAATGACATGCATGGAACCATCATATTTGGTTTCTCTGTTACACGTCGAATAATTTCCTGCACCACTGCACAAATTGAGTCTGTACACATCAAATAGTTATTCAAAGCACGAATTATTTTTTGCGTGAATCTATTATCAATTACATATCAGCAAGTTTTGAATTTGTTTAGACAATTTTGAAATTTTGACCACCATGTCACACATTTGGCCCTCTCTTTAAAATTGGCTGACCTTGAGCATTTCCTCCCCATGTACAGCCATTGCACACTTTGTTTTTTTCTCTGGAATGGAAGGTTTGATGCATTCTCAGCATTTAGTGCTGTTTTGCGCCAGTGCAGTCAAAAGTAGGTGCACATAAAGGGTGCAGTCTACTAATTCAAGTGAGAATTTCTGGCCAGCTCATTGGCATTAAAAGCGCCCCCGCAGTATCTTTTGAAATTTGAGATAGTATGACCCCAAAATGGTGAGAACGTGCAAATCTTCGCCAGGATCATTTTTCTGGGTCTTTGGGCTTTCATCAGAGAGCAGAATGGCTAAAAAGTACCGTTGAAAAATGGTGTTAAGTGCCCGAGAAAGTTAAGGGTTGCCACTTGAGAAATGGCTGCAAGCAGTCTTAGGAAATGTCACTTTTTGGGGGGAAATTTTTATTTATGGGAATAATTAAAAATGTAATCAATTAACCCATAGAAAACTGAAAAGAAATTGAAAGATCATGGACCATACAATAATTTAACATGTTTCAGAAACCTCAGGGATATTGATACGCATGTTATTGGGCCCCGACCAATGCCAATTTTACACTTTTTTAAATTGGGTTTAAATTAGTGGACTACGCCCACAGCGCGCATGCATGTGACGGCCGCGACGCAATGTCATGGATTTGAGCATGAGCAGGTGAGTAGGCCTTGGCCTACTTTGAGTTTGCGCTGGGATAATGTTTGCTGTGTCTATGCTGACAGGCTAATTAATCAGAGAGAAAAGCGACCAGAAACAAGCTAATAAAACGAAATACCCCTGCGTTCCTGCATCCTGACACCGTAGGGGCCTACTGGTCACATTGAAACACCGACCAAACTTTTCAAAGCACACAAAAAACGTGGACACGGTGAAGTCAGAGGAAAGCAGGTAACGGTACTTCAAGTCTCCAGTGATAAATGCAAACATCCATGCTAGCTTCCCCCCCCCATGTGATCCTCATGAAACAACTGCATGCCGTTTCCCAGTCTTGTTACATTTCGCATTTGTAATATCATTAAATGCGCTGAAAGAAGTTTAATGCAGCCAGAAACATAACTACCAGTAAATGAAAGTTAAACGCACAAATAGAAAATATGAAAGAAAAAAGAATTTACTTACAGAAGAGCATTTTTTGTTGCAGGGTGGTTGTGGAAGGTGCAGGGAAAAGTCTGTTTCATGTTTCACTTTATGAATTGTTGTCCAAATGACGTATCCAGGGGTCTAAAAATAGCTACCGTACATTGTTAATCCTAGGAGCTTAAGGGGTACTTCCCCCAGACACCCACTGGGGCATTGCCTCTTGACCCTACCAGGGGCCCCAACTAGGGATTCTAACCATCCTTGCTTGAGCGACCAATCCTACATGTAGCTCTAGTCTCAGCAATATAACCAGCAGGCTGGTGAGCTTGACCCTCTAATCAGCCAAGCTTTATTGACCAATCTTATCTCTAGTCCAGCAATGTGATTCAGCCAGTGAACGTGAGCTTCTAACCATCTAGGCCCGAGTGACCAATCCTGTCTCTAGTGTCGGCAACATGAACCAGCAGATGAACTTGAGCTTCAAACCATCCAGGCTTGACTGATAAATCCTAGCTTTGGTCTCATCAGTGACATGTACTAGCTGGAGAACATGATTGAGCCGCTTACCATCTTGGAGTGAGTGACCAGCGATTCAGCAATATTAACCAACAGGTGGACTTTAGCCACTAAAAACTATCCATACATGAATGACAACTCCTGTGACCCCCCCCCCTTATGCCTGAAGCTGGCAACGGGGCCGGCAACGAGGCTGGCAACATGAACCATCATTTGAGCTTCTAAGCATCCAGGCCTGAGTGACCAATCCTAACTTTTGTTTCAGCGACATGAACCAGCGTGAAAATTTTAGTCTCTTATTACCATCTGGGCTTGAGTGAACCAATCCAGTGTCTCAGTGACATTGACCAATAGGTAGCCTCTTGCCTTGGAAACCATCCAGGCTACTATACCATCCAGGCTTGAGTGACCAATCTTTGCTCTATGGACTTTTATAGAGATATCTCTTACACAGCAGGGAGTTGGTCTTCCAGTTTTTGGCTTCAAAAACAATTCAGTAAATTTGAAGCTATGAGCTAAATTCACTTTTGTTTCTGGAGTTATTTGTAAATGTGGGCAGGATTTATCACTCGAGATTTAACAAATTTGATTATTATTTTCCTTTCATCAGTGCTGTGTTTAAAGTGGTTTGCTTTCATGGAGATGCAAGCACCTGGCTGAAGTGAGCATGGGTGAGCCACAGTGGTTGATTAGTGACCAATCCTAGCTCTTGTCTCAGCAACATCAACCAGCAGGTGGACTTGAGCTTCTAACCATCCAGGCTTGAGTGATCAATCAGTAGCTCTAGGCTCACAAACATCAACCAGTAGGTGAGCTTCTTCTGTACTTACGTGTATGGTTAATATCTCCTCCTTTATTTTATTTTCTGTAGTCATCATCAATTATCACAATTTGTCTAACTTTTTGCCGTCAGCTCTTGTCATGTCTTTGATGTCTTACCCAATCCGTGTTTTTGTCTCGTAGTTGTTAGTGTTGTTGTTCTTGTTATGTATTGTCTTAAGGGCTTTTTTACAAGCCTCTGCTTATCCAACAGCCTCATGCTCTGCTCTTTTCTCTGCATTTGTACATGGACTACTTTTCTTAATCTTATAAATTCTGATGTTCTTTTTTCATTAAGTACATCGATTTTGCTAATTTCAATGTACCAACTTTTTTAATGTCTATGTATTTTCTTAAGCTTATCCATTTTGTCATTGAATTGAAGTTAAATGCACTAATAGAAAATATGAAAAAAAAATTGAATTCACTCATAGAAGAGCTTTTTTTGCTGCCGGGTGGTTGTGGAAGGTGCAGGGGAAAATGATAAAGTCGAGTTCATGTTTCATGTGCGTTCATGAAGTGTTGTTTCAAATGACGTTTCCAGGTGTCTAAAAATAGCTCAAACCCAGGAGCTTAAGGGGTTACTGCCCAGCCAGAACCCCACGGGGGCATTGCTCCTGAACCCTACCAGGGGACCTAACTTGGGATTCTAACCATCCTTGCTTGAGCGACCAATTCTAGCTCTAGTCTCAGCAACATAACCAGCAGTCTGGGGAGCTTGACCCTCTAATCACCCAGGCTTTATTGACCAATCTTATGTCTAGTCCAGCAATATGATTCAGCCGGTGAACGTTAGCTTCTAACAATTTGGCCAGAGTGATCAATCCTGTCTCTAGTGTCGGCAACATGAACCAGCAGATGAACATGAGCCTCAAACCATCCAGGCTTGACTGATAAATCCTAGCTTTGGTCTCGGTGACATGAACCAGCTGGAGACCATCCTGGAGTGAGTGACCAGCAATTCATCAATATTAACCAACAGGGGGACTTCAGCCACTAAAAACCATCCATGCATGAATTACCACTCCAAGCTCTGTAGTCCCAGCAATACTAACGAGAGGTTGAACTTGAGCATCAAACCATACAATCTTGAGTCCCTAGCTGTAGTCTCAGCAATGTGCAGACCTGTCTCCTGGGAGGAGGGGATCAGTGAGAAGCATAAGCATAAAAACTACATTTTGTTCTTGTGATATGCCCCCCCCCCAAGCTGATACTGTGGCCCCCCTTTATGCCTGAAGATGGCAACGGGGCTGGCAACATGAACCAGCATTTGAGCTTCTAAGCATCCAGGCTTGAGTGACCAATCCTAGCTTTTGTGTCAGCGACATGAACCAGCTTGAAAATTTTAGTCTCTTATTACCATCTGGGCTTGAGTGACCAATCCAGTGTCTCAGTGACATTAACCAGTAGGTAGACTCTAGCCTTGGAAACCATCCAGGCTACTATACCATCCAGGCTTGAGTGACCAATCTTAGCTCTAGTCTCAGCAACATGATCCAGTGGGTTTACTTGAGCCTCTAACCATCCAAGCTGGAGTGACCAATCCTAGGTCTGTGGACTTTCATAGAGATATCTCTTACACAGCAGGGAGTTGTTCTTCCAGTTTTGGGCTTCATAAACAAATCCAGTAAATTTGAAGCTATGAGCTAAATTGGCTTCTGTTTCTGGAGTCATTTGCAAATGTGAACAGGATTTATTACTCATCAGGCCTTTTTGATTAGAAGCTTAACCCTAACCGCCCAAGGGTTGCTGGACCTAACCTTCCCCAATCACACAAACTTCAGCACCTTGGAAAAACACTCTTACCTCACAGACTTCAACAGTACCTTCTGCTGCAACAGTACCCAATCACATAAACTCCGACAGGTCTTTACCTGTGTAATTTTGTTTGACTGGGTACAAATTTGATTATTCTTGTTTTCCTTTCAGCGCTGTGTTTAAAGTGGTTTGCTTTCGTGGAGATGCAAGCAACTGGCTGAAATGAGCATGGATCAGCCACAGTGGATGATAAGTGACCAATCCTAGCTCTAGTCTCGGCAACATCAACCAGCTGGTGAGTGTGTACCTTTAACCATTCAGGCTTGAGTGATCAATCCTAGCTCTAGGCTCACAAACATCAACCAGTAGGTGAACTTCTTCTGTACTTACGTGTATGGTTAATATTTCCTCCTTTATTTTATTATCTTCTCGTCATCATCAATTATTACAATTTGTCAAACTTTTTGCCGTCAGCTCTTGTCATGTCTTGGATGTCTTACCCAATCTGTGTTTTTGTCTCGTAGTTGTTTGTGTTGTTCTTCTTGTTGTTATGTATTGTCTTAAAGGCTGTTCTGAAAAGCCTCTGCTTATCCAACAGCCTCATGCTCTGCTCTTTTCTCTTCATTTGTATATGGTCTACTTTTCATAATCTTATGACACTATGAATTTCTGCTCGGTTCCAGTGCAGTTTCTCGGTTAAAACTGGTGTATGCCGTCTAATCACTCAATTTAAATGTGGTCAGTTTCGGTCAAACCTGGGGTAGCAAAAACACAGGGTTAAAATGGGGTTGTTTCTGGAAACTTGTAAGGAGCTCTGCTCAGTAACTCTGCTGTCAGTTTTGTGGTTTATCAGCTCAGATAGCAGGGCCGGCTATTCGGTTAAAACAGAGGTCTTCCGGGGAATCACACTCTGCGGTCAGTTTTATGGAGCGTAATCCCCAAGGCCAGATGAGTTCCTTTGTGCGTGGCATCATACCGCATCAATAGGCTGTCCCGCCCTAATCCCTAACGGTATACTAAATAACTTTTAATCACCACTGATTGATACGAGCGAGTTCTTTGCACCCACACTCAGCACTTCATGGGCCTCTCCTATATTGAATGTATTGGTTTTTCAGGATACAGACATTTTATTTAACTCTTCGCAAATCCCTGCCGAACAATCGGGCCCTTCACGAACTGGCTGATCTGCGGATGGAATGCAACATGCAAGCTTATGTATAAATGCGCCCGATCTTCTGCGTATTGTGAATATTTTTGCTACAAGCTCTCACGTCAGGCCAACCACCGAACCGCATAGTTCATTTAAACATGGCACTTTCGAACTGAACCGACCCACACTGTTAGGTTTGGATGTTCAGCTTTGATATGACATGGCATTGACAGCAAACGAAATGCATGCAATTGCAAGAAACGTTGAGAAAAAGCAGACATTGGAAAGAGGATAACAAGTTATATATACCTGCACTAGCTTGGGGCAGTACAATGCACACGTGCACAAACATGTACATGTACAGTAAATTTAAGTGGCCCCGCATCACCTGATGCCAGAGAATTCAAAATCAACTACTCTGGACACAGGTACCGTTTTTATCCATTCAATTCATTGCTTTATATGTGAAAATTCAGTGAATTTGTCGTGTAAAGTTACAATGAACATGTAGGTATGGCATTTCGGCCGCATTACAATACTAAATTCTCACTACATTTGTGCTTATGTATATTCAGAAAAACATTATGCATGCAAATCTCCAAGATGCACGCCCTTACGTTTCATACTTGGCGAATGAAGTTAGAAATAGACTTTCGAAATGAATTTGGATTGGATGCTGATCGCAGTCGGTCTGGCGCTCGATATCAACGGCAACTCCAGGAGAAAATATAGTTTTAGGGCCATTCGCGTAGAGGTACGACCCAATTTGCATGTGATGTCTCTCTCAGTCTTGCTATTGGCTGAGACAACAAAGAAAAGGATGTTCTAAGCTTGGGGACGGGAGGATTGAGAGATTTCTAACTAGGAGTTTGGCGTAGACTGTAGATCAAAAAGTACAATGTAAGGTTTCATTTGAAGGTGAGAATGAGTAATTCCTCGACTAAAAATCTACTGACGACCGGCCAACACAAGCCGGTTGAGGTGATCGGCGCTGATCGCCACCCTCCGCAATATTGGTTCATATCCGCGTCCTACCCTGTGCACCTTTTTGTCTGCCCCGGCCCCTGCACGTGCAGAAAAGGTATCGTTTTTATTTGATCAATTCATTGCTTTATTTGTCAAAAATCAGTGAATTTATCATGTACCAGGTGCGGAAATGCCTCCACGTGCCAATACATTGAAGCCAATTTCCAACTTGTGGAGCGTCAAAGAAAGATGATTGACATTTCCCCCCTAACCGCTCCTTTATCAGGTAAAAAGTGGATTTACCCAACGGGACTCTGTGGTTTGTAGCACACCATCTCTCTACTGTTAAAACACGGTTAAAATGGGCGACTGTTCGTTTGGACTGCTTATGGATCAGGAGAGGATTAAGGCTTGAATAACAAAGGATGGTGGGTTCAGTTGAAACACGGTTAAAATGAGGTGAATATTTTGGCTTGATATGTGCAGTTAAACCGGGTTAAAATCGGCTAGAATATTTTTTAACCGAGAAACGACATTTAACCCTATTTTAACCGATCTAAGTTTCATAGTGTAAATTCTAATGTTCTTTTTTTCATTAAGTACATAAATCAGGAAAAAAGTTATTTGCATCCATTTTGCTAATTTCAATGTACCAAGTTTCTTTAATTCTATGTATTTTCTTTAGCTTATCCATTTCGAAAATTTCTGTGTACCTTGTTTCCTTAATTATCAACATAATTTTTTGTTTTCAAAAAGAGTATGGGATGAATGTCTCCTTGAATTGAATTAAGCTTAAGCCTCTGATCAGCAAGGCCTGATAGGCAATCAATCGTAGTGCTGTATGCAGTCTCAGCAACATGAACCAGCAGGTGAGCTTATGCCTCTAAAACTATTCAGGCTCTATTCTCAGCGACATAAACCTGCAGCTCCTCACGTCGTCAAAACCGTCACCGTTCACCTCGACCCCTGATTGTCAGAAAGCAATAATTGCCCACTTGACTACAGCACCAGCATATGCAGACTTCAGCCAACCCTTTATCCTACATACAGATGCTAGTCTCACTGGACTCGGAGCTGCACTTTATCAGCTCCAGCAGCTCCAGCATGTCCAGGCTGGCAAGGAGCGGGCTGTGGCATACGCTAGTCGGGGCTTGTCCAAGAGTGAGAATTACCCCGCTCACAAGCTAAAATTTCTTGCTCTCAAGTGGGCAGTCACAGAGAAGTTTCACTTTTACCTACATGGAAACCAGTTCAATAACCCCTTGACATGTGCTGACAACTGCAAAGCTGGATGCCACTGGTCATCGCTGGCTACATGCAGCTGCACTTTCTGCATAATACAAGTAATTTCACATTGGATTACAGCAAGGGAATTAAGCATTTGATGCAGATGTCCTACCTTACCGTCTCCACTCTGCTCCGGCAGAAAAGGACACCATGGAGACATGAATGTTTCAGGCTGTTATTAGTTCCCAGGGTGTGAACTTGACTGGGGAGTCCCCTACCCTGCATACTCCGTTGGTCAAGGTACTTGCTTTGCAAAGCAGTGCCGTGCCCTCGGCTATTGACGATCCTCCCCTGTGGCATGGGCAGAGCTGTTCACCCAGGGTAACCATGGAGGAACTACCAGTGGAGTGACCCTCTTTTGGCAAGAGTTGTCAG
Source organism: Acanthaster planci (assembly GCF_001949145.1). Next base: position 169,377 of record NW_019091450.1, read on the forward strand.
ATACAAAGAAAGTGGTCACCCCCCTGACAGAGAACAAAAGCGGTCTGAAGATCGTGATGTCCTCCTAATCTTGAGGGATTGGGACAGATTGATATTTTGTGATGTCCTCTTCCGTCCGCATCAGGAGCGAGATGGTGAAAAACTGTTTCAGTTTAACTCCTCCCCAAACCTCACCATGATATGTGGTTTTCAAGGCACTCCACGGCAAGGCTGGTCAGTTCAGTCGTGAACGCACCTTGGATCTTGTTCGTTCAAGGTTTTTTGGCCCCACGTGGCTGATGACATTGACAAGAGAATACGAACATGCTCTAGCTGTATTTGGGGGAAGCTCCCATTATCTGCCATACTTACTGCACCTCTGGTTAACATTAACCCTAACCCCCTAGGGTGTATGTAAAATCCTATTGAAATTGGAGGATTTGGGACTGTTAGGGTTTTAAGGCCAGTGAACTGATCTGATGGAGCTTGTCTGCATAGATCATCTTTCTCAGAAGTCATCTGGTGAGGACCAGTCAAGCATCCTTGTCATCACTGATATTTGGTACAGATATGCACAAGCCATTCCTGTTCCAAACCAGACAGCAAAGACTACAACCCGAGTCCTCTCCAACACCTTCATTGGACACCATGGTTTTCCAGGTCGTCTACATTCCGACCAGGGAAGATATTGAATCAGAGGTGATGAAGCAGCTATGGCAAGTAACCGGCATAACTAAGAGTAGAACCATGCCATATCACCCCCAAGGTCATGGCCAAGTAGAACGGTTTAATAGGGCACTCTTGGAAATGCTTGGTACATGTACACTGCCTGAGGACAAGAAAGCTGCCTGGAAGAAGTATGTGCGGTGTTCTCCGCGGGCTGTTTTAGCAGGGCGGATTGCCCTGCCAAATTTTGGGCCGCCCTGCTAAAATTTTGCCACCCTGCTAAACTTTTGCCGCCCGGCTAAAATTTGTGCCGTCCTGCTATTTTTTTGAGTAATGTATTTTCCCCCGAATGTCTGCTCTCTCAGGATTTTAATAAAAAAGAGGTTTACCGCAGTTTGTAGATCGAGTTTGAGTTTACCGACGACGCTTCTGGTGTACTGACAATGGTGATCGTTGGCTGCCTACCGTTATGCATAGTCAACCTCGTGTCCCGAAAAATCATTGCGTATGTTTTGTACATGTACACGTACATTGTATTGTGAAGCGTGTACATGTACACACGCAGTGCATGTGACTGGTACCCGTGGCGCAACATTGCTTTGTGGAGTGCGCGCGGGCGCCAGAGGAAGGACCGTGCCATGCCTGAGCAGCCCCACGCTCTGCTCCGATGGAAGGGTTGCTTCATTTTTATGACGTGAGCTGGAAGTTGTAAACTTATCTTTGCCTGAACATATTTCTTTTGTCCTTTTTTTATTCAAGGGCGCATTTTGAGGCTTGGTTTTACTCTACCTTTTCACAGTCAACTGATCATTGAGAAAACTGCATGCTCTGCTCATCTCAAGCATGTCTCGAGTCACTAACATGAGGTTCTGCTGAAAATGCTCCAGAAATTTAAATAATTTCGTCATCAAATCTTTCGATGAAGAAATTCATCCTGAAGAATATCCTTGCCAATATTTCATGTTGTATATGCAATCAGATTTTGGGCCAAATTACGGACGAAAGTGGACTGGAAATTGCCTCAGAATGTACCACAGAGCATCTAGAATCCAAAAGTTGTCCCCGGACCCCACTTCTTACGGGCTTTGGCTTCGCGCTCGCTATTTTGTCTACCGCCCTGCCAAAATTTTCTGCTGTGGAGAACACTGAAGAGGCATCTCTGGTTCATGCCTACAATTCAATAAGGAATGACACCACATGGATTTCCCCCTTATTTCCTCATGTATGGGAGGCACCCAGACTTTCTGTTGACATTGCCCTTGGCCTAGAACCTAGACAACCATCCTCACAGTGTGTATGCAGACCAACTTTGAGAACACCTGTCAGCTGCTTACAAGGTGGCATCTGCTCATGCAGGCAAGTATGCAATGAAAAACAAGGTTCAATACGATCTGAATCTGAGAGCTGCAGTGCTGCATGCAGGTGACCGAGTCATGGAGAAAGTGGTTGCACCAACAGGCATCTACAAAATATCTGATAGATGGGAAGAGAATGCATACAGGGTAGTAAAACGGGTTAATCCAGAAACCTCAGTGTAAGTGGTGGCGCAAGGTGAGGGTTTGACTCAAGTACAACGTCAAAATTTGCTCTTGCCTTTGAATTCTTTGCCTCTGTAAATTCCCGTAAGTCATTCAAACAGCCCCCCCCCATCAGGGGAGAAGTCTGACCCACATCGATCTTCCTCTGTAGACTCAGACAATGGAGTGGTACGAGCAAGATACATATTGGAGAGTTACACTGCAGAGAATGCTCCGCTTCGGAACACTGAAACAAAGACCGCTCATCTATGAGAATTTTCTAATGTGCAAAATTGTATCACAGTCAGGAAACATGCCAGATTGGAAAGCCAAAGTAGACGTTCTTTGTTCCATTTTGGATGATAAGTCATGCAAACAAACGAACCAAAGAAATGTGTTTGATAGCAATAATTGGCATTATCTGCGGAGGGTAAATTGATGTCTTGTGTGTTAACAAAGATCAGACAAAGGTGATATTAGTGAATGGATGTGTTGGAAGTGGGTCACAAAACCTGTAGGTTATTTTGAGAGATAAAACAGTGATTTCTATTTTCCTGTGTCGGAAGTTGGGACGACATTCAGAAAGGAGGCAAGAATGTAATAAGACAAATTTGTGCCCCCCCATTTTTTTTTTTAGTCCTAACTCCCCCAGAATTAGGCCATACAATTTCTTAGAAATGTGTGGGTTGCTTGGCAAAGCACAGGGCAAGCAGGTTGGTAGCAGAACCTACAACCAACAGCAAGGGGAGGAGCGGATAACTTCAGTGGCCAGTGACCTTCCACTTCACTTGGCTACTGGACTGAACAGAGATGGTTCTGTTGTCTCTCTGTGATTTCTCCTTCCATCGAACCTGCCATACTTACAAATTCATCCCTGTCCTGCTCTAGGCAAAGACATTACCAGAGTAAGCCTATTGAGCTGCACATGCATATACATGTTCTGCTGGACAGTGTGTGGCTTGGACCAGAGCCACATGAACACCATTCCCACACCTAGTCAAGGGGACGGAGAGACTGTGCATTTGGACCCTGAACATCATCTGCATTAATAGCCCAACACGTCTTTGTCATCCCTTCAAGCCCTTTTTACTGCAAGTCCTTCTACTGCAAGCTCTACAGCTACATGTACTTGCCAAGTCAAGACAAGCCAAGTCCAGTCATCCCCAATTCAAAGCGCAGATTATCTACAAGCTAGACCCTTTATTTGTTTTCATTGTTAATTTCATTGTTAAATGGAATCCCTGAGTTTTTCTTATTATTAAATATGTATTCTCTAAAGTGAGGATATTTGTATTTGTCGTACAGCGTACTTTTCACCATGTTCGCTATCTTAGCCGGAAACGAATTAATTCTCACTGGTTGGCTTATAATGTGTGGCTCCAACCCACGACCCTGGGATTCGCCCCTTCGCGCCGTAAAAATTGAGATCCTCAGCCCACTTTTCAGCTATTATTCTTGGCCCACGCTCGAGCGAACACAGTGAAAGAAGGCAGACCCTGGCTCTTGTATATATGGTAATTGGTCTTTGTGCGTAGTCCAGAAATGAAAAGACCGATTTTGCATCATAATCACCAGCTTCACAATAGTCCCCACTTTGAAAAGAGGCAACGGGAATGTGGAATGGTGAGTAGAGCCGCATACCACCAAACAATCAGCCTTTTCACTGTGTAATTCAAAGCGTGCAGAGCACGCAGGGCCACAAACCAAGAATTTGCGGTTTGGCAGGTGGCCTTTGTGGCCAAGCGAGGCTGGAATTTTTGTAAGTCGGCTTTCGGGAAAAAATTCCCGTCGTCAAGGGGTTATAAGAGTCCCATGCTCTAGTGAGCTTAAGCCTCTGACCATCAAGGTCTGAGCAACCAATCCTAGCTGTGGTCCCGGCAACATGAACCAGCAGGTGAGCTTAAGCCGCTAAAACTATTTAGGCACGAGTGACCAATCTTAGCTCTACTCTAAGCAAAATGAACCAGTTGGGTGATCCTGAGCCCTCCAATCGTACTGGCTTGATCAACTAATCCTAGTTTAATAGTCTCAGCGACGTTAACCAGCAGTGGGACTTCAGCCTCTAAGCCATACGTGCTTGAGTGACTAGCTCTAGTCTCAGCAACATGAACCAACAGGTCGGCTTGAGTCACTAAAACCATCCAGGCATGAGAGTGATCAATCTCAGCTCTATAGTCTCAACAACATGAGTCAGCCAGTCAACTTGAGTTTCTTACCATCTGTGTTTGAATGACCAATCCTACCGGTAGCTTTAGTCTCAGCAACATGAACCAGCAGGAGAACATCAACAGTCTGAGCTAGTGACCAATTCTAGCTCTATAGTCTTAGCGGCCTGAACCAGCAGGTGAATTTAAGACTGTAGTTTTGAATGACCACTCCTAGTTCTTAGCTTTTCAGAGAGAGATAATTTTCACAGCAGGAAGTTGTTTTTTTTTCCGAGTTTTGACTTCAAGAACATCTCCTGTAAAGTTGGAGCTATATGAGCTAAAATGTTTTGTGTTTCTGGAGCCATTTGCAAACGTCAATGGCCATGGCTTGAAATTTGTCACGGATTTAACAAATATTCTTGTAATTTGTTTCAGTGTTGGGTTTACTTTGGTCGACCTTCATGGAGATGCCATTGACTGGCTAAAGGTGAGCCATGAGGGATTCTTTTAAAAAACCATCAGAAATTTTATGTACATTCTTCATGTATGTTTGATGTTGTGAATAGTGTAAATAGCTTTATCATTGATTCGATACCTTGTGCATTGTGGTCCTTTGAGGCAAGAAAATTGAACCTTATCTAGAGAAGGGTGCCAAAGAACAAACCCAATGAAGTTTCAGCTCAGTGGATACTGTACATATCTTGCCCAGAAAAAAAATTCTTGGATTTGGATTTCACATCAAAAGTTTGTGGCTCATGATTGAATTGTACTCGAATTTGAGCATCTGAGACACGTTCTCACAGTCACTCGAATGCAGGTATGCAATATCACACACCGAACAAAATAAGGTACATGTAACTGATGATTGCTTGTGTCGGGTCAATGGTTGTGGATGTCCAATGGCAATTTTGATGGAAACTGCCTTCTTTCATTGTTTCCTTCAAAATGACAGCTTGCCAGAAAGAAGAATTTCACGGGGGGTTTAGTTCCATAGCCACCTTTCGACAAGTAATTTTTTCAAAAATTAGTTCATCAGTTATTTTTTTTGATAACTGCAAATGATGGACTACACCTGAAAAAAATGTGTAACACTCCATTTGTAGGCAGCCAGAGGTTTGACAAGAAGATTCCTAAAAAATTAACTAAATTTGAAAACATGGTTTCCACAAATTGGCAGGGTGTTTTGATTTAAAGCATTGATTTTTAATCGTGATTCAAATGACCAAAAAACAGCATTAAAAATCATTCAAGAAAATTATGCTATATGTTTCATGAAGACTTCAGAAATCTTTTTGTTTGATATTTAAAGAACCAGGAAATAGAAGTATTTTAATAAATTTTACTAAAACCCCTCAAAATTATATCTTTGGGTTTCAATTAACCTCATTAAGAATTTTTGCTTCCAATTTCAATCCATATTTCGAAGTTTTTTATGCTAATGCATATTTGCATATTCATGAACAGAACTATGATGTCATCCAAGGCACTGAATCTCAACATTACACTGATTTGTGCACAGAAAATCTCTAGATTTTTTTAACCACTGCTATGGCAAATTTTATTTCTTTTGGCAATTTATTGCTGTGTAAGTATATGGCAATAATCCAGTAAAAATCCATTTCACAAAAACATTCCCAAATTTGTGGTTAACTATTTGAACATGAAAACATGTAACCTGAACCATGTCTTCCTGATTTACATCAAAGCAAAAGCGCCCTCACTTGGCCATGACACTTTGTCAATTTTTAATGTTTGAAAAAGTGCACCATTCAGTTCACGTAACTGAAAAAAAAGTCAAACAGTCTTCATTCATGGAAGAAGAGTACAGAGATATGGTACACAAAAAGTGATTCTAAGAAAAATTCACTTCCTTGTTCCTTTAAATGAAGAAATGGCTGAATTTTATCATTTTGATTCTTCTAAAACAAGGTAATCTGAATTCAGCTCATGGGTGTAATCATGCGCATATATAATTTTTCTCAATTATGTGCCCACTGGGCTTTATTCACAAAATGCCTGTTTTGGATTGTGTTCCCTGAATCCACTTCATTAATCAATTTACTGAGGCCAATTGAAATGAAATCTTCATTGTGCATGCATGATGTAACATATATGATTTGCATAAGAATGGACATTGATTGAAGCAACAGTATCTCCCAGGGTTCTCATAGTTGATAGGTTGTTCAGCCTTCAAAAAAGACAGTTGAAAAGTCAGCACATATGAACTTAAAAGAAACCTGAAGCTTTGCATTGAAACTTCCAAAGATGAATGGCCCAAAGCAAGGTTGGATATGGCTCTATTTTGAGAGAAAAGGAGTGGCTGTTAACTAAGACTATGAAAACCAAGAAATCAAGTCGTAAGATTAAAATGCACTTTGCTGAATGCCAGATGAGAAACTTTACATGCAGCTCCCATAGCGGTCATTTTCGTACAGTGGTCTGTGATAAGGAGTGTTTTGGATAATTCTATATGTGGTTAATTTGAGAACAAAATGCTTGGGACACTTCCAACATATGAGTTACAAGAAATGCAAAAAATCTGCTTCACATAAAAAAATCTGACTTTTACTTAAAAAGGATGATTTTTAACAACCCTGCAAATTCAATTGTTAGCCAAA
>NW_019091450.1:195492-234790 GCF_001949145.1 Acanthaster planci
GGGACCTTTCCCCCCCCCCCCCAGTGGCCCCATTCGAAAGGGTTGAATTGTACAAAACCTCCCTCCGTGCAAGCCGCAGTGCATCAGCTTTTGGTGCCACTCCCGTCTCGAGGAAATGTGCGCACTAACATCAGTGCTGAAGAAAATGCTCACCAACCGTGAGTAAATAAGTGAGTAGTGAGTAGGTCAGTGAGTAAGCTGACTCTTGGCCACAAGTAGCAAGGTCCAGGTGGAGGAATATAGAGGTATTTGCAGCAAACATTAAGACTGGAGTTTTGACTAACACATCAATGGTCAATTTTCTGGTATTAAATTGCTGATGTCCTGAATGTTTCCTCAATGATCGCAGAAAACAAACACATTTTGAGGGTTTGTATGGCCAAAAATATTTAACTTTTATATGATCTATTTGTCCATCTCATTTTAGAGAATGCCATTTTAAGATCCCAAATGGCACATTTAGAGCACCATAGCCCTGTAAATGCTTGGTCACTGAATCAAATGATAGCAGAAACACTTATTTGCTTGCAGTATTGCTGTTGCTATCTTGGCATTTCATAAAGTGCCTTTAAGAATTCCACTTCATCGAGGCTAAGCACTCCCACTTACCACAGTAATTTTCTCTCTGCCAGTCTAATCTGACGCCTTTCTTCCTAGCTTCGTGAGAGTATGCCGAGAGTACATCGCACAGGCATTTGTCCTGGGCAGGGCAGGCACACCAGTCGTATAGGCAGGCATCGTAGAAAGGTTGCGGATCAATCAGGTGATGTGCCGGTGAGAAAACATCACCCTGAAATCAAAACAAGACACACTGTTAAGTACCGGTGTTGCCGTGATTTTGTCCCGGGAAAACTACATTTTTCTAAAGGGAGAACGTTTTGAAGAGGGAAGCACAAAGCAGCTATGAACTGATAAATCAAGTAGTAGGGTATTATATCTCCCCTCTTTACGGCCATGGTCACAAACACCACTACAGCTGGGTCTGAAAGGTGAAGGTTACATTAGAAATTACTAGAGGGGATGACAAAGGATGAGGCACATATAATGAAGTATATTGATTTGGTAGTTTCGGGCAGAGTCACAAAATTTGAACATATTTAGACATAGTGATATGTTTCATCACTGTCTTTATGGATGAACAAATTACGAGTGCCGTTTGGGTACACTTTGTGGAAATTATAAATAAACTAAACTAATCAATAAGTTTAGTTTCTCAAACTCTGCACACAGATTTGTAAATAAGAATTTTGGTTTTCACAAGCTGGCACACAAAAGCATCTTGTGAGCTTGTAATTCAGAGAAAAATGCTTTAAAACTTTTGGCGCGAATTTACTCAATCGTTGTACATGTGGATCATAGCATTCAATTAAAGTCTTTTTCTTTGAAAAAAGCAACGTTTATTTTGCGTTAATATAAACGATCCGGGAAGACACATGTGGATGCCTGTATATCAGCTCATGAAAAGAGAACTTACGAGGTGTGCAAACATATCCCACTTAATGTCAATTCATTATGTCATTAACACTATACACAGATCTATATTCCAGTTAAGCTTTGATTGTCAAACATTTTTTTCTCTTTATTGCACATAATGTGGTGTACTGAATGTTTCCGGGAAACACTCCCCAAAGAACAGGTTCCTATAAAGGCATGTTGGAGGCTTCTGTCTGGATTTAAGATCCACACTCACAATTGCATCATTCCAATGTAAGCTGGCTAACTTGCTCATAATACAATAACAGTGCATAGTTTGCAAAATAGCAGTAACCTGTCAGCAGTTGTGAGCAGTTACACAGTCGTCTTTGCTCCTGATAAGGCTAGGAATCAGTCAATTTCATGGGGAGGAGTGGTGTTTATTAGTACTGTTACAGCATTTATAACTATAAACATGACATAAGGGCAATGGAAGTTCAAGGAACCTGGTCCACAGTCACATACTGTTCATGATTACATCTAACAGCTCTTCAGATGTGCTCAAGGATAAAGGGGGATAATTAATTTCTGGACACCGGTACGTCAACAGATTTGAAAGTCGAGAGGTCAGATCTCTAACAGACTCCAAGATGTTCCCACTCACCTTCAGGATTTCACATCTCTCCACAGCCTCCACCAGATAGCTCTCATCCTTGGCGCATGGCTCCAGCTCTTGGCTCTCTCTACAGGAGCAGTCTGGGTAATCGCCGCAGATGAACGTGTTCCCAAAGTCCGAGGCTGTCGTCATGTATGTGCCATTTCTACTTCTATATTGAAAGGAACAGCAAGTTGACAGTTACAAATCTGACTGTGTTTTTATCTTCCGCATGCGATTAATGGCATTGCAATGCAGCGGCTCTGCAAAAAGGTAAAAGAATACTCCACGGCTACCTGTTAGCCTTTGACTTTGCCTCAATCTAACCTCATAACAATTTTCCTACTGAGAAATATACTCCGAAATGAGAAATATGGGAAATATACGGGTCCAGTAATAACCTACATGTATGCCTGTACAGGTCGTATCTACCTATACGGTAAAACGCCGCTATAACAAACATGACGGGGTTCACGCTAAATGTTCAGTACAGCGGTCGTTCAGTATAGTGAAATTAACTGCCTAATGTTTCGTTGCCATGTTGAATAGCACCCTTTCTTGTCTAACTGAAGTGCGCCCTCTTGTGATACTATGATTTACTGTTTTCTTGATGTTTTGCCGTTGCATTCACATTTAAGGTTTCTAGAAATGTATCCGTTAATTCTTTTTGGTTTTTATTAAATCTTGAGTTACAAAATTGATATCAAGTTTATCCTAAAAGCCGTGCAGCTACCACTCAGGATCAATCTCTGATGCGTGCTGTGGTGAATCTCAGTTGATTTGTGTATCAGTGGCGCCCTCATTAGACTATTGTTAGTACAATGCCATGGTGCGTGTGTGGTTTTTTTCCTCACCCAATCATGTAGAGTCACAAAACCAGTGCCCATTCAATACCGTTGACAACTAGTGGCTTTCCCTTATCATCCTTGGGGAAATAATGGCCACTTGTCACTTTCCCATATAAAAACACCGACTGTTTTATCAAGTTGACGTTCTGGAATTACAAACGGCAATTGCATAGTGTTTGGAAGGTTTTGTGTCAGTCCCTAACTTATTTCATGGGTTTTATCTAGATAAATTGTCCGGTGTTTTTCAGAAACTATAACTGTTTTTCAATGTCTTCTTACAACTACAGGTTTCTGGATTTACCATTAACCTAACTTTTTTATGGTATTTTCGACAAATTGAGAAGGACACGTTGTCTGTGTAATGGCCCTGAGAAACATCCTTAGTTTAACCTCTGTTAAAGTTTGGTTACTTCACGAACCATTGCCAGCAAGTGTACTGTCACGTAGTAAAGCTATATCTAAAAGCATGTTGTATAATCCTCTTTGCACAATTGGGGCACAATAAGCAATATGCGAGTTAAATTTGAATAAAATCTGGTACACTGAATTCTTTAAATTCACGTGAACATAAGAACTTGAATTCTCCATACTAAAACCACCATTGCTATACCTCGTGATTCGGGGCAAGCTTTTGCTAAGTTACGTATGAGACGCCTTGCAACAATACACTGTACTCAATGGATAAGAACGGCACAAAGGAACCAGTTTATTCCAGAGATGGTGATCGCTATGCAAAAGCTTGCCCCAAATCACGCGGTATAGCAACAGTGTCTTTAGTCTGGGGAATTCAAATTGTTATGTTTCTGTGCAATCAGATAACAGTGTACCAGATTTTATGCAAATTTAACTCGCAAGTGGCTTATTAGGAGGTATGAAATATCCTTGCAAAATCCTTCTCAAGATTAGTGCAATGCAGCCAGGGTAAACAGCCACTGGTTATCTGCAGCATCTCTAACACCACATAGATGCTACATCAAATGAGGTATCAAGCTCTATATTGACCATTTCCCATCATGAATTTATCAACGTCACCACCCTGGCTTCGCAAACAGCTGCAGAACTCCTTAAATGTCCTTTGCAAGTGAGCTACCTTACATTAGTGTACACAATAAGCTGCTCATGAGTGCCACTTGGCAACAGTGAAGATGCATGGTCGCAAGACAGAAAAAATCGGGCTAGCAGTCATCAGTGAGGCACTGTAGGAAACTCTGATTACTGACCACTCATTTGTGGAAGATGAGTGATCCAGTGAGGTATCTCATCACAAATAATCTGCATATTTCTGACAAACAGACCTGCACCTTGGAAATTGTTTAACTTGACAGCTCATAAGATTTGATTCCAAGCCCACTCCAAATTGGGCATTTGTAAAATCTGCCACATCTGCTCACCTGAAGTCATCATCTGGGTTGTCGTTATAGTCACCGCAGAGGCCGCACAGCTGCCCCTTCCAGAGATGATCAGCTACAACTTCAGCAAAGTGCTCGCCATCAAAGGACACAGTGATTCCCAAGTTTGTATGGACAACCACCAGCAATCCTGAAAGAAAGTTGTGAAATCAGGGAGATTTTATAAGACTAGAAACACAATCCTAATTCGTTTGGAGTTCTTGTGGCATTGTGGCTGATACAGCAAAGTCAGATAGGAAAAGCACTGAGCAAGCAGTGTGCATAGACTTATAATACAACCACAAGTATATGCCAAAGTATTAAAGTGTTACGGTGCTTCTTTATGGATCGCACACACACACTTCAACTACGTCTTTGACAAATGGAGTTTTTACAACTTTCCAAAGGGTGTGCTTGAACATCATTGTTTAAAGAGTGCATGCAAGACGCTACCAGCGTGCATATGGTTCCACCTCAGTACGGCTTCAGGGTGGATTAATCTTAATTGTCATTTTCCTGAGCAAATACACGTATATACAAAAGATGGCATAACTACAAGGAGCACAGTGGGGGATATGTCCCCCAGCAGATGTTATGACCCCCCTGGGTGCACTAATTTGAAGTTTTGAAATGTGCAGAGCCAATCTGTGAACCACAGTTAAAGTTAGATTCTGTGCCTTGACTGCTCATTCAGTGATTTTTTAAAAAGTCACGCTTTTGTATGCAAAACATACAATTTGAAAGAAAGAAATGAAATGATGAATGGCAATCATAAGTTTCTTGCAAATGCTCCCATTTGATTTGAAGGGATCAGAAGACTAGGGTATGTTTTGAATGCTTGTGAAAATGATGGACCAATGGATGACCCCTTGGCCTGACTTTTAAGTCACAACAGGTGTGACAGTTGGTACAGCTCACCAAGTTTCTGGATGCTGAATTCCGGCTCGTGGAGGTATGGCAACTCCACGAAGGCACCATCAACTTTGACCTTCATATCCTGCAGCAGGTCAATGGTCCAGTTGAAGAGCCGGAAGGACACCAGTTGGGTCCAGGACACTGAGTAGGTCTCCTTGCCGTTGTTCTGGACAATGACCTCAAAGTTCTCCCCGACGCAGTCTTTGACAAACGTGTAGGTGCAGGTGCCCTGGAAGTCGTGGAACCGGCCGTCGAATGTCCGGTAATGGGGATCACCAAAGACAATGCACGAGGCCATCTCTGAATAAAACAAGGAGCAAAACGTGTCCAGGGGCACTGCAATGAATCCGTGCTGTACACCTCTGAATCTTTGCTTTGCGAATTTCTCAGCAGGTTCACCCAACAAACAAACAAACTCAAAACGAAATGATTGGCATCAGAGCTCTCCTTTTCTTTCCATTTTCCCTCTTGTTACTGAATCGTGACATGATTCTTAAGCTAGGCATGACAAGTGTGGATAGGGCCTGATTGATGTGACTCCTGTGGTTAAGATACAGTGACGTAACTCTGGGGGGGGGGCAAATTCCCCAAAATGAAACTCTGCCCCTCCTCGTCGTTCCCCTCTCCACCACCTGAAATATATACAATCTACATACAATTCACAGTAAACTTGCTTTCGATGCCCTCTTGCATAAAACTAAGCAAGCCCTATAGCTGCATGCCAAATATTCTACACCAGCCACCCTATTGTTAAATCTATTGGAGAGTTAGGTTCTCTAGATCTGGCTGTGAATGCATAGGATCCATGAGGGCACACACCCAGAACACAACCCATATTTTTCATATTTTTAAATTTCAGAAAGATTTCTTCCCCATTAATCATGCTTTCTTGTAAGTTCTTCACTGCCTATTTAGTATAAACTTAAAGACAGCAATCACCACTGCAAATGTGCCTTTCTGATATTTCAGGGTTTACCTCCATTTGGGGTGCCCATTTTGTAAAACCTCAGACCCCCATTTTTCTTGGAAATACTGGATCTGCCACTGCTGTTAAGCCCATGAACCATTCTTGAAGTGGCTCAAGAGTAATCAATAACTTACTTGGCAAGCACTGTTCACAACATGCTCCAGGTGGGATTCCGATTTCATCACCCTAAAAATATAAAAAAAAAAAATCCAATAGATACATGGATTTCAGGTGGAAAAAATTCACATTGATTATATTCGAAGGTCAGCAACTTTTTTTAAACAAAGTGTGTATTTTGCCGTGACACAGCTTTTAGGTTTTCTGTTTTGTGGCTGTTGCATCTCATGCATGTTTTACAGCCTCCTCAAATATACAGTGACACAATTTGTTGTGCTATGTACAAACTTTTTTCACCATGAAAGGCAGTGTGGTTGAGTTACGGCGGCGGAATGGTTTTAAAAGTGAGGGAGCAAGCTCCAGCCATTTCACTGAAAAGAAGACAATTATGAAGTTGCAGTGTACCTCCCACAGCTGGTAGACCTATACATTTTTGGGGGGGAAACTAACTCACTTTTCAAAGGTGGGGGGGCCCACAGGCCCCCAGCCTTCCTGGTTCCCCCGCCTCGGGACAAGTGCCTTAGATTATGAGCATGATATGGTCGGGAGCCGAAGCGGGGGGGGGTGCAAACCCTCTTTTTCCACGAAAAAATAAATAAATAACAAAAGAAGAAAAAGAGGGAGGAAAATATAATAGGGGTCATCCTGAAATCGCACCACAGACAGCCTGGAATTCAAAATGGCCCTTGACATCACTTCGGAAGGGCCACACACTACAAACTCGTGGGCATTTTACCATTGCTCTATTGTTCTTCTCCCCCCCCCCACCGGAAAATCCAAGATCACACCCCCTCCCCTTTGGGAAAATCCTGGATCTGTGCCTGATGGTGGCAATGGCAGGGGAACTATTTTCAAAGTTGAGAGTCAGTAGTGAGACCATCGGGCGTCAGCCTCAAATAGGCCAATCTAGTAAGCTACACCCAACTTTAGGACCTGAAAAAAGTGCACATTAAGTTTTTTGGAGGATAAGTTCCTTATCATGCTGGCACTTGTTAAACCCGGAATGATGTGTCAGGTCCCACAAACCACTGGGCCAGGAACTACTACTGTCCATCGCAGCTAGAGAAGGTACTGTCACTGATGACGTTGGTCTGTCTTTTACCTCCTTGCATGTAACTGGTTCACATTCCTCCTGGCTACAGACTGCATTTCCGTTGATGCAAACACAGATGTCACACCCACTCCTCCAAGCTGTGCTGCTGGAATACCGCTCACCATTGTATAGGCACATGCCGGCTGAAAACAGAGCATGTAACATTTCAACTCAACTCAAGCAGTATATGTGAATCCCATGGTCTCTCTGGGGCCTGACCGTTTGAAACAAATGTAGAGACTTACATTTTTTTGAGAAAAAACATGCACAGGACCACTGACAAATAGCAGAGAGAACATCTATAATAAAGGAAGGCTTTTGTTGCAAATTTATCTGAATAGCTTGTGACCTGAATTCAGGTCTCCACTACAATACTGGTCTAGACAATACTGCAGGCTGCTCACTGCTTCCTACAATGTACCTGTGCACTGAGGGCAGCAGTCACCCTCTGCCTTGTGTTGCTCATCTGGGTGGCAGTCCAGAGCTGGGCATGGCAGCAGAGCGCACTCAACCTGACCATTCTGTAGATTGACAGTCACAAATAAAAATGAAACCTGGCACGATAAGAAAATATGATTAGAATGATTACAGGGGAGCCAGGCTAGCACAGTGGTTCTTTCTCAGACTTCCACCATTGCGGCCCGGGTTCCATTTTCGACCGAGTCTACAAGTGGATTGGTTTTTCAGTCACTTCCTGATTTTCCTTCGGGGTTTCCCTCTTACCGCCACTACAGTAACTGCCTCTCATTGTCTCCTCTCAACAGGTCTCTTCAGGCTTGTAAGCTTATGCTGTCTCTAGGGTGCAATTCCTTCTCTCTAGTACCAGAAACTAAACTTGCCAACTCTGCTGCCGCATATCATGTGGCCGTCCAGAGCTATCAGAAACATTTAATACTGTAGCACCATGTAGCAATCATCTCTTGAGTGAGTTGAGGTTTTGAAAGTATCACATGGACTCAACGTTTCAAAAGACTCTGACAGGCAGAGTGCGTATCATGTACTGCCTGAAGTACTGAATCTGCCGGTTCTTTTCAAACCCTTTCCAATTCCTGAAAGTGATCATTTTTAAACAGCACAGAAACTAAACCGGGCTGCTTCCACCACTATGCCAACCTTCCAATCTCAGAAGAATTATAGCGACCAATGTAGGAATTAATCTCAGAATTTCAATGTTGGAATTTTAATGAATGCGGCTGAAGAACGTTTGAATATTTAGTGAAGAGATCGGAATTTGCAAAGATTCTGACAATGTGAGGCGTTCTGGCAAAATGACACAGAAGAGGGCGAAAGCCAAAGGAGGACTGAAAGGTGTCACAAATGAGAACAGAATTTTCCTAACTCTACTGTTTCGATGTGCTTAAAAGGCATCCCACTTAACAAGTTATTATTTGCAGTCCCTTCAAATGAACTTGTGAAAGAAGTTACATAATGAGAATAAGGCCTTTGTCATGATGGGTCTTGTTTTTATGAAAGTATTAAACAGATGCTAATTTTGTTGTTTAAAATTTGTTTAATGAGTTTTCTACCATTTCTACTATTTGGCATAGCAGCTAAATCAAAGGTACAAAATATCACTAAACTAAACAATTGACAAATACAACTTTTGTTTAGTTTCTTGCATTGTTTGTTCACATTGAAATGTGCCTAGTTCCATCTCATTTTGCCAAAATGCATCACAGTCTTGTTAGCAACTTAAAAAAGCCCAGTTTTCTAGGGACCCAAATATGGACAGGTTACAAAGATTAAATCCCATCTAGTCATTTTCACTGTTCAGATCAGTTAGCTGTGGCTTGAAATTACTCTTCATTCTATGATAGGTGCCTTAGCCACAACCAACAGAGTCATGTGTAATTTCAAGCCGTAGCCAAGTGATTTGGTAAACGCCTTACGTTACAGGAGCAGTTGGTACACTTGTCGCCAGCCGGCTGGAACCACTCCCCGTTAATCAAGAACCTGTTGTCAAACAGGCAGTCCTGGTCCAGGCACAGAGGACAGCATTCATCTGGTACCCTGACCAGCTGGTGTTGACTGCAGGGCCGCTCAGGGCACTCCTCCACCTGGCAATCCAGGTAACCATCCTACAGGAATCCCCCCAAAAATGTATTTGGAACAATCAGATTAATAGAGAAAACAGGATGAGGAAATTTTGATTTCACACAGACCTTCAGTGAAAAATTCTGCTTGGCAACAAAGCCAGCTCAAATATCTTGTGAAATAGAGTAAGTTAAGCCAAATCTTTAAGGAATGGATAAAAAATTTGGAGTATCCAGATTTTGGGTTTAGCAAGATTCCTGATTATTTCCAACAATCAACTCTGTTCAACACATCTACAGTGTTTTGACTCACTATTTTCCCTGTCTTGATGGACTTTAAACACATTTTTGCTCTTTTCATTGATTCTGTTGGTGTATTCTTCCTGGTCAAAAATATCACTTGAATAGGATACCTAATAGTGTTCTTTTTTGTCTTGATTTTTTCCCAAATACCTTATGATGTCTGGTCTTTTTATAAACATGACAAATCAAATATAAACTTTATACTGTTGCAGGGACGTTGAGATATATTAATAATGTTCACACTGTCAGGTCCTATCAGTATCGGAAATGCCAGCTGATAGCTCTAAGACATTCAACATAGGCCCACCATCGTGAACTAATGTGCATTGTAGGTGCCCGCTGGTCATATGTCAAGCAGTCCCTGTCAAAGGTCGTTCTGCTGTACAAGCAGAGGCATAGCCCCTTGTATACACACAAACACCACAGTGGTGTAAACACAGGATTTTCATTTAAAAAGAGCTTGTGTGAAAAATACTGACATAAGGAGATCACAAGAAAAGTCCTGAAAACAGGAAAACTAATGACTAGTCCCATTCCTTCATTTATGGCCCCCAAGTTGCCCACTCCCAGAAGACTGCAAAATAAAGAAAATAATAAGATTACTGAGAAAATACAGGGAAGTGTGCCCTCCCACTATGACATCCAGTTACCCTACTCATCCCCAACAGAGAGAACCTTGGCTCCACCCCTTGTACCAAACACCATTATTCTCACAAACATCAAAGGATTACGGGTGGAACACTGATGTACTTACAATGCAGGTGCAGGTGGTGCACTGGTCAATGTCAAAGGTTGTTCCATTGCTGTACTGGATGCCATCATTCTCACAAACACGCTGGGTTCGGACCATAGCTAAAACCAAATGTCAACAGGTTGCACTATTTTGAGAAAGTAATTCAACATTTAAGTTAAGGAATTGGTCTATTCATTTAATGACTGATGCCTGGCGATCTCAAGGTGGCCTAGTAGGAGACGTTTTAGGGAGCACCGACAACCTAAAGGCAATTGCCATTCAATCAAGAAAGGCAGATTCTTGTTTTCATGTGCTGTGAATGTCCTTACCTTCGCATGATGGGCAGCAGGAGCCCTCGGTGACCGCCACTTGCTCTGGTCTGCAGTTGAGCTTGGGGCAAAGGATCGCGAAGCACTGCAGCTGGCCGTCACTGCCGCACACGCACTCCATGCACTGGCTGTCGTCGGGTTTGACTGGCGTCCCAACAGGCAATGTCTGGCCATTCACATCGCACCCTGTCGCAGATAATCACAATGCTATGGGTGATGTTCCTGACTCAAAGACGAGGGCTGCATCCGAATTTGTTTGTCTAGAGCTAGGTTTACGTCTTCATTGCACTTGAAATACGTGGAGATGTACAGAAAATAGACCGAGCCGTAGCTCTGGAAGAAGGTCTGGGACATGACATTGGCTGTTGTCTGGGTATAAATGTGTCCACATTGGCAATTACATGTAGCTGGTAATTGATGTCAATCCTGTCACAGACAATTACAATGCTGTGGGGGATGTTACTGATTCATGGACTAGCCTCTGCTGGCTGTAATCTCCCATCAGGGCGCCCATCACAATTGTAATTTCAGGTGGCGTTATGGTTGAGTTATGACAAGTCCTTTCACAAGTCCAGTCTCGAGCAAGTGCGTACTGTCACAAGACCAGTCACAGGGTTAACAGTGATAAAAAGAATGCTTGTGTCTCAGTTCACTGGAATAGACAGTGGATAGACTTTGAATAGACTGAAAGTGGCATGACGGATTTGGGATAGACTCGCAGCAACTTGTGACTGACTTAAACAGAACACCGATCTCAGTTGATACCAGAGAGTATAAAAGGTGAAAATGATGTAGGCTGAAGTTGGAAAGATGCAAAAGGGAACACAACAGGTGCACATGCTTGTTTTTTACCTTGGCATGTTGGACAGCACTGCCCGTCCACTTGAGTTGCATTCTTACAGTCTGCCAGGCAGGTCACTTCACTGCATCGTATCTCTCCATCCTAAGACACAAAGACAAATAGCAGGTGTCAAAGTCCAAAATCATAGATTTGTTGTTCAGCACCGTCTACAGCAACACTCACTATGCAGATAGATAGTCTGCAAAGACTACACCTTCAATGACTCAACTTAAGGTTTAGGTCTATTCGGTGGAATTCACTGAGTGAGGAAACTTTACACTTCACTTACCATATAGAAATGAGTTCTTATAAAGATGTTTAAAAATACCTGCAGCTCTGGCTACAGGTATTTTGTGAAATTCACCGTCTGCAGAATACACAAATGCATTGCTGAGCAAGTTCTCTATGGAATCCTGCCGTCCCCTAAATCCTGGCTACAGGCATTCAGAGAAATTGGTAGAGTCTAGAACTACACTTAACAAACTAGTCCAAGAACTGTGAGGATTAATCCCTGCCATCAGCCATACCCTGTCTATGGGTATTCTGTGTGGCTGAGGATTTATAGACTAATCTTACCACTGTTCAGGTTGGGCAATTAAGGATTCTGTGAATAGGTATTCTGTGAAAATGATGTCTCACTGGTGGCAGAACTAGGGGGGTAGGGGAAACAGAGTTCCCTCCACTCTCTTGAAGAGGAGTGGGCATGACCCTTTCCTCTCAATCAGAACACAATGGAGTGGGACTTAATGTGTTGGTCTATTAATGGTCAAAGCCTGATGGTCTCACGACTGCCCCCATTTGAAAATTATTCTGCCACCATTAGACAGCCTGCAGACTACAATTACCATCACACAGACACAAGTTCTCCAAGAACTACTGCTATCAACCAAGCTCTAGCTTTGTAGGAGTATATTTTGACAGAACCTGCAGACGTACTAAGGACGGATAAAGGACTTGCAAGGATTTACGTCATCAACCCAGCTCGATGGGTATTAAATGACATGAACAGAATCTACTGACTTTAAAGTCATCACCCAGATAAAAGTTATGTAAAAAGTGTTGTCAGCATTCCACTCTGGCTATCCATTTTCTGTGAAACTGACAAAGTCTGTAGATTATACACACTTACTGCACAGATACAAGTTCTGCAGGGATTGTTTTCATCGACCCAGGTCTGGCCGTGGGTGTATTCTGTGCTGTCTAGGGGGTCTATGCAGACCGCACACACTGGGCAGCAAAGGCCAGAGATATCCACAGAACGCCGACATGCTAACGGTGGACACTCGCGACTAACACAGTTCACGCTGCCGTCCTAAAGGAAATGACAAACATAAATACACACTCACTTTGAGGGCTTGTAAGGAAAATTTCACTGCTTGGCACGTGTCGAAATGCCCAGTGAGCTTTGTTTAATGCAACCTCTATTGTCACTGCCATTGTCATTAAGTGCCCCGACTTTTCAACGTAGGCCTACTTGCCAACAGCTTGAAAATGTTCATTTCCATATCCTGAAAGTGGGTGGGCAAATGCCACAGTACTTTGTGTTCTACAAATGGCAGATGGCAATGTATAAATGTAATGTACCACATTGTAGCAGAATGTACATTGGTTTGCTTTTCAAATGGAGACAAAGTGCCTCACAAAAAGCGATGTTAATAGTGAGGCGGTAATACAACTTGGTGACACGTGTGGGGAATCCTTCATGGGTTGTTGAGAAAGGGTTGTATATAAGTTTGGTTGAGATAGGTATACATTTTGAGGTTAGTTTGCTTGAATTGTTAAGACTCAGGGGGACTACGAGTGGCCAGTCGGGCTGGGTGGACTCACCATACAGGTGCAAGTATCACACGGACTGTTCTCCGGTGTGAACACTTCCTCATTGTTGTACATGATATCACGGTACATGCAGACGCTGCAGTCAGCACAGCATTCGCCGTCAAGGATCAGGCCGTGCGTGCAGTTGCTGGAGTCCGGGCAAGGAAGCGGCAGGCAGCGCACCACTTGATCCTGTCAATGAGATAATACGTCTGTGTCAGTCTGTCAGTATAGGTCTGAGTCTCACTTGGTTTTTCCCCTCCTGAGCAGCTTCAACATGAGAGAAGAACCTGCAGATCTACGCTAAGTTAAGAGCGCTTACGTGTTATGCCAAGTAAAGCCTGCAGGGATGCCAGTATGCATCGGCACAAGGCAGAAACATATGGAAAACTCCAAATTATGTACAGCTATTTGCATACAACATGGAAATTTTGAAGTTTTGTAAAAGTTTGAAGTTCTGTGTCTACATTCTGAATATTATTCAACCTAAATGCACAATCAGGAGATAAGCATATTGCTTTACTCAGTGTAAAGAGTGCAAATATATCTGCAAGTGTGCTGCGGACAAATTTTTCTGAGATGCTTATACTGCGTCATACTACTGATAGCAAAGATATGCTATCTGTGATAGTTAGAGCTTTCATTAAGGGTACACCATTCAGAGTTCATTCCATCTCGAATAATTCATTATTTTCTACCGACACTCTCTGCAAGAGATATGAGCAGTTAGACGTTGAGAAAATCAAAATAGCTATATGGTACGGCATTATACTCAGCATGGCTCACTTGAAATATATATGCAAACACTAATCATGCATATTCATACTGGCCTGGGCATAATGACATTACTAAAAGTTCCAATAATGTTGCTTACTGTCCTCTTGATTTTTGTTTTTCTCTCAGGCAGGTTGAATTTTTTGGACTTATGTTCCACCCTCCGCCGAAAAAAATG
Source organism: Acanthaster planci (assembly GCF_001949145.1). The sequence goes on from NW_019091450.1 coordinate 209,895, forward strand.
GTAGCAGTTTCTGACATGTTGATGACTGGTACAAATTCTTGTTTTCTAAATTGATACGCTGTGTATGTCAATCTTCTGTTGTGTCTCTTTTGAAACGTGTGGAATACGTCATTATGAGGTGAATAAAATGACGACAAACTGACTCACAAAGCATGTGCACTCTGTGCAGGGATCGTCTCTGTCGAACCAACTCTCTCCACTCTCGTATGTCTGACCCCCAGGAAGTCGGCAAAAGCCATCTGGTATGGGATCAAGAGGACAGGACTATTGTTAAAAAGACTGTGGTAGGATAGAAGGAACAGATCTTACAAAGAAAACTTTAGTCTAACAGAAACAAAAATCAAGAAAATTTGGAGCGTCAAAGAATTAGAACTTCTTCAAGTTGCTTGGCACAATGCCTGTAAGCACCGGCAGTGAAACTGGGTTATGTTAACAATGGGACATGTGTCAGCATTACTGCCAACCTTATAGGGGCCTGTTGGGGTACAAAACCATGTTTGAAACATCTACTTTCACTGAGCACTAGTATACCTCAGGTAGCTACAATCCTCTGTGCGATTAGAAGCAGTGCTGCTTTTGATAAAGAATCAATTTTTACACTTGTTCATAAATATGGATATTCCGTATCATTAATACTTTTATTACTGAATGCAAATTGTTCTGGTGTGCGTTGGTTGAAATCATACATGCTTCATTCAGCATTCAGTATCTTTACTAACACTCAAAATTGAAAATGACATTGATATGGTAACAACCTTCAACACCATGCACTTACCTGCACATCTTGGGCAGCATTCTCCAGCTACTGTTGTTGTTACTGAGCAGTCTAATGTCGGACACTGTTCTGCATGAGTGCACCGAACATTTCCTTTCTGCAAAGAAATGGATTACAATGTTTCAAAAATTTCGAATATGAACACTCCACTACTTCTAAACCTGTCACGGATGCCGCCATGTTGCATGTTGGTTGACGTTTGAGCAGCCGACCCACACACAAGTTATTGAGCTGTTCATGAACATACGACAACAAGCCACCCAAACTCAGCCTCTGAGTACATCTGAAAGGTTCCAATGTAACACCTTTTCAATTGTAAGTCATTTGTAATATACCACTTATTTCACGTCTGTCAGCTTGACCCACTGAGCACATAAATGCAGGAAAAGTTAATACTTGGGGTCAACTGATTTCAGGTCCAATTTTCACAAAATATGGAGTCCAAATGATGGTAAAACATTCATATCAAAACTCCTGAAGGCTCTGCATGAAAAAATACACTGCTATAATAGAAAAGAAAATATCTAAGGGACTGGATTCTGCCCCTCCCCAGCTCTTTTAGAATAAAAACAATGAAAATCATCATCACAACTTTCACGACCAAAGTCCAGCAAACTGATCTATGGGAAAAGTCCTTACCCTGCACATGCATGTCCTGCAAGGGTCCAGCGCAGGGTGAGTGGTCTCGCCATCCTTGATCCTTTGGCTCAAAAAGAAGCAATCTGTATGCAAATACGCGGTGGAAGAAAAACACAGAAAGATGGGAGGTCCATGTGTCTCTGAAGGCCTATTTGTTTCACTGGGATCTGGATCTTGATCAGTAATCTTAATGCCGGTTCACACCATCCATTAGATGAGTTTTGGTGTCCGAAAACCAGCGACAGATCACTGACAAACATGGCCTGAGGCATTGCATACTACAGATGGTATGCCTTGACTGGTGGCCAAATCTGTAAGCCACTGTTCCTCCATGTCATGATATGCCTGTGGTATGTACGTCATGACTATTGATCAGGGAATGCCTTACATAGTTGGATCATTCCTGTTCTCAATACTCTGTGAAAAGACCACTAAAAATTTCCTTTAAGAATTTGTTGTGCCACATATCCCTGCGAATGGAAATTAGCTGTTCATATGTAGAAACACTGACCGCGGTTCGTATTTTAGGAACATGCATTGTCATGAGTAGAAACGGTCCCATTCTTGTCTCAGAAGATGTTGTTACTGGCTCTTGTTTTGATTCTCGGAAGTTGGTCCACAGTGTGAAATCAGAGGTGTTTTACTTCTGACATTCTGCATCCTTACGGTAAAGCGCCCAAGTATTTCACCGCAGCAAAATACTTCACAAAGAGAAGTATTTTCCTATACATGAAAATATATTTCAAAAATAAATGCAACTTTTGAAACTTTCTAAGATGTTCCCTTAATCTGGGACTTTACCTTGACATATTGGACAGCACTCTCCTGGAGGTTGGTACGGATAATAGCATTCCGTGTTACAGCTCGCTGGCTCGCACACCACGTCACCGTATATGCACACGCACTGATCACAGTTCAAGGTGGTGAATGACTCTCCATTCCTACGCCCGACACCATTGAAAACACAGCCTGGGATGAAAAAAGTAAGCATTGGCAAGTAATGGTAATCTTCAGCACTGGACAATTGAGAGGAGGGAAAGACTAGAAGCCACAATTCTCCAGAAGGAGCAAAATACTTGGGGTTTAAAACAAAGAGAGAAACGGGCACTTTTTAGGATTTTCTGTCTTCCCTTCCTTCCTAACGATGAAAAGAAAACCTCTAATATAGCAATGAAAACTTACATAAAAGGAATTTCCAATGTTTGGGGCTCCCAACAAAGTTGCCCTCCCCAACCAACAGGCCTATGGATCTGGGCTGCCCTGTTTATTCACATCCTGACAAGTTCATCAGACATGATTCAGTCGAGTCACAAGCTATTAACAAATGCATTCGATTGCTACAACTTATACTAGGCACACATTTTTTTCAGGTACATATATGCGCTACCCGAGGCACTGCATATTTCACAGCGATAATAACTAGTAAGCACAGCCAAAGAGGCACGCTTACCTTGGGGAAACAATTTTTCCCCCTCCCCATTTTTTTGGCACACCCGCCCTTGTACAGAACAAGCGCAGGCACTTTCTACAGACAGCTACTATGTGTACAATTTAGGGCTGCGTCTGTTGGAGATGGTGCAATCCAGATCACTTACATTTTGATGCAAAATGGAAACCAGTCATACATTATTGTTTAATGTGTACCTCCCATCCCCAATTGAAGGACCACTATGTTTCAAGATCACATTCAGGAACAATGAATGTATGGATTCTGGATATAACATATTTCTTTACCAAGTGAGGCTCTTCCTATGCAAAACTGTTTCAGGTTTCTATGCACATTCAATTGAAAGTTAGCTGCGTCCAGCCTCTTTTGTTTGGTATTGAAGCCATGATCTACTCCATTTAAGTATGCTTATGAGATGATGGGACTGATGGAAGTCAAACCTACCATGGCAGTCAGGGCAGCACTGTCCAGCAATGGAGACAGGGTTACGGCACTGTGTATTGCACTCGGTGCGGAAGCACTGTATTCTACCTCTCTCCTGAGGGGGAAAAACATAAACTGGTCGAACCTTGGAAGCACAGCTTTACTAGTACACACTTGTTGTGAAGTTAATTGCACGAGGCCATCTAAACTTCTGTATTTAAAGGGTCTGCTCCAGACTGCAGATGAGACTGGATTTCTCTACATTTTCAGGATAACTTTCCCAGTAGCCATGGTGGAAACCAATCAGGTCTTCATCAGTTGCTAATGCCGGTGTCAGTTGTTTTTGCCCAATAGTCAGGACAAGAATTCTGACAGGATGCCCCCAGTGGAATGGGCCAAAAAAAAATATCCAGCAAGGTGTGGAGTCAAAGTAACCTTCTAGTTTAGAGGCAAAGATCTTTGAAAAGCGACATTGGGAGGTTACGCATTCCCCCCTCCCACCGTACTGACCCTGGCTGATTCATACCTGACTTTTCATGTCTTAAATTTTCTGCATGGTTTTAAACAAGGAAAATCACTTTACAAATTTGAGCCGGGCGTATATCGTCACTGGCCTGATATGAAGTTTTGGGAAACAACACTGTACAGCATAGGCACTTCAAACTACTGCATTACCATGGAGACCTTCAGATGTAACAGGTTCAACAGAAATGCCATCCTCCAGTGGATCATCCAGCCACCTCCACATACTGCTGCATAGACAGGACAGCGATTGAGCACTTCACTGGCACTTACCGAGCAGCTGCAGGTCCTGCAGAGATCCATGGGGTCTTGCCACTGGTCACCGGTCCTGTGGAACTCCCGTTGGTTATCCACGCAGCCCGGCAGCATCTCCACGCAGGTGCTGCAGCACTGGCCCTTGATGCGCACCTGGGAGGCGGCTGGGCAGTCTAGTTCCGGACAGCTCTTGTACTGACACTCCACAGCACCTCTCTGGGGAAAAAGAGGCCAAAATGTGTCCATGCACTTCACATCACTGACCTTTGCAACCCAGCATATCCTGGGTATGGGTGGTTTGACAGGATCTGAGGTGGATTTCAGGTCCACGTAAACACAGGAATACAGAGAAAAACAGGGGAGCATGGCTATCTGTCTCTCACTGCAACACCATAATTTTCATGAGCCCACCGAGTTCCACCATGGAAAGAGTTACTGTTTGCAGTAGAGGTTTCACATTTTGAGAGTTCTGTGATGAAGGTTCAAAGATTGTGGTAAGCAGCTTAAACTGCCATTGAGTCCATGTGAATGTTTAATGATCAACCGTAAGTGTGTGTGTAACAGTGGTGAGTCTTAACACAAGGCACTTTACCATGAAAATTCATCCATACCAAAGGCAGGTCAGTGCTTTTGTTCCACTCAGACATGCACAAAAGGCCAACTCATGTAAATCTCTGTGGAAAACAGAGCACTGGCTTCCAAGATGGCTGCAACTCAAAGCCTCATAAGAGCGACTTACCAGGCAAGTACAGATGCTGCACTTGGGAGACTCTGGGATAAAGGTCTCACCATGACCGTACTCATTCCCTTCATACACACACGTATCTGAGCCAAAAAAAAGAATAGATGAAGTTAGCAAGTTCAGACAGAGATCCAGGCTTTAAAGCAAACACAGTGAAACGTCAGAGTGTGACTGAAGCTTCAGCGACTGTCTTAATTGTGGACATAGGTCAGAAGAATTTATGCTGGTGTGTCACCTCTCAGTTGCTGGTTTCCATTTTGCCATTGTCACTGTGAAGATCTTATCCCTTAAATTCTCATTACAGCACAACTCTGCCATGAAATGACTTCCTCAGGGTTTTTTGAAGGATGTTTACCTAAAGCTTATTTGACTACTCTTACAACAAGCATGCAACTTGGACTTTGAAAAAAAAGAGGAAATTCCAAACTTCAGAATTCAGTGAAGACAATAGAACAGTGTATTTCAATTTTCAAAGGCATGAGTGTGAAGTAAAACATGAGGAAATTAACTGATCCAAGGAAAAGTTGTGTGCCTGTTACATGGGATCTTCACCTGAATGTAAAGGTGACATATCTTTTCACAGATATCTCAGCTTCTATCAGTACCCTTCATGGCAGCTATAAGTACAGTAACATATTTTCACCGGTTGCTAAACAAAGGACGCTTCTGAGGGCCATTTTGCTGACACCTAATACTTCTTAATGTGTCAAAAACACGATGAAAATGTTGGTTCCTGGTGAACCCAGGAAAGGGTGGTACCCAAAATATTTTAAGGGATCAGGATGTGCTTTCTTTGAATTTTACAAGATTCTGAGGATGAACTCATCACAGTTACACTGTTGAGGAGTGAAACATCTCTTTTTAGAGGTGCTGAGGAGACCTCAGCGAGACTCAAGACCTTGGGCCTGTTGCCTTTGCAGCTCATGCTCATTAACCGCTCTGTCTATCATGCACACCTTTAAGTCTCATCTGACAGATATTCCTTCTGTTACTAAAAGTCAACTTCACCTTGCATTCGTCTGGTGCACATCCACTACTTAAACTACTACTGCAATAGATCCCTCTTACATAATGCTACTGAATCAAAGGACTCGCCTATCACAGAAAGAGATTAAGGCAAAACATAAAGGAGTCTGTGATTCGCCTATAAGTCTCACCTTCGCATGTGAGGCAGCATGGTCCCTCTGTTGGCTTGCTGCAGGTGATTTCTGGACAAGTCAGATTGGAGCACTTCACATTGCCATTCTGTGGAGCCAAACAAAAATAATAACTCAGGGACATGACTGTATGTATGACTGCTTCTATGTATCCCATAGAAACAAAAAAGGTAAAAATATCTCGAAAATATAGACTTGAAAGATTATTTTTTTAAATGAAGAATATATTTCATAAATTTTACCCCAAAATGAATACATTCGTAAATTTGGATGCTGTAAGAAAAAATTTAATAAAAACATCTTGTACAAAAAACATTTCATAAACTTTTCACAAAAACAAAATAGGACAACATATGTCAATTTTGAAAATGCAGTGTTCTGCCTGTAAACTCAGAATGAACTGTGCTATTCTCTGTTCCTGAATGAATTCTATAAGATTACTTATGGAAAGTCTCACCTCACATCTGCAGACTGTACAATTACTGCTGGATGGTGTGAAGTACTGGTTATTTCGAATCAAAGTGCCCTCGCTCAGACAATCTTCAGATTAGAACAGAAAAATAATTCAGAGTTTGTGATGGAAAGTGTCCAGTTTCTTGTCACACTAGCCCAATTTTAAAGTGGCTGAGTGGCAATGGTCCAGTTAGGATCCAACTATCATATTTCTGACCTTTAATTTTTTTCTGATCTTTTCGTTGACCGTTTTATCATTTCTGCTCAAAGCAGAGTTACAGTTGTCAACACTGTGGATCGTAGAGTGAAATCAGTTGGTTCAAACTAGACAATCCTGTAATCCCAAATCCTTCAAAGTGAACACCTAGGTTTGGAGTACTTTGATGCATTCAAGGCTGGAAGGGTGCCAGTCACTTTATGCAGAGGATGGAGTTTTATAAAGAGTTAAGCCTTCACCAATTGGAACTGGCTGGTGAACTTTAACAGTGAGTCTAGGTTAAACAACAGAATTCAGTTACGCAGGAGGTGAACGAATCTACACCAATATCATTTCATCCAAACTGCTGATGAAGCTTCAGTTTACATAGTTTATTTCAATGTGGATATGAGGTCCAACTCAGCCTAAGACATACTCCATGATATAAGCTATAAACATGGAATGGAAGGTTAAACCGTCAAAGACTGAGTAGGCAAATTAGGGGAAGATGACTGAGTAATGATTCAGACTTTGTCTAGCACCAGGCATGAAATGATAGAAAAAGTAGTTAAGAGTGAGCCAGTTTTAGCCTGGTATATTAAGTTCAGGACAATAAGTCAAAGACCTCATTATGAATCTCAACATGTTTCAGGAGCATGCCATTTCTGTATGGATGACAACATGAGCGATAAACCAAGGCTCTTGCAAGGAGGGTGAATCTTTAAATTAGATTTCTCAAACACATGTTTTCCATATACACCCTTCTGACTTTGGATGGCCAAATATAATAAAGTGTTAAGTTTGCTCTTTCGAATGCAAACTGAAACATAGTTATCGAAAATTGTCCTAAAGAATCATTCTTTGGGATGTGGTTCAAATAATTAAAGATGTCCTCACCTGCAGAAGCACATTCTTAATTGCACTGGTTAACAATTCATACCAAAAAAGTGATTTGCAACTGAGACAAAATGTGCTCTTTCTTATGGATTATGATTGTGCTGAATTCAAATATGACAATTAATATAGCTGATCTGCAACTGAATCCAAGACAGTTAAGTCTATGTTGCACATTCCATGTATAAGATCTAAATAGTGGATTTTCAATCATGAATTGTCAATCTACACGTAGGTATACATTTACAATTGTTGAAACTGACACAGAACAAAATCTCAACAAGAGCCAAGCAATAATTTCCAGCATCAAGGGCATTCTAGTTTGATATTCCAATGGCCCACGCCATGTGTGAGGCTAATCGGAAACAGCCGTCTGCGTGCTTGATAGTCTGTCTTATCAGTGCAGTCATACGCAGACTCACGCACACCCTTTGTTCCCAAAAGGCATTGGCTTTTTGAGATACCGAACTGGTTCATTGTTCGAGTGTGACTTCATTTATTTCTTCAGCATTTTGCTTAGAGCTGAATATACAGAGAGCAGCAACAATGTCACAGTTTGGAACCAAAATGGCTGTTCATTATGTGTGGTGTAAATGTATACGCAGTTCCAAAAATTGAGACACTCATGTCACAGCTCTCTCTACAGGCAGCTCTGGTTTTTGCCAGAAGACCAGCATTACCTGTGCATTCGTGGCAGCACACGCCGGCCCTGGGCACAGGGTGGGTGCACAGCTCATCGCATATCTCCTCCATGCACTGGACGTTGCTGTTGTTGCAAAAGCAGTGTTCACAGGCATTGAAGAGTGACGTCCAGTTGGTGAGGTGACGGTACAGGATGCCCTTGTACATGCAGTCCTCGTTATCTGCCAAAAAAACCCCAGATAATTATCCACAAGTAAACACACATCACCCACCAAGCTTACATAAATTTTCTGTTCATGTGAGAAACCTCATTAAAATTACTTATTTTTCTTCAACTCACAACACTCTTGCGAGGTGGATTTGTGTTGCTGGTTATCTCACATTTTTGCTACACCAAACTTTTGCCAAGAATGACGCTAAAACTGATTTCCAGAAAGGGGGTAACCTTGAGTGGATTCAGCTTAATCCCAAAAAGGTCCTCACAACCCACATTATGTGGACCCTTTGTTCACGGGTCCACATAAGGTATGCAAAGTTGGCACATATTTCTGTCTGGAGATGAGTAAATGTTCAGCTGAACTCCTACATTCTTTTAAAAATTCTTCAATTTGAGGCCCAAATGGCTAGTCCCATGGAGCAACAAGTTAAAACAGAAATATTCACCTTGTGGGGGACACTCTGTACACTGAGTGACGCCCATGTCACAGGTGCACTGGGAGCAACCATCGATAGTCCAACTCGTCCCAGCTGGGTAGAGGACATTCTGGTACAAGCAGCCTGGTATTGGGAAGAGTTCCAAACACACATGAGCATATCAGAGGAGGCTTTCACCTTTGAAAGGCCAGCTTGAGACAGGAAGAAAATGAAATATCCACAAAATACTAACCAGAGACTTAGAAGGCCCCATAGCAGCCTATGGCCTGTACGTTACCTACAGTTGTGTTTGCCAGCAGGCAAACCTTAAATGACCCATTTTCAACCTTTACGTATAAAAATACCTTAAATTGATAATGCATGATTTCTAGACTTGAAAGAGATCATCTGGACATTTCTGGAATCAGTAAAATCCTCATCAAAAAATTCTGAAAGTGGGATAAGTAATGACAGATTTTTGGATTGTCTGACTTGTGGTAGGTTCAGCCTAAGTTAGGGTCAGACACCTCTGGGTGTGTGAGGTAATTGCCCAACCGAATATAACAACACTCGTGGCTGATTTTGGAAATGTTTGTTCCAGAGAATCTGAGGAGTAAGAGTGACTGGTGACTGATGAGGAGTTGGCAATGTGGTGAGTCGGATTTAGGAAGTATTGCTGAGGTTGGGATGAGGTTGGATGTGTATGGATTGGGTTGGATTAGTTTCTGGTGGAATGCGATGGGATGCAATAGGTAAGCTGAGGTTCATAGGTGGTTTACGGTGGGGTGCATTGGGGTGGAATGAGGTATTTTAGACCAGCCTGAAGAATGGTTGGGCTCAGTTACTCAGGCTTGGCTGAGTTTGCTTGAAAAGTGGAGGCAGGGTTCTGTACATGCCTGCAGGTCCGACGCAAGTCTTCCCGTCGGAATCCACAATGAATCCTTCATGGCACGCACACAGATAGGAGCCAATGGTGTTGATGCACCGATGTGCACAAGCATGCTCTATCTTACACTCGTCGATATCTGAAAATAAACATTAGAAAACACGGGTAAACCAGATCTTATTAGATCTAAGTTCTATGGCATCCTTCTAATTAGGTGTGAACCTCACATTGAGCATGGTGTGAACATCCTCCAAAAAACGGAAACCACAAAAAAGGAAAATGGGAAAGAAACAGAGGAAGAGGGACAAAATTCTGCAGTTTACCAGAAAATACCTCAGAAATGAGTCGATTCAACTGTTCATGATTTGTCAGCTCTGTGCTGATGAGCATCCCTAAGAAAAGAGATTTTTATTTTTCCCTCTTCTCTGGTAATGCCCATAAGTGAGCAATGATGTTGAAAATCTAAAGTCATAGAAGCAAAATACTCAATGCAGGTATGAATCCTAGCAAATCTGTCTAAATCCCACTAAATTTCACAATGTTATTTTACTGTATAATCCCAAATAGTCTTCCAAAATAGAGGTACAATGCACGATAAGTGGGTAATTGTCGGGAAGTGTTTTACCTTGGCACACGTCATCGGGGCCAAACTCATAGCCTGGTGGGCAGGCACACTTGTAGCTGCCAATGGTGTTGATGCAGCCGTAGGTCGGGCAGATCAGTGGGTTGATGGCACACTCATTGATATCTGCAATTGAGAGATGGAGAAGTCAGAAAGATTATAGTAAGGATGGATTATAGGCTATCAAAGGCACTGGTGTACATCCTTCAGGCAATCCTTTTCATATGAAATGCTTGAATACCAGGAATGTCTATGCTAACAGTGGATGCACTTTCGTTTACCACAAGAAGGACCGACATGCACTGAACTGATCCAAATTCTCTCATTTTCCACAAATATTTTCAGTGTAAATACATTTATCATGTAGTATAAATTATATTAAAGTTCTTTTAGATTGTATTTCATGATGCATACATTCCAACCATGGTATAAATAGACAAACCAAGAAGAACATTCTACAAGTTCAATAAAGGTTCAAAAACATGTTGAACATTTATTTGTAAGGATGTCAGAAATTTAACACTTTGCTGTATTTTTTCAGACTTTCCAGGAACTTCTTTTAGACTTCAGGTTGGAACACAGCCTAATATTTTTGTACCACGGCTTTTGAGATTGTAGATAAACAGGGAAATGTGACCTGTTTCTTATCAAAGTGTAAAGCAGGAAACTGATGTTTATCAATTTGGTCTCACACTAACAAGGTCTATGTTACATTTGTGTGGCAAATACCAAGGTACAACTCTGCTAATAACTTTTAGTTTCTGCTCACCTTCGGTGCAGGAGGGTCCAGTGAAGCCCACAGGGCACATGCAGATCCCACGTTGGCAGATGGCATTGTTCTCACAGGCTGGGTTACATGTCATTTCTAGAGTTGTGAAGAATTCATACCAAATAATACATATCAAGAATGAACAATAAAAATGCCTAACAAGAAGGCCATAAAGTCAAAAGTTAATACTTACAACAAAAGCCTAAAGATTGAGAATCACTGAGAAAGAACAAACTTTCAAGTAAAAGTATAAGGGCTAAAATGTTCTTAAAGGAATCCACCATTACTACAACAACTGCTTCTTAAAGGAGGACACAATAATGTCAATCAAGGATTTTCTGCAAACTGTAATTTGTAGCTGCTACTACGTGTGCACACAGTAACACAAGAGGATTTAACCCGCCAAGATTTTCGGTAGCATTGTAAAGAGGGCTCGTGAACATTTCAAAGCAATTTCTCCGTGCAGTACAGTGTGAGGTTTGTTCTAAAAATCATGCATATACACAGGTCGAGTCTACACAGGTTGAGCATGTGTGGAGACCTCAGGTGTTCAGATGCCACAGCAGGGTACAACAAATGTTGATCCACTAGTTTGTCTCAGAGTGGAAAGAAATATATCACATAGATCTGGAACAAACTCCTCTGATGAGTCGGCATTTATATCCAACTTTGTGACTGACTACCTGGTCTCTTTATCTGGTCATTTTAAAAAGTCAGAATTTAAGACCAAAAATGGTGCCCCACCTCAGACAAGCTGGCCACGAATTAGTACCAGCAAGAACTGGTGGTAATTTCATAACTTAAGTGTGGCTTACCAATGCCACAGGTTTCACCGGTGAACCCAATGGCACAGAGGCACACGCCTTGCTCACACGTTGCTCCGTTCTCACAAGCCGGGCTGCAAAGTCCACCGCCCACTAATTTTACAAGAAAGTCAAAGGTAACAAAAAAGTGGATGAAATAACAACTGTCCAAAAGGTGACTGGCACTTTCTAAAATGTAGTAGCCATATGCCTGTTGGTGGTCAGTACCTGTGTAAAAGGACTAAAAACAACTTATGGTGTCATATTCAGTTATGTAATAGGGTGGGGTTAGGGGAGTCAGGCTCAGGTGCAGAGGTGGGAGGAGGATTCAACAGTAGAACCTGAGCCAGTGGGAGAGGACACTTTCACTAGCCTATGGCTGCACCATGCATTTGGCATCTCATCTAGAGGTGGATCTGAGAGCTAATCAAAATACAACGTGATAGGAGGTATGGCCCTTCATGTTACATTATATTTCAATTTACAAACTTAGAACTATTCTCAATAGAAGCAAGAGGTAAAACAGGCTGGATATACTCCTCACGCAGTTGTGCAGTACGTTGTGTCAAAAAATCTGCAAAAGTGACCTCGATTAGGGAGGGGAACTCTATTTGAAAACCCTTGAATGTTCTTCAGCTTCACCCATGTATAAATCACTTCCTGCCAGGGACACCGGATCCGGACACGTATGCTTTATATGTGTGGCCGGGGTCTCCGAACACGGACAAAGGGAACAGGGCCTTGTAACAAAAGACCGTACTCGGAACAAAAGACCAGGCTGCTGGGCATTACCGACATTTTTTCACTCTCAAAATTCTAGATAATCCTGCCTTGTTTTGAAACAGTATACCACGGTTTGGGGCATTTAAAGTGAGCGGATTACCACCAAGGACAAAAGCGCTCCACCACCACAGGCTGCAGGCCTGGCTGAAATACTCAGGCGTCAATGGATTTTGTCTGTCTGGCTAGACAGGACACTAGACATGCCTTCACATTTTCGTAAGTGTCCAGTAAATGAAGATAGGAATTCTTAAAGAATTTTGAAAAAAAGAAAAAATTCATAAATATCCCGACCCAGTATCATCAACATTGATAAAAGCCCTGGCAGTAAGTGGTTCAGTGATACACACAGCTGAACCGGTGTTCATTAACTGCTCTCATAAGATTGCACACTGCAATAAACATGGAGTCTACAGGGTCTGCGTTGGAATCAAATGACTGATAAGCCAAAGCAGATGTCAATCGCATATTAACGCCACAAGTAACAAGAGTTAACATGATAAATAGCTTTTCACTTCCATCGATTCCTCGTCATGACTTGATAATGATGTGTGGTTATGGTCAAAAGTTGACATACATTTGGATTAAGTGAAAGTGAAAGTGTAGGGCCGGATTATCCTGATTTTTGGTAATGATTCTTTTTCAGTCAGCACAGTCAATTATTGTAAATGAACCTAAGAATAAAGTTTTAAGTACAGGAGATCTTAAGATTGATCAGCCATAGAAAAGGAATAGCTGCAAGAAATAGATGAAGTCATATAAACCTAACTTTCAATAATACAACTGTACACTTTGGTGCCCAGATGATGGGGTAGGGGAAAGGCCTAATATGGCACACTCACGTGAGAACTCGCACTGTTCCCCTTGAAATCCCTCGGCACACTCACAGATGCCATTGACACAAATGCCACCATTGAGACACAAGCCCTCGCAATCTTCCGCTAGTAGTGAACAACAAACCAGTAACAACAGTTAGCGATAAGGGTAAAGTACATGTACATGTAGAGAAAACTGTAATACAAAATACAGATACCTTTGGGAGGTTTGCATGGTGACGCATTGATCAACTACATGTAGTTAGGTATGCTGTTACATCTCTTTTAAATGTTGGTTCTCAGAAGAACTGGTGATTCTACTCCCACTGCCCAGACGTAGAATGTATAGTGCAATTCGACAACCAGAATTAGAAGCCATTACTGTGGTGGCACAAGGCTCGTGTGCAGGTGGTACGCACGTGTTACATGCCTCATCGACCAATAAGGTGTCGCGATTTCCCAAATGCATGCGCGGGTCAAGCTAAAAAAATGTGTGTGTGTGAGTGCAGTGCCGTAGCAGTCATGACGTCTAATCGGATTAGTCTACATGGTGTAACTGTAAACCTAACTAGTTTGTAATACAAAAACATCATTCACTACCTATACAGGTAAAATTACGGCCCAGATGAACATATCAACCTTTGTCAGTTGCCAAGGTAAGTACGACTCTAAAGTCACTTGAACATTTCCCTGTGATTTTGCTATAGATGTTTCAGCTGACAACCCAATACGTGAATAGGCGCAGCCAAGTTCTTACGTAGTGTTGTCAGGTACACCATTCCTGATAAGGGCCCAGAGATGCAAGTATAGTTCCCTGCATCGTCCAAGGTGAAGTCGTTGATAATAAGGTTGACGACAGACTCTGGCAGTACTTCAACATACTTGTGCAAATCTCCTCCTGAAAAAACATAAACACAGAAACAAACAAAGTTTAGAAAAAGAATCAGTGGGTCCTACCACTTTCCATATAGCCCTACAATCATGAGTCCCTATGTTTACTGCAGTGCATGCTGGGATAAAGTGGGGCTCATCAGAGTGGTATAAAGCTGTCATATGCCAGTGAAAATGACAGACATACAAGAGAAATTCAATCACAAAAAAGTGACATGTACAATCCCACCACTGCCAGTAGCAGTTCGAAGAAAGATTTAAAATGATAGTTACGGGAAATGTATGTTCGAAGTTGAGATGTTGTACATGTATGGTTACTTAGCAGTGCATGGTACTGTAAGCATAGATGTTCTATCCCAGAATGCACTGGGAGGTATACACTTCGATACTGAAATGTTCACATAAATCTCGAAATTGAGATTTAAATGTCAATTCCCATGGTCTTTTTAAACACAAAGCTGTTTCAGCTTTCATTAAGCCAGTGCAATATCCTATGAAACTGTGGACTAATTTCACATACAGGTGGTTTCTCAGATTCAAATATCAAAAAGAAAAGTGCAAAAAAAAAAGGAAAAATGGAATGATCCCTAGACATTAGCCCACTGCCAAAGAAAATGTACAATATTGCCTAACCTGACATTATTATCTATTATTGTCTATTAAATGATTACAAAATGCTATATCTCACAAAATGGACAATCTGGAGTATTTGCTTTTGAAAATATTCTCTTGTTAAAATATATATTTGTCTGTTTCTTCTGAAAATATTCTCTTGTTAAAATATATTTTGACTGTTTTTCACAGACTTGCCAATGCACACTTTGCTGTTGGGTCCCTCTTAATTAATCAGTAAATCATAAATACTGGCAGAAGAAGAGACCATTTTTTTAACAGGGAGGTGAGGGTGATATGGGGGTGATGCCCATGCACTTTGACACATCCTATAATGGGGTGGGACCCTTGTTCGTGCAGAGCTCAGAAACAAATTGCAAGACCATGGTTTTTTTCACATACCTATGTTTGGTTACAAAGTAAAGGATGAATACCTTTTTCTTTGAAACTCTGCCAACTCATCCTTTGAGTAACCTTCAATACAGTGGCTAGAAATCAGTGCTTTCCCAAGTTCTCACCACTTTGTAAATACATTCCAGATACATGTATATAAATTCACCAAATCCAATTTTGCCGATGGCGTTCCCCTCTGGGCCCACCCAGACCGGTAAGGTCCCCGGCTCCTGATCCATGCTGTGCAGCCGGCACAGGAAGTTGACATCCTCACCCAGGGCCAGGACCTGGCCAGAGAATGGGTTGATGATGATCTGCGGTGATAAATCCACTGAAAGAAAGAAAACACTAAGAATATTAACCATAACATAACAGCAGTGGGATCCATATCCCCTCAACATTTCCTCAAATATTGTAGCAATGCATTTATGTCATGCACCTGGCCTTCAGAAATTTTTTCAATAACATGTTACAGTCCTGACACCAATATTGAGAAAATTTAGGTATTCTGTTCTCGTGTGATAAACCTTATTTGGAGACAGGTCAGCCAAGTATCCTTACTGCATACTCAATACACTCAAGCTGACGCAATAGGATTCTTGAACTTTAAACAACATCAAAACCCTATGGCGTATTGAATTCAAGTCTTTATACTGATTATTAGAGCCTTAATCAAACGTCAGGAGTTTGTCTGGATAGCTGAAAGCTAACTATTCATCGTAACAATTTTTTTTACACCTGCAAGTGTTGACAGTAACAGGAAAAAATACATCAATCATTTGCCCCATGTTGCAGAGCACTTGTATATTCCACCATTGCTCTGTGAAAGGCACACCCTAAACTCAATTTGATTCCACTAATCCTTGAATATATTTAGATTTATCCACATGCATTCGATTGTCCAAGTAATACATTTCTCTTCCCTGTTTAACTGGAAGTCAAAGACAAAGCTCTGCAGCATGAAATGCACGTACATTAAGGATAAGTAAATCCGGGCTGAGGATTGTGACCAAATTGGAAAGGTTGTTTACAAATCACTGCAAAAGGAATCTAAGACATCATTCTTAGTGTCCTCACTTTCATTTCTTTTTTCACACAGGAATGCAAGTCACTTCACCGAGGGGGCAACAAATGTAATAAATTCATTACTGAGGAACGGAATGGGTCTAGAGCATACCTATCAATTCACATGAGTCGCCTTTAAAGCCTTCAGCACAGTAACACTGGCCACGCACACAGATGCCACCATTCATGCACGGGGGCTCACATTGGATGGCTGTTGGGGGGTGGAAAAACGGTGTGACACACAGGGTGACAAAAGGGTAGACACTGTCACATGGGATGTGCAAGTTGAAGATCAGAGCACAGCAAACTTCTAAAACACAGGTTACCGACACCGTTGCCATAGGGCATGTCTACATTATGAAACTTTAAAATCAGAAACTTGGCAAATGACACAGCAGAATGAAAATCAAGGAAGATCAAACTGAAGACCCTCATGAAGTAAATTTGCAAAAGTACACACAAGATCACATGCAATTTGACCTGTTTTCACCATTTATTAAATAGCATTTTCATGGAGTGTTTCCATGAATTCTATGTGTAAATGATTAATTCTGTAATAGAAAGAAGTCTTTTGATTCTAACTTTGACAGGCTCCTGTATGAAATCTTACACCATGCACACCGTCAAAGCTCATTTTGTTCCAACAATGAATCAGAATGTCATAAAACAGGTGAAAACTCACGCCCTCAAATTAAAACTCAAGAGACCAGAAGAATTAAGGGAAAAATTCACAATCAAATTGATCAAGATTTTACTTGGTCAAGTTCTTACCAGAACATGGTTCTTTTTTTTTATACTTTCCCATCTAAATTCAGGGAGTTTTTCACTCTCCATTGTCAAGTTCTTAGTCTTAATCTTTAGATATGAGAGAGCATGTATCACAAACAAAAGCAAAAGAGAACATTTTAACTAGTTTCTGAAACCTCTGCTGAAGAAAAAAAGGGTTGGCATTTTTATTAGGTAATGACGAGAGCTACATTTTCAGCAACAGCTTGAAAACTGCAGAGTCATACATGTACATATTTGTATATTCATGCTTATGGCCTATGAACCTCCATGAATTGAGGGAAAATGTTGGGCATTATACAACGTGTTTGCTTTCCTTTGGCAGCAAAACGGTTGGTGCACCTGTTGAAAGTGTGGCATTCACAGTTCTGTGCTGCACCTTCCAGCACATGTGACCTGTTTTTCTTTCTTATTTACTCAAACAGAGCTCTATTTTCCTAACAGTACAGAACATATGGATATTGGAATTCCAGGGTGTAGTAACTCAGACTATTCTGTGGGCTGCTTTTGTTCGTTGTCTTATTGTTCAGTCAGCTGTGAAGATGCCTGAACTTTGCCAGGAGGAAGTATACTTGCCCAAAAAATACAACACGCACATACACTGAAAGGAGTCAGCTCTTTCCAAGCACAGTTGTTGAATGTGTTTTAAAAATAGTCTCCTGCATCCTAACATTTCAATTCTACTTAATCAAGGTAAGCTTTTTTAAACAAATGAGGCTTTGAAAATGTTAGTGGAAGCAAGCTGTAAACTGACAATTAGATACATTTCTGACAAGGGTGGATCAATAATTGTAATAAACCTTTTGTGAAATTTGATGGGCCTGTTGCATTTGATTCATATTTGATGGATATAAAGCCAGGATTATCTCTCTTGCTTTTGCATTTCAAAAGAACTTGATAATAAAATAGACCGTATCAAATCACAAGCTATTGAAGCAAACTGCAACAAAACCATTCCTTTGTCACTGTGTTCACCCTGTTGTGAGAGGCTGGTTTTGTGAATGACCCTGCTTAGTCTGGTTTACCATAGAGGAAGGACACAGAAGGAGTTGTAACTCAGGCACTTCAAAGTGTACAATGACGGTCGCCGCGGAGTCAGACGAATTATAGAAAACATTCCAAAAATGCCTTGATTACTGCCCGCATCATTGCTGGACAAGCGGGGCCAGTAATATCCTCGCAATACTTGTAGTTTTTTGCTTGCAATTAAATGCAAATTATCACTGGGACCAGGAAATAGAGAGAAAAAAATCCCTGATATTAGACATACTTTTGCCATCGTAAATAAAATTTTAAAATTCTGATCCCTATCCATGCAAAGTTTGTAATTTTATTCATCTGGCGTTCCCCTGAAATGCTGTCCCTGGGAGTTACCAAGTGAGTCTAGTGCCAACGGGTGCTGGGGCTTTGGTGGGGTAAAAAATCCCTGGGATTTTCCCGGGAATTGGCTCTGCAGTGTGAAAAGGCCTTTTGTTGTTGTTTCTTTGCCTTAATTGAGAACAACTTTAGAGAAGTTGACCAAATGTGCAATACCATTCAGTTGTGGAAGCACACCTGAGACCTATGCTTCATTTCACAAGCACTAGACATACTGCCCGCAGTTTGACATCACTGTAATGATGCATGTATACGTCCGGCTGAAATGCAGCCCCACACCGCGTTCCGTTTATATGCATGTAACATAGTGATGTTATGCTTTATTTTACAAGGGTGTTTTCCTATGGAGACTCAATGGACTGCATCGCACCTCACTGTCATAGGAAAGTGCAATTTTAAACAAAGCCAGACATCATTACATTACCGGTCTGTTGCAAGAGGGACTGTAGATCAGAGGGGTGGACCAGAGGAACTGAACTCACGTCTTTTTTCACAGAAGTCTCCCGCAAACCCTGGCTGGCAGCGACACTGTCCACTCAGACAAATGCCTCCATTCTGACATTCTTGTGCACAACCTCGCTCTGAAAGAAATTGAAAAAAAAATTGAAAAACAAGTGTATTTGTAAATCTGCTGGCCAAATGTCTTGGAAATGAACTCAAATACTGGAAATCTGCAATACGGTATAAGTGTTCAAACTTTGTCAGGAAGATCACTGCTTCTTTGATCTACTATCCACTGCTTCATAGAGACTCGCATGCACAAAATAAGCAATTCAGAAAAAATATGAGGCGATTCCAAACTGCACGAGACTTTGAACAGTATTTTTCAGTTTGTAATGACGTACATAAAGGGTATTAAAACCAATGAAGTCAGGTAATCCAAGGAAGTGTTGCTTGCTCAGAACTCAGCCTCAATGTGCATTGATAGGCTAAATCCAATAAATACTAATGAAGCGATCTGAGATCAAAATTTTGTCAAGAGAACATTTCTGGCAACAGCATTGAAGCTATGGCCCCTTCAATTCCCTGGTAATCTTCGACAAACATCTTACTCTAAATAGTACTCAATATGCATGGTACAATGAAAAAGTTTAAACTTATCATTTGTTTGGTCGACTTCACCAAGAAGTGACTTATACTAATAGGATAGTTTTAGTGCGCCATGAAGTGACTTAACGTTGATAGACTTTGTACACATGATATGACAGTTTGTGGTGGGGCAACTGCCATGACACATCACTTCTTGGTGCAACTGACGATTTACAGAACATAAATTTCATAATACCATTACAACGAGTATAACGGACCAAATACAATAGCATAACAAATACAACTTGTACGCATTAAAGGTATTCTTTATTTCAGCGTACTCTTTATTTCGCACGACACTCCTTCAAACTCAGCCATGCACACACAGATGCCGCTGATGCAGGATCCTCCATTTTCACATGGGTAACGACACTCCAAATCTGCAAAAAAACAGGACAGTTATCGCAAAAAAGCTCTTAAAATTCAAACCTCATAGAGTCTGCTCTTTTTACACCAAACACATTTTCGCATGAAGGGGATTGTAAAACTGTGGCTGGTTGTCAAAGCATTTTCACTAGGTGTTAAAATTTCAATCAGCTACCAAAACAACAGATTATAAACACTGTTACTAAGTACTGTGTATAATAATTTAGAACCTTTGAAAAATGTTTTGTGATTATCTATAACACAAAGCTACAGTGATATTTCTGTTAACCTTTTGGAAGGAAAGGAGGCCTTTTTAATGCAACAGCTAATATTGTACAAGATATACATGTAGTGTTCATCTTATAACTAATATGGCACTGGATTAAAAGGACATTGGACAGTACGAACCAACGAGCTGGCAGAACTCTCCAGTGTAGGCAGGTGGGCAGAAACAGACCTCATTGTTGCACACCCCGCCATTCAGGCATTCACCATGGCAAGAGTTATCAGAGGCTGGACAAGAGATAACATAACATGAATGAAGAGACTCCATTCAAGAGTTGACCACATTGAAATGAGACAGAGATTAACTCTTTATTTTTGAGCATGATAATAGGAATGGAAGCAATAAAACAACACCTTACTGAGACGAGCAACAATGAGCCTTGAACGTGATACATTAGCAAAGTTCCTGATGTACTCCATAATAAAATTCATAACAGGTGAAATTATGCCGCTGCATAAATCTGCATGAACCTCTGAACTAGGCTACTTCATATCACTTTGCCGCTTGGCATGCACTGGTCAACCTGCTAGGTCAAAATCTAATGTAACAGCTGATATTGCGATTTGAGGTCATCAATGAGTCTGGATGGGTGATAGCAGTAAACATAAACCATTGATGTGCTCCTTGGTGTGTGGAAAATGTGCAGAAAATCTCCAATTGGGGATAGAAAACTGGCTAGAGTCACCAGCTGATTTGCCAATGTTTCCGTATCTTTCCATAATCAATTCCTCGGAGAGGAAACAATGCAACATGACTTTCTTTCAACCACCTTTAGTACATGTCCACTGCTGAAGCAGCTCTTCACAGTTTCGGGCCCGGTGGCATTTACACCTTGAGGCTGCATCCGAATCTGTTGTATAGAGCTAGGTCTATGCCTTCGCTCCATTGGAAATGTGTGGAGACGCATAGACAACAGACCTAGCCACAGCTCTGGAACCCAGTTTCGGACACAGCCTGAGCACAGAGCTGCGTCCAGCACTGGCCAAGAGCATGGACATAAGAAACACTCCCTTCCCCAGAACTATCAGGAACACGTTTTATGAATACTGTCCAATCTTACGGTTCATGGTGATGACAACTGAAGCGATGAGGGGTCCGGCTGAGCAAGAATAGGTTCCAATGTCCTCTTCCTGCAGGCTGGTGATGATCAACTGACTAGCAGCCACGGAGATGGTCTCCACAAAGATGCGAGTCCCGTCACCTGTGCAAATGAACGACAGCCAACAATGAATGAATTCTGTGCATTCAATGCATCACAGCTCATTATCGTTTTGGGATAATATTTTATAGGTTGAAAGGCATGCGGTAGCACCATGTGAAGGAATTCTGAGATATAGTCTCCTGAAGATGGACTGAGCACGCAGTGCGAAACGTTGAGTATACTCCCGGTTCTTTTCAGAATCACACATACTCATAAGAGATGTATTCCTTCGCATGGTGCTATTGCAAGCCTTTCCACCTATTGCTGTCTTTCACCATGAATAGCCTGAAATTCCATCTGATACTGTTTTCTGTTGTATTTAATCTTCGTGTATGTTATTGTTAGTTTATGGATAATGTTCTATGAGTACCTGCTCTTGGCAGATACCGGCACAATGTATATGTCTTCTGCATTATTCATTATTATTAATATGAAGTGTAAAATGAGGGCATATTCATACTACCTGAAGTCATCCTTTAAAAGAAAATTGTCAAAACCAGTTTGGGTGCTACAGGCAATTGTTCAACTACATTTTACTTACGATTTATGCAGTAATGGTCAGAAGACTGGTTGAAACCAGCAATTCTTGAGATTTTTTTAAATTACCGTGACATGACAAAAAAGATTCTGGGTATTTCAAACATGAACCAAATTTCACAAATCTACAAATCGGAAAAAGTCACCATACTTTGGACATACCAAATATGTGAATAAAATGTCACAAAGCAATAAACAGCAGAGAACTGAATTACAAACAACAAGATTGTGAACCATGAAATTCTGTGAGTGCACAAGGGGTGCTGTGAGCAAATACGACAATGTGGTTTACGTCACACAGTTTGGGACATGGACCACATATAGCTAAGCTCACCAGGGTCTCCCACCGGTATCTCCCGGCCGTCAGGGTACACCCACACTGGCGAGTTGGTAACCTGGCTCTCATTGGTGTAGCAGACGTAGATGACTGTGCTCCCAATGGTCGGGACAAACTCAGTAGTTTGAGTGATCTGCAGGGCCACGTCTTCTTCCTGCCCGCAGTCCCTTCCGGCCCAGCCCGGTGGACATTTGCACACCTCGCCAACACACTCGCCACCATTCAGGCAAGGTGGCTGACAGTCTAGAAAGGAATACAGAGAACCCAAGAAGAAGCACACATTCTTTACTTTAATATACTTCAGATGACAGGCTTTATTTTTCCTTTGTTAATGTACTATAGTCCTCATCCACGACCCACACTTTGTTTACATGCGCACTTTCCTATGGCATGAGGTGCGACACGATCTACTAAGTCCTCTTAAGAAAGCACTCATGTAAACAAAGCCTGATGCCACTGTGTTTTGGGTCTATTAGCTTTAGAGGACATGAGACAAACCCCAAAGGACATTAATGAATCCATTGCTTTCCCTTTGTGTATCTGTCGTCTGAGGTTAAGCAAATGTGAAACATGTCTCTGAGGTAAAGCAGAACATGTTAACATCCTTATTCTACGTTCAAAATACTGAAGCATGGTGCATTACCAGTCAAGTGATACATGTCCACATAATTACAGCATTACAAGTACATTACAACACATTCTATCTCACAATTACAAAGCAGATTGTTCTTCATTTCCTCCTGCTGTATTTCTCTTTTTTCTGCTGTAAGTGACGGAATTACAATTACTGTTATTCATTAAACTACCTTGACAGTGCAAGAATGCAGCATTCCTTTTTACAGACATGTCCTCTACATTTTCATATTCCAAATCTCTGCCTATACCAGTGTCTGAAAGTTATGAAATAAACTACATAAAAAGTCCAATTTCTTTATAGTTTTGAACAGATGGTTGCCCAAAAAACAAGGGTTGATTTCCAAGATACATAAGCTACAGACAATGCATAGCAAACTGACCATAACACTGCCATTTTTCTATCCAAGCCTGATGCCATTTTTTCCATTGTTTTGCCAACAGGTGATGGTGACAATGGCGACCAGAAAACAGCTTAGTTCTGTCACACAACGGTTGTTCACTAATCATCTAGAATGTGACATATGCCACTGCCCGTACCAAGATCCCAAAACACTGTGTTGCCTGCACAGCTTCTGTATGGACTGCCTCATGCGATATCGTGATGCCAGAAAGACTCGCAAGCTTCACTGTCCTGTGTGTCAACAGTTAACACAACTCCCCTCTGTGGGTGTCCGCGGCCTCCCAGATAGCATAACACTTATGCATTTGGCAGAGGATATGGAATGGATAGGAGAGCAGAATAAGGACAGCATGAACAAGCCTACGTGCCCGAAACACAAGGCAAAAGTAATGCGATTCTACTGTGACACATGCCGGATGTTGATCTGCCGGGACTGTATAGTTCTGGATCACCCGAGAGAAAATCATCAGATCCTAGATACCAAGGCCGATCGCACGGGCTACAAGCAAGCGTTGGTGCACCACTTCCCTGACTATGAAAAGACACTGGCCAGTATCACGAATGATCATGACAGGATAGTTGAAGCTAAGAGGGAACTGCGCGACCGAGTGGACGCAGCTATCAAGGACGTGACAACAAGAACTGCTGAGGTCATGTGCACACCAGAGGTCAGGGCTGAAGAGGAGAAGATAATTGGTGAGATCTGCACACTGGAAGAATGTCAAAAGAGCAAACTGTCTAGGCTTGCAAGAGTGGGGGAGAGGCGGAAACTCAGCCGTCAAGTCCTGGAGACAGGTAGAGACGATGCCACTGCCTATGATTATGATTTCCTTGCTCTCTATGATGTAATTATCATGGGCATGGAAATGCTCAGTGGCTGCAGCCCTCCAAGAGCTGAAGGCGTGCGCTCATATCCTGCATTTGCACATAGCTGGAAGGTCGAAGCTCCCCTTGGTAAGGTGGTGATGGAAGATACTTGGGAGCTGTGCTGTGCGTTTGGCAAAAGGGGAAGTGGACCAGGAGAGTTTGAATCTGTGAGGGGTATTGCGGCTGCCGAGCCCAACGAGATTGCTGTGGCAGACTGGAGGAATGCTCAAGTACTAATCTTCAACAATAAAGGGCACATAAAGGACTCCATTCTGATTCTTGCAAGTGCGTTGATCAGTCAGCACAGTAAAAGTGTACAAACCTTTTAACCACTTTGAACTCGGACAAAGGAAACAGAGCTCTGTAACAAAAGACCGTACTCCGAACAAAAGACCAGGCTGCTGGGCATTACCAACATTTTTCACTCTCAAGAGTGGTGATAATCCAGCCTTGTTTTGAAACCGTGTACCAGGGTTTGGGGCATTGAGAGCGAGCGGATTACCACTGCAGACAAAAGCGCTCCACCACCACAGCAATGAGCCACACAGCACCGCTGCACGCTAATCTGGCCCCTATTGAAAAGAGGTCAGCAGCGCACTA
>NW_019091450.1:234812-264857 GCF_001949145.1 Acanthaster planci
TCACTTGTCAACTTAGAGTAGTGCCTGAAGATTACTTGGTGCGGCTATAAACGACCGTTAAATGGAATGATGAATTTTTGAAGGATTTTGAAAACGGAAAACAGACAGTTATGCCGGCCCAGCATCATCAACATTGAAAAATGCCCCGGCATGAAGTGGCTAAATGACTGATGTTCCAGGATACTTACCATAGTGGACAAAAGAAAAGCAGGATGTCAGAGTTAGGGAAACAAAATTTTTAGCTTCTGAATAATTCTTTTACCTTCTTGCTGTGTCAAAATTTATCATAGGGCACGGAAACTGGGAGCAATACATTTATTTAGGGGGGGGAGGGAAGAGAACTTGATGTGTGTGCCTTTACCTTGCCTCTGGTTATGCCAGAGATGACATACTTTACTGTGCATGCAACTACAGGCTGAAACTGTGCTACGTGCCACATCTGCAATCACTACTGTCTGTATCATTGCAGAGCTAAACCATAAACAAAAACTAAAATATCGACAATTTGTAATCTGCCTTTCCAACAAACTGTGCAAGAGTCCACTGAAACTGGTTGGATGGGGCCATTGTTTTTGCTGCACTTGAACATACTCCACTTAAAAGAAGCTGTGAGGATCAAAGCCAATGGCTCAAGTCGAGATTTGTTTAATTCATATATGCAGATGACTGGCTTAGCTTTGCACTTTTAAAGAAATGGTGTGGCACCGAGAGTGTGAAGAGTAAAAATATTTATGAATATACGGTTTACCTTTTTCCCTCAGATGATATTGTCAGTACAAAGGATCAATGGGTGATTCTCAGCACGAGTTTTGTGAAGGTGTACAACCGAGGCAACAAACAGCTGGCTGATGAGTTCCAAACGAGGCAACAAGGGGATGAGGTTGGCAAGGTGTATGAGGCTCCCCTGAGTTTGGCAATCAGGACAGACGGCAACATCATAGTGGGTTACCGCGGCAGGGGAACACTGACTGAGCACAGCCCAACCAGTGGTGACCTCGTGCGTACCATTCCAGTCCAGATTTCACCTTCTTTTTTGGCTGTGATGAGCAACAACTGGCTTGTCATCAGTGACCATGTAAAGGGACTCGTCGAAGTAGTGGAGGTTGCTGATGATAAAGCTGTTACACTCTTTACTATCAGACCTACCATTAGTGGTGAAAGAGTAAAGAGCTGCAGGGGGGTGTGTAGCAATGATTCAGGCATCTACCTCGGAGTGAGTACAGGCTTTCACAACGGAGGCCATGTTCACCACTATGACAATGAAGGTGATTTTATTAGCTGCATTGCCCAGGGACTTTACGGCCCCTACGGGATCACCTTCACAGCGGATGGACAGGAGCTAGCAGTGGCTGACCACCACTCTGTCAAGATCTATCACAAGGTCTGATGCCCTGCAGCAAAATAATGACCAACATCCCATCTGCATAAACCCCCCCCGCATATCCTCCAATTTGGCAACCACAGCAAGGAAACTTCCATAATCCTTAAAATTCTAACACTCTCCAATAAAGTGCCACGCCATCTGTGCACTAGAAGTGGTTATCATCAAACTCCATGTAATGGTAATAGTGTCTGGATTCTACAGCCCGAAAATTGTTCAAGAACAGCATAACCAAGCAATGGATACGTTGATGCTGTGGCCCCCCTTAATGCTTGAAGCTGGCGAAGTGTTGTGGAAGAGTATGTTAATTACAAACCATCATTAACTCTCCAAAATCCAACACTGCAGTAATGCAGAAAACTGTACACTTTTAAACTAATTCTTTGTTAAACACTGGTAGATCCTGCAGTAAATGCAGTAATTATGCGTGGATTCCACAGTCTTGGAAAGTACATGTACAGCAAAGGAAAACGAGGATACGGGCTGAAACAGTTTATTCAAACATGGAGAGTGGCAGAATACGATTGCTTTCTTCATGGCAACAATTGTTCAAGACCACAAATCTGTATCATAATCCACTTAAGGAGATTGAAATGAGAGATTCCATGCAGATGTAGAGCCAATGATTTTCCACGATCATGGAAAACGGACAGAATTCTTGGAATCAACACTTTGAAACAGAATCCACTGCTAGAAATGGAACTCGCAAAATTTCCCACAAAAAAAAAATAAAAAATAAAAAACTTTGTGCAAAGTACTACGAATAAATGCCTAACAAACTCTTTTAAAATGCTTGCTTCTAACGAACGAATTATGCTGGAAACATGCTAAATTACACCACTCCATCACATGATTGGGTTGTCCGTGAAGGTGTGGTGCCAATACTTGCAAGTGCTATGGTGCGTGGTTAGGCGAATGGTTTCCATGCATAGTTTAAACTTGCTCTCCCATGTCTCCTATTTCATGTTTACAAAGGTATGAAACGAAATTTTAATTTCCAAAATGCAATTTGGGATTTGGTGAAACGGAAAATCATTGGCTCTACAGATGATTTCATGAAAGCTAGATAAAAACTTGCCATCTTGCATCAGCTTTGACAACAAATTTGCAGCATAGCTGTACAATATTAGAAAAAACTGCTTGGATCAGCTGGGGTCCTTTTAATGATTTTTTTTGTGTATGTCAGGCCAATGTAATCAGGAAAGAGTATGCAGAATTCCTGTATTTCCTATCTTTTGCAAAGTGCAGAAGACTGTGCCACGTATTTCAATTTGCAATGACATACGTGGGGAATCCCACCCCCCAAAATACTGTAGAAAACAGCTGTTCTTGGGAAGTTGGATGTTTAGCGTGAGAACAAGGAAAATGCAAGCAAAAGCCTGAAATAGAAAGTGCAAAATTTTGGCATATTTTCCTCACCGCTGTCCATATACATGTACATACTTGTGATGTCAAAACAAAAAGAAGGAATATTTTCAAGGTGGCTGTCAAAAATGCAGCATCCGAAACAGTCGCATCATTCGAGAGAGATAAACATCCTTTTCACTCACTATTTGGAAAGTTTCATCTCAGATCAGTGCTGCCTCTCTCTTTTCACATTCTAAGAGAAAGTACCAATTTTCATTTTCTGCATGCAAACTGGGAGTAACTAATTCACTTGTGTGACAGAGGGATGGAGCTAAACCATCAAGTGACTTTATCTTTGCTGACTTGTGAGACTTACTGATTGAAGCATATATAGTCCAGGCCAGAAGTGCCTGGTACAGGTTTGAAACAGGTGGACACATAAGACTACATAACCAATAGCTGGTACTATTTGTTGGACTTGATTTTGGGTGCCAGCGCAGGATTATTTTTTAAATCCTCAACAAAAGAACGCTAATTTTCTGCCATTTTTGAATGGGGACAAAAACCACCTCAAGTCTGCTGTTCTTGTTTAGCATGCTAAGTCAAGAAAATTATGTCAATGACACATAACAGAAGTTGTGACGATGCCAAACCAATGATCACAGCAGAAACATGCTTCTGGTAACAGTGGCAAAACAACAACTCTCAATGCAGGACTGGTTCCAGGCAGTTGTGGGTACCAGACTGCATCAGCTTACCTTTGATCTGGCAATAGTTTCCAGTGAATCCCTCGGGGCAGACGCACTGGGACTTCTCACAGGTGCCTCCGTTGAAGCAAGGCGGATCGCAGATTCGCTCTGAAAGATTACATCCCCCCATCACCACAATTATCAAAACTTTCAGAGATTCAACGAGATTACCTTTATGAAACTTTACACATTACAGAAAATATGCAGGTTTAGTGTGTAGCTTAGACACTGCATAGCTAAGATGTATTTATCTTTTTATTGATGCATTTTGTGGACTTTTGATGTGATGTCATTTGATGTTATCTGGTTTTTAATTGTTATAATCATTATTGTAATTTGACATTTGACATATTTCTTTCTGAGTGTGAATCAAATGCTTTTAGTCTCTGGACTAGTTGTTTGCATTTTTAACCACTTGCAACTGGGTTTCCGGTACCAGACACGTATTCATTATATGTGGCCGGGGTGTCCGAAATTGGATCAATGGAACTGGGCCTAGTAACAAAAGATGGTACTCATAACAAAAGACCATGCTGCTGGGCATTACCAACATTTTTTCACTCTCAATAGTGGAGATAATCCAGCCTTGGTTTGAAACAGTATACCATGGTTTTGGGGATTTAGCGCGAGCGGATTACCACTGAGGACAAAAGCACTCTACCACCCATAGCATTATTGGGCTGGTATACTTCCCAGAGAGCTGAAATGGTTTCAGGAACATTCAGATTTGTGAGCCCAATTTCCAGGAAGTATGATAACATACCACCACCTTTGAATTACAAACACTGTCAGAAATGCTGATGTAAAAACCCTGATGTAACATACCAGCTAGCACAAGGGTGAACGATGTTGTGAGGGGGCCTGCCCGGCACTGGTAAGTCCCTACATCAGCTTCGGTAAAATTGTGAATGACCAGGGTGTTCTGGTATGGCGGGTTGCGCTCAGCATACACACGGTCATTGGTTGAGCCTGTGTTAGGGTCACGGAAAAGGTCAGTTATGCACACAAGCCACAAACTACAGGTGTATGTGTCCTGTTAAACCACACAATAGAGGCTCTAACTTAAAGGTACAGCCCATTATTTGTCATCGATGCATTATGTTCCTTTGAGACAGTAAGCACACTGAAGATCTACAGGAGGGTGTGTAAGATTTCAATTTTAAATAAAAACTTGCCCAAAATGTCATCTTTGAATTGCGCCCAATTTCTGCATCCACGACATGTTCTCATCCAGCTGAATGCAGCTACACTGTACACACGGCTTGTATTGAACTGATAAATTATAAACTAACAATACCTCTTTGGAACAATCAAAGGCATGACAAAGACTTCAAGTCAGTTTGTGATGTCAGTCCAAAGAGGCTAGTGATTGGTCAAAATGCAGTTATTACCCCCAGTAAAATGTCTTTAAAAAAACCCCACATTTTTCTTAAACCAAGGTGACTGTCTCTGTACGGACAAAGAGCCTGAATTGCTGATGTGCTGTGCAGCACTGAATGGACTTCATCACTGGTATATCTTCCAAACACATCTACCACCATGTCAAATTCCCTGCACACTTGTCAAACACCTCCTGGGTTAATTGTGACCCAAACTAGCAAAATGAGTCAAAAGTCACCAAAGCCAGATTTAAGTTAAATGCCCTCAAAAGAATCTGGCACATGCTACAGGAACCCTCATTATTTTTCCCCCAATGTTTATTTTTATCAAGATGCCAGTTCTGAGTGATGCATTAAAAACAAAGACCTCAGTTTCCCATTTCCAATGTGCACTAAAGCAAAATTATATTGAAGAAAAATTTTACTGTGTTGCTTAACAGCAGAAAAGTTGTGCTTGCTATAGAAGAAAATTTTGCTAACTGTGAGCACTGTTTCTTGGTGATGCTTGACCTGACTGTGCTTATGGTTGCATGTACAAAGAGATTTCCACAGTTTTGTCACTAGCAAATTTTTTCACCAAGTTAAGCGTACCTTCTGCTGTGCTTCCAGCTTATGGTCTCCGTGAAATACGTGAAACCTCTGTATAAACGTAAAATTGTCTGCTTAGCAGATTTTGGGCCCTGTTCACAAGAGTTGTTTTGAGTTATCCAGTCACAATTTCTTGGGGGAGAAACCCTAGTAAAGCTTACCTTTATCAACTGATCTGACGACCTTGCCATTGGGGAACCTCCAGACCGGGTTCCTGGATGGGATTCTCCCCGCCGTGCGACACAGGAATTCCAGGTCCTCCCCGACCATGGGATTGTGCTTGATGTTGGGAACGATGGCAATGGACCCGGTCTGACTCACTTGAAATCAATCCAAACAGAATCAAATTGTCACCGACACCACAAACTGGCATTCAGTTGTACTCCAGTTTTAGAGATTGGCACACATTTTAGAGAACAGACTAGAAATGCAAAATCAAATGCACTACCACGGGAACTTGCTGGATTTATGCATCTTAACCAGTGTGACTCACTTGAAATCAGTCCATGCAAAATTGAATGTTCACTTCAACTAGCGATACATTTCTAACAAACCATCGATTAAAGTGAAAACACAAACTGATTAACACTTTAATACAGAAAGCAAAGGAAAGTCTTGTACAGGGAAGCAAAGGATAACAGAGGAAAACAGTATAGAAGACAGTTAATATATTGATATCAATAACAAACCAACATTTGTCAGTGGCAAACACTCAAAAGATGCACTAATGAGAAGTTAAATGGCATTGGTGAAGGCAAATGAGCATTTCATAAAGGAACAATTCCAAAGTGGCATTCTGACCAAAAAAAGATGAATAAGCAATTGAAGAGAAACTGAAGGGCACAAATAGTAGAGTATATTAAACACTTAAAGCACAATTTTTGCACTTTTCACAATCCCACCTTCGCCTGTCTGCCAAATGAAGTTTCCGGTATGCAGTCAAATACAACTTAATAAATCAATACAGTGTGAAATTACATGTTTCCGTTATGCAGTCAAATACAACTTAATAAATCAATACAGTGTGAAATTACATTTAGCTGTTTAGGCAAACCTGATATACTTATTTTAATCTATCATGTTTTATAATCATGGAAACATGCCATGGTTATCAATGGGAATATAGTATTTTGGAAGTAACCTCTTCACTTTCCAAAATAATACAACCCTAATTGAAAGCTATGAAATGTTTCCAAAATAATAAAATATGACATGTGATAAAATATGGTACAAGCTGACTTGATACAGAGCTCAGGAGAATGCTGGTTAAAGATCTTGCTGTGGTCACTTGTTTCATTGACTCAACATCAGTCCATACACGGCAAGCTCTTTTCAGGGAATGTCAAGTGCAAACTACTTACCTCTGATCTCACAGTACTTTCCAATGAATTCCCCCGGGCACCGACACCGTCCCTGAATGCAAGTTCCCTCGTTGGCACACATCAGAGGACATGGGTGCTCTGTTGGAGAGTGAAGACATGCTGGAGGCTCAACTCTTTTAAAAGGTCATCTGCAGGTCTTCTACTCATAGTAAAAACTCACACTGTCTTACTTCATACATATTCATCTTTGGGTGCCATCTTCTCAATGGTCCATTCACCATCACAAGCCAGTGGCTATTTTTGCTGTTTACCAAGTACATGAAGTCATCCATGCACAAGTCAAATACACACGTTCTGTAAACTGTTCCCAATAATCAATCGCTTGATTGAAGGACTGCTACCCATTTGAAGTAAGCACACATGAATGTAACCCTAGCTACTAATGGGAAGTAAGCACACATGAACATAACCCTAGCTACTAATGAAAAGTAAGCACACATGAACATAACCCTAGCTACTAATGAAAAGTAAGCACACATGAACATAACCCTAGCTACTAATGGGAAGTAAGCACACATGAACATAACTCTAGCTACTAATGGAAAGTAAGCACACATGAACATAACCCTTGCTACCAATAGAAAGATGGCCACACAAGTCAACATTGATCTGCATTTTAAATGACCCATGGAATTAATGAAATAACTAAATCTGAAAAATACTAAGATTAATTCTGTGGAATAAGGTGATGTATAACAAATGGCAAACACCAACCAGAAAGCAGTAGAAAGAGTCCTATAGTAGATGTTGCATTTTAACTGACGAAAATGCCCTTGGTTGGGGATGCATTGTGCCTGTGCACAAGCTTATGGTATGCTAGGCAAGCTCAGCCAATTTCTGTTGATATTTTGGTGCCTGGTTTGTACAGCAACCTTTCTCATTACTGGTAAAAGAGTGCTTCTACCTAGCTAACATACCCATACCAGCCAGAGTAGTGATCAATAATGCAGTGAAGGGAGCACTATATTGAAGGTCCTGTACGTGAACAAAAATATGGGGGATGCCACAGGCAGAGTTCATAAGTACATGTACTTCGTCTGTAGCATCCCCCATATTTTTGTTCAAGATAACCAAAGGCACATAATGAAACGAGTTTATAAGTACTTGTTTACAAATTATCTGCCTTTGGCTGTTTAGGTACTTTTTCCGTATGTCATCTGTATCGCTCATTTTGATCGTTAAACACTGAAATTATATAGATATGGTCCATGACGGCGAGCCACGTGCACTATTGAGCATGCTCCTACTCATCACCAAGGTTCACCTGATTCTGAGGCACTCACCATACAGGGTTATGATGACTGAGCTGTTCAGAGGCCCTGCGGCACAGTTGTAGAGTCCCGCGTCCTCTTCAGACAAGAAATTGATGACGAGTCGGCTGGCGGTCTCATTGATCAACTCCACAAAGACCCGTGAAATACCACCTACAAGATACATGCAGCAATAGTCTCAATAAAGAGTTTGATGATGTATTGTACAATACAGAGGAATGTTGGTGTGAATAGGGTAAGATGCAATGGACACAAAATGGCTCTACATAGCAATGTACCAAGTGCTGCAAAGACAAGGCTGCCTTCATTGTGCGTCCAGAAATTAAGGCATTTTAGTTTATACTGTATTCTATTCAGTGAGCAGTGAGAGTCAGTATTTTTGGATGTTAAAATCAAGTCCACTCATATCTCTATGTTGACTGGGTAATGCAGGAACCCATTACTGTGTACTAACAGAAACCATCATAAAACTACATTTTGGGGGCCTCCAAAGATTGCCATCTCTACTCTCAATGCAGCAGATCAATATCTCAGAGTTTTTCTTTGCTTGCGAGCAACAACTATTTTCTGTGATTAAAGATAAGGACAATGCTCACATACATAAACCTTGTTATAAACTTTTATGTAAAAACCAAAGCCTGGATTCACAGGCAACTAATGATAATGCCACAATGAAATCAACTGTGACTGAGACATTGAGGATTCCTCTGATAATTCATGACACTGGTAAGCAACTTTGGGGCCTACATAGACAGTACAGCAACTTTAGTGGGGCATACCTGGTACTCCTGGCTGTATGATCTGTCCACTTGGGTCCCTCCAGATGAGAGCTGACGGGGCACCGTCACCTTCTGTGTAGCACAGGAATGCTGAGTTCTCCCCAACGTAGGTTATCTGATCCTGCTCCGGTCTGATCGTAATGGCAACAGGAAGCTCTTCTGTACAAAACGAACAAATTACACCACAGTGGTTGGAAGTAAAATACAGATCTAATATTCCATCTAGTTCTAGTCTACAACAGGCAGTTGTCAGGATTACAAAGGGGACCTGTTTGTTTGACACAGATCCAGCGATCCTAATGCTGGTTCCCTCCATCAATTACGTGGGTTCTGGTCTAGACTCAGTGAACCAGTCTTGGATGACTGATTGCCATCCAGATCCACGCCAATCAAACAGGCGCAAAGCAAATGCCAGAGAAGGTAGAACTCCCCAACAAATCTTGAATATAAAACCCTCCCCTTTTTGACTACATCAACACTGTTTTTGTGGTTTGATATGGTCATTTGTTTGTCAAGGGGTCCCTTTTTGTGCCTTTAACTTGACCAGTTTGGAGATGCATCCGTCATAATTCAGCCTTGTGGCTGCAAATAAAGCTTACTTACTAGCCCCCTTTTCCCCTTGTAATGAATGTTCTGTGGTCCGATCTACTGCCATGTTTATTTCATACGGATCTGGATCACATTCAGTGATCCGTCACTGGTTTACAGACACCAAAACTCACCTAATGGGTAGTAGGAATTAGCATAAGGATCAATGATCGAGATCTAGATCCATGTGAAACAGAGGCAGTTAGAAACACAAAGCCTGGTTTCCATATTGACGTAATGAGTTGCAGACAGTGTCGCTGAGAAGTCCCTGATCTTATAAAATCATATGGAAACACTTTATCACAACTCGTTCCAACACTGTCGGATTGTTTGTTTCAAACGGATCGTGATCAGTGATCCTAAAGCTGGTTAACACTATCCATCACACGGTTCCAGGTATCATTGAACCAACCTCAGAACACTAATTGCAATCCGGATCTGCTTGAAACAAACAGTCCCTTATACAGGTAGTTGGATAAGGTTCAACTTAGCTGACTGTCTTAGTCATAAGTGTAGGCCAATGTCCGCACTGACATAACAGGCATACAACATCTTTCTTACTTTCTTACAACATCTAATACCAATTTGTCTTAAAGAAATGAACCCCAGCTTGTCATCAAAACAGCTGATCATATGAAGAAAACACTACATTGAAGGACCAAGTATGACTTTACTTTTAAATGATATGGCATCAAAAGAGGTACTCTGTACAAAAGTTGCCAGAGTCTCAGTGTCTCGTTTTGATTAGTTGGTCCCTTATGCAACTGTCTGTGTCTTGGCATATAAGGAGCTGTTTGCAATCTTCACGACCACACAGAAACTAGGATATACATCTCTGCTTCTAACTTACGGATGTTCTCACAGAGCTCTCCATAAAATCCTCGTGGGCAGAGACAAAGTCTGTTCTCACACATGCCGCCATTTAAGCAGGGAGGATCGCACTCTGAAACTTAAGAAAACAAACAGAAAAGTTCACTGGTACCTTTCTTCTTGGACACCAAAATTTTACATCACTGATATCATCAAGGGTCAAGTTGATAAACTCAGTGCTGACACAAAGTGTCACACAATCATTGGTCATACCAAATACAGGCCCACGTCATTTCCGTGAGCATCACAGCACTTTTCGTACTTGGCAACCAGGTTGGACAATGTGACATATGTCCCACTCTAGGAATATGAATGAGTACGGACTTGATTTTTCATTTAATAGAAAAGGGTAGTAAAAACAGTTACAATCAAGGAAAGGCTGCCTGTCCATAGTGAAAGCAGATGTCCAGGTGAGGATCCAGAGGGCCACCTTCACCCCCCTGTCCCCCATTGCCCCTGCTCCTTTTTGCTTTGTTTTTAGCGGCCTACATCTAAAGGCTGAAAGACTCCCTGCAGAGGTCTTATTGTGTGTTAGGTTAAAGAGATTAAATGGCTTCAACGATGAAGACAAAGCAGTCTCCCCCACTCTAGCACGAAAAAAAATGAAACCCCCCCAAATTCGGGATCCACTCCTGATGTCTGTGTCACATGTGAAGCAAAAGAACTGTCCATTATACATAATGGTGTTATTATTGTCTGATTAAGGGAAGGAGAGCAAGAGGTAAGAAATCGTACCAGAAAATGCAGCCAATGATACCGAAGGATTGTGCAAGAATCTTGTATTCGTAAAAGGCATGTCTCGGTCATTCGTCTCTATAGCTACTTACTTCTAATATGGCATGCCTCGCCAGTGAAACCGTCCAGGCATATGCATTTGGTGTTCAGGCAGAACCCGTTGACACACTCTGGTTCACAGGGTGGAGCTTTCAGAGAAAGAGAAAACAAACTGAGAGTCTGTGCCGGTATTGGTGATTTGCTTCTATGATCGTATCTATCTTTAGAGACCATTACACAGAAATGCCAACATCTCAGACAAATGGCAGTCCATTAAAGGTAAAAGTAACTTTGTTGGCCCCCCTGAAATCTCCATGTTGGCAGAAGGCATGAATTAAGTGGAACAGATAATTGCTTCCATTATAAGTCTAAATACTGCTTAAGCTTTTGAATCATCAGCAAGGTTTGTAGTCTATCTTTATTTTCATACTTTCTGCTACTTGTCTTACACAACATGTAGAGATTGTGCAAGACAGCCATTTTTATGGTAAGGGCTTTTGTTCCACAGGGATACACATGAGTAGACGTTTTGTGCTACCACTCTGTAACAAAATCAGTTACCAGAGAGATGGCAGCTATGCAAAACCTTTATTTTATTCACATTATACTGAGTAGCCATAAAGGCACTAGTGCAAGCTTATGCAGGCCCCTTTTTTCCTTTTGCCTTTTGCAAAGGGAACCTGGTCCCTCATTCGATTATCAACTAACTTATAGGTATACAAACATATTTTAATGCCCTCATCAGCTGGCCAAGTCTGCAAATCCTACGAACATTGGAAGAAAATTTACACAATTTAGAAAAAACAGGGTCCTGTGTTTGAGTCTTCAAAAACTCCAAGTATTTTTTGACATTCTATAATTAACCATTAGCTGTTCTGTATGATGAGGGACCTTTGGCCTTACTTCTGACAACCAGAGAGACTGACTTCCGCAGAGGCCCAGCGCGGCAGGAATACGTGTCAATGTCTTCAAAGATCAGGTCAATTAGAACCAGTTGGACTTGGGTCGGTGACAGGCGACGCACATGTCGATGTAGGTCACCGCCTAATGATCAGGGAAACAAAAATGATTGATCAGTATCAACTGGGACATATTCTTTTCCTTGTGAGAGGCAAGGTTTTTCTTTGCCGAAGTACTGCAGGGTAACTGATGTTTAAACTGGTATGTTACATGTTTATATGCCAGTTGTGAGGGTAGGTCACAATGGCAAAACTGACGAAAAGTTAAGGACAGTCACAATGGCGGTCACAGTACTAGCAGCAAAAAATACTGTCAATGGCAGGGCTAACATCACAGAGACAACATTACTTCAAAACTGCAAAAGTAACAGTAATGACTAGTTGAAAATATGTAATCTAATGGTGGATACAATTATTACAACAGTGACAATGTGTCTTACCGTCCTCAAGTGACAAAATGACTTCGCCAGTTCTCATTACCCACTCAGGGTTGATGGGAGCATCCGGGCCACTGGTGATGCACATGAAGGTCACATTCTCGCCGACTTCCGGAATGTCGCCGCGACCCAGTTCTATCCGCAATGTCGTTTCATCATCAACTGAAAAAAAGGGACAGACAAAAACAATGGAGACAGGTTACATATAGTTTAGGAAAACATCAAAACATACGAGTTCACAGAAAGCGACCATTCAAATTTTAAAGACAATCCCCAGTTTAAATGAAGTTTTTCCATAAAGCATGCATTTCCTAAGGCTCCAGTCAAGCCTGTCATTAATCTCTGCTAGTCCACCACAAGTCACCCAGCCTTTAAGGAGAAGTCACAAGTGATTGTTTTAAATGTTTACTAAAGTATTTCTTTATCACTGATCACCCTTGTACTGGAAACTGGGCTTGTAATAGGACTTATGGCGATAGAGAGGAGGAACATCTCAATAAATGACTATGGGTTTCCGCATTAAGCAAAGTCTTGAAAGGTGACTTAGAAATTAGCTTCAAATCAGGTATTTCGGCAATATGGTTCTCTGTCTCATCCACACAAAGTGCAGGAACACAACACGCAGAGAATGTACATTGCATTTATGTTACTGGTGGTATCTATGTAAGCATGCATGAAAAGAACACAACAGATCGATGATGGTAAAACTAAATCTCCAACAGTTCACCTATAAAGTAATACAAACAAGAATGACTTATGTTTTGAAAAGCTGGAGAACTGGTTGGACATTAACCCCTTTGCACCGGGAACCGTCGACAGCCGCGGCTTTGTGTGAGGATTAGTGCATACCACACATACAGTCTATTCACCATGTAGCTGCTGGTTCAATGTTCAATGGGGCCTGCTGATGGACAAAGCCCTCCATTCAGGGTATACCACAGCCCAGCATTCACGGTCAAAAGAATTACCGGTGCGAAGGGGTTACAAGAAAAGAAGTTTAAACTGGTAACGAAAAGATGGAATGGTTTCGTACTGGAGTACTGGCAGAAGTCTCCTTGGTAGTCAGCAGTACAGATGCACTTCTTGTTGTTGCAGGTGCCTCCGTTGTAGCACAGGCGAAGTGAGTTGCATCCTTCCTCTGATGCAATGCAATCGAGAGAAATGTGATTACCTCACAGGGAAAATGTATACGTATCACACAATTACAATGACTCAGTAACACCTTGGAGGTGAAACAGACAAATTGTTGGGAATGCTCGCTTTTTTAAACCTGCTTTCCATTAGGTACACTTTTTTATGGGACAGGTGTTGGTGCAGGTGTGGATGCAGAGCTTGACATAGCCCCTGCTCAGACCGGGAACAAAAACCAGACCTGAACCTTGACCCAGCTGCAGCTCATGAGCAAATACCAAACAAGGATCCAGACATCGACACCTTGACCTAGAACCTGACAAAGACCTTGGCTCTACCCTCACATGAACACAGATCAGGAGCCTGCCCAAGACCAGGATCCACATGTGTACACCTAAAACTCCAACCTCAGACAGAGACCTTGACTTAACCCTCACATGGACACAGATCTGGAGCTTACCCAAGACAAAGATCCAGTCGTGTACCTCACACCTTGCCCCCTTGCACCCAAAAGACCTTGAACTGGGCCTTGAACTGAGCCCCAATATGGACACAGATCTGGGCTAACTTGAGACTTGGATCCCTACTTGCACACCAAGACATAGACCCCGACAAAGACTTTCTCTTGGACCTTGGTCTAAATTTGGACATGGACAGAAATCTGAAGCCAAACATCAGGCCAGGACCGACACATGCACATCAAGACCTAGACCTGAAGACCATCATGTACACTCTGACACAAACTGGATCTCCAATATGGGCCCACACTTATACCACCATGACTTTGATCTTGATTCAAGCTTTAACACTGCACATCCAAGCTCATGAATACTTTCAAAGAATCAATGATACCTATGCTGTCGCAGTAATCTCCAGTGAATGGTTCAGGGCAGTCGCACACGCCATTCCGGCAGACACCGCCATGCATGCAGCCTCTGTCACAAGTGGGGGCTGCAAAACACAAATGAACAAAACCCCAATTCATGTCCGACTTAAAATATACAAGGCTTTGACAGTTCAACCAGCAGATTAAAGTGTGGATTCTAAGACAGGGTACGTGATGAAAATATTGATACGTAGAATACAGTCAGCCTTCTGTTCCCTTGCCCAACAGAGACGTAGAGATCCGCACTAATACATTTTGTCAGGGGAAAGGGTTCAATTATGTACAACATGACTGAACAGAATGAGCCAGATATTAACAGAACTATGTTTGTGTTTCAAGCCTTAAAATCAATCTTGCCCAAAATCAAGCAATTGGATCCTTCCTCTTTTTCACCCCCACACCATCCGTTTTTATCAAGACGCCACAAAGGACACAACAAACTGGAAGGCTCAGTATATTAGTTCTAGGGGAAATAAAACAAAATTACTTCAACCAGTGGCCTTAAGACTCATTTTGCGGGATCAAGTAATGACTATCCTTGTGTACCTAGAGTGATGTTGAACTCGGCACTGAGGGGTCCAACAGTGCACCGGTAAGGTCCTTCGTCGCTCTCAATGACGCCATTGACAATGAGGGCTGTTGTTCTGGGGTTCAGGTAATCAGCATATTTGTGTCCTGTACCTCCTAGGGAAACAAAAACAATACAAGTCTGTGAAGAACTTCTGGAAATTGATAGGATTGGAGCCACTTTCATTCAAGCATACAAGAAAGGTCTTTCCAGTAGGGAAAAACAAAAATTGGGAAATTGTGAAACTTTTAGGCCTACCAGTCAAATTACAAAAAAAAAGACCTGAGGCCTTTCAAAAAAATTGAAAATTGGATTCGAGATCCAGTATCCAAGTTTAATAAAACTTCCTGTAAAACAAGAAATGGGTTTTAATTCAGAGAGGCCACTTGATTGGATCTCAGCCACAGTGGACAGTATATAAGAATTGAGTACTGGTCAAGTATGAATTAAGCGATTGACCTAGCAACCATATTTGTGAGTGACAATATAAT
The DNA here is from genome assembly GCF_001949145.1 of Acanthaster planci. The sequence continues at coordinate 250,393 of NW_019091450.1, forward strand.
TGGATACCACATGGGTTTAAAGCGATTGACCTAGCAACCATATTTGTGAGTGACAATATAATTGGATACCTCATGGGTTTAGCTAGTGTTTGGTGTATGACAGCAACGTAAATACTTTCAGCTGAGCCGGAATGTACAGTAACCTTGACAGTCTTAAAATTGTCTTGAACTACATGTATATCCCATTAGCTGTACTTTTTCTATGTCCCAATATTAAGCTATACTTATTTCAATGCCCAATATCAGAATGCACAGCTGAAAAACCTTAAAGACTATTCTAACTCCGCATCTGTTTTTATAAAGGTTTCACGGTGTTTTATGGTTCTTGAACCTATTGGCTTCACATGGATCTGAATATCAATCGGTGATTCCAATGCTGGGTCACTCTATCCATTATGCCATAATGGGGGCTCTGGTAACAGTGTACCAATGACAAACCAACTGATCCAGATTCAGATCTGTGTGAAGCTAACAGGCCCTTAATGCTTGTACTTATTCTTCACCTCAAATCAGAATGCATTACGGACCAAACTCATTTATACTTTTTTCTGTTCTGTTCTGAAATGTCCACCAACACTGCTTTCTTTTTCTATCTGTCAGTAATCTACGGCTCATAACCTAACCTAAGGACCTAACTCAGTGGGCCCAGGTACCTTGGAAAGACCCAAACTAGTTCTTATCTGGTGGACAACTTGCTATGAACCTCATCTCCGGTAGTACTTGGGCTTTCCATTATGTTCCACATAGTAAGCCCTGGCTGCAAACTGTTTTACCTGTGCCCTGATTTGTTGCAGCAACAGCAAATATCTGATTTATACAAAGTACTTTGTGTTATTCGCGCCACAACTGCAAATTAGCTGCAAAAGACCTTAACATTCTTTCTTTATAAACATTTTTGTTTCAGATCAGTCAAACTGCATAAAGCAAGCCTGTTTTGTACATCAGACAATTCATACAAAAGCAAACATTCGTTTCAATGCACAGCTATGTGTATGCACAATGTTCTTCTAGATGTACCAGAAATATGCTGCAGATCCAACTCACCCAGTCCTAGTCCCCTGACCCGCTGTCCTCCTGGTCCAGTCCACTCTGGGGTTCCAATCCTCACCGGTCCAACAATGTCACACTCTATGCTGTAGCTGCCGCCCACCCCAGGGCCATCTGGAGTGCTTGGCCTCAGGTAGATACGGAAATCCCGGTCCACTGAAGAAATTAAAATAAATAGCGAGTTTACGAAAACAAATAGTTTGGCAAATGTTAAGTACAGTAAGAGTGTAATTGATGTAAAAAATATCTGTTTGTAAATTTATTAAAACTGGCAGAAGTCTTCCATCAGTCTGAGTCTGAGTCATATGTAATGCAGTAACGAGGGAAACCCCTTTATAAAACTAGTTGTGACAGTTCAAAATAACTGAAACATTCCATTGACAGTGGACCTACATCACAAATATTGATTTACATTTTCCAAAATCACAGAAAATCAACACTGGATACTTTCTATTTTGGCAGAGGTCCCCAGTCTGTAGGTATTAAACAATGTACATTATTTTCAGTGGCAAAATGACAAGCTGTGATATTCTAATTTCTGGAAAACTGTTAATGTGTCCATTCTACTTTGCTATCCTGCTTCATGGTGGTGATATTATCACTTCACAAAAAGAACAGTATGCCAAGAATGCGGGATGAATCGTCTTTTAACCATTGAATTTTCTTCACTCAACCACAACTAAATTTAAGTGAGACTAACATCTGTGACCGTAAAGTCCCCAGGTCCCTTAAATATTTCACCACTTTTGGTAAAAACAGTAAGACTTGACAACAGGCGGCAAAATCAGGGACCTGGCAACTATACACTGTCGGACCAAAGTCACCTCCATTTGTGACCAATTATTTTCTCAAATCAAATGTATTCAGTGGTGTTGGAACTTACAAGAGTATTCGCAGAACTGTCCAACAATACGCTCTGGACATACGCACATTCCTTCTACGCATGACCCTCCATTCTGGCATTCCTGGAGACACTCCGGGACTGGAAAACAAAATATGTAATTTATTTCCAAACAGTACAATACTATTAAAGAAACCAAAATACCTGGATGGGGAAACTCACTCTTGAAGTCAAATTTTATACACAGTATAATGACGGCCCCTGAGCCAGACAAATGAATATTCAAAATCACGGTCTAGACCCCCAGCCTTGTGAGAATGGGATATCGTTCTTTAATTCTTTTACATTTCCATAACATGCAAACTGCATGATAATAAATATTCATTTCCTGGGGGTTCTAACAGGATATTCCTAGTAACATCCTGAATAAACAAAGTATGGAACATCAGAATTTAAAATCTTTGATAACTCAATTGTAATTTACAAATACTTCAGTGTATTTCAGGAAACCCTAAAGCTGCACACACTGAACTTCTCCGATAGCGCGTAAGTATTTTACAAATACTTCAAAATATTTCATGATATTTTAATGCTATGCCTACACAAATAACATTTGGATAATCAAAATCAAATTCTTAACTCCTAATTAGTCATTTATAGATACTTCTAATGTATATCATTGGTATCCTCCACTTACCGTACACGGAGAGGACAATGCTTGTTCTCCTGGGACCAGCTTCACATGTGTAGATTCCAGCATCTATCTCGTTGATGTCTTTGATGACGAGTCTCTGAGCAAAGCTTGACACGTTAGTGGTGTAAATACGACTGAACACTGCAATATAAAAAAATACAGTGTGACCATTTTCTGACAAAACAAATCAATCGACACAGTCTTTGAACATGTGACCTCCAAGATAATGTACTACTGTAGGCCTCTAGTGACCATGCTACCCAGTTCAGTTGGTGTGGATGAGCTGCTACAAAAGGGTTCCCAAGGAAATCTGTGAACCAAACTCCATAGCCCATCCAAGACTTTCCAGGACTTAAATCTAAGTCAGAATTTTCATAACAGTTAATGTCATTTTGCAGAGATAATTTGTTTGGAATTAAGAACTGGAAGATTACCATAGTTGCTACTACAGACTGACAAGAACAGAGCCTGCTAATTCTTCATTATTCCAATCTCACATCAAAGCCACCTGTCAAAGTAACCCTTTCATGATCTTGATTTTTCCATAAATTTTCCATGATTTTTTGCTCTGACAACAGGATTCCAAAATAACCTGATTCTTCACAATTTTTCATGACATCCCAGGACTAATTTTTCCCAGAATTTCAATGACTCACAATAACCCGACACATATATACACAATGAAAGAATCTGTAATCACATTTTCAACATCCAGTTAATTTAAAACAAGATTCAGATTTCACACGCTTTGCCTCAATTGTTGTCTGACACTTTACCTTCATCCTGTTCTCCAATGGGCACTCCATACTGGTTGTACCAGGTGGGGTTCTCTAGGGCATGGGTCCCGACTGCCTCGCAGAGGTATGAGACTTCACCCCCTACGACTGGATTGTAGTTTGTGCCAACGGTGACGTTCAGGTCAAACGGACGGAAAGCTGTTAACAGAATTACAGATTCCACATTTTGATCTCCTGATTCCTCAAATTAATGTCAAAGAAAACGAACAAAAAATGTCTATGATTAGCTCGCCATTAACCACAGGTAGGGACAGAGTGTGATACACCTTTTTGTGGTACGTAGCAACCGCACCAGCCACTGGTGGCAGAAGTAGGGGGGGCAGGGTGGCCAGTGGCCCCACACTTTTTGACCGGGGGCATGGCCCCCCTCCCACTTTTTGCAGGGCCTACAATGGGGCAGGGATTCATGGATTGGCATATAATGGCTGATGCCTGATGGTCCAACAACTGGCCCCCCACTTTGAAAATCGTTCCACCGCTGCTGACACCAGCTCAGCGATGAGAAAGCCTGCTTGCCAATCAGCCGGCAAACTGGCTTTTCAATCGGCAATGAGGCCTGTCAGCTGACAAGTCGCATGAGCTAGTCGTTTGTCGTTTGGTCAGTCGGTCATCCAAGCAATCTCTTCCTACTTACTCTCTATTTGGCAGAAGTCCCCGGAGTAGCCATCAGGGCAGAGACAGGCCTCATTGATGCAGGCCCCATCATTGATGCAATCAGGTATACAACCAGCAGCTGGGAAAACAAACAAGTAAACAAACAAACAAATGAACAGAAGATGAAAATGCAACATACATAATTCATAGTAGACCCCTGCACCCTTTAAACAAGCTTTTTGGATGCAGCTTAATCAACCCAGGACTGAAATTGAAATTGCTGCAGAAGTTTCTAACACCTGTAAGAGCAGACTTCACCACACAGTCAGCCTCATTAACTTCCCACAGTATCACCTGCTGAATAGTTTGAATGACCTTGAGGAAGAAACCACCATATGCTTGGTGGATGCAGATTTTTTAATGGCATCACATGTATGGAAATTAAAGCCATGTCCTGTCACTGGTTACCTGCTACTGTGACTGGGTAGAAACTTGTTATAGGGCCTACGGAGCAACTATAGACTCCCTGGTGCTCCGGGGATATGTCGAGGATCGTCAGTTCATTCACAAAGGTGTTCACTGGTTCCGTGTACCGTTCCTGACCTGTAATAGGGATGGATAGATATAGACCCCCCAAAACATCAGCTTGGATCAGGTAGAAAAGACAATGACATCCGAAAGACAGCGGAAATCAGAGAAGGGTCAGATCAGACAGATAAGAATGACACAAGGGTCTGTAATTTCTAAGATTAGAAATAGGACAGATACCTGAGTGATCTGGAAAGGCTAAGATTGAGATCAACAGACAAGGATAGCACAGGGTCAGCAATTGATTAGATACTGGAGATTGGTAATGGGGGATGAGAAAAGTATATCGTGTGGTAGTGCTTAGATCAATGGCAATGATTGATTGAAAACATTATATTGCATAACCCTGCTTCATTCCTGCTCAATCTGAGAGCCTTTATTTTACTTGAAGACATTGCCCCTATATCCTAACAAATAGACATGCATCTATTGCATAGATACCAGGTAGGTGTATCTGGTAGAGAAATAGTGATTATATTGCCTGCTTCATCCTACAACAAAAACCTGGGTCTATTTCATAGTCTTCTAATCTATTAAACCTACCTGGTAGAGCCACATCGATGATATTGCCGGCCTCATCCCTCCACACTGGTTTCATGTAGATCTCGTTTTCCTGAATTTCGCATCTGTATGTTACATTCTCTCCTCGTCTTGGTTCCCTGTCGATGCTGGGCGTGATGGTAATAGTCAAGCCATCGCCGGACAGATCCACTGGAGATAAAGACTGCACCTCATAAATCTGATGACCACTGTTAGGTCACATGATATTCAATACTTGATTGGTAATTTTTTTTCCAGAATCTCCCACATCAAAATCAGATTTGCAGAGTCAATTTAACGTCCCCTTTTAAATCATTCACCAGTTTGTTGTATCAACTAATTTAAAAGTAATTATGCTGCATTCACCTGAACTGAAATTTGCTAATCATTTGTTTACTGGCCACAAGTACATTATCTGCTATTCCAACTAGCGACCACAACTGCTTACTGTGGCCACGTCTATTTCTTTGTGTATGACACTCTTTATTTGTGTCATTGGATATTTAATAGCCATATGGGACACATGATTAACCAGTTTACTTTGGCTTTGCTTGCTTTCAGCTCCACAGTAATATGTGATTACCTGGAATCTCACAGGATTCTCCGGCATACCCCATGGCGCATCGGCAAACCCCGTCCTGGCAAACTCCTCCATTTAAGCATGGACCGACACAAGTCTCTCCTGCCATAGAAGAGGGCAGAGAAGTTGGTGGATGCAAATGTGTTTCAAAAGTAAACATGTCATTTGTCCTCTTCACAGTTTTTCCCAACTGTTGACCTAACTATTGGGGATGCAGCAGTCAAGAGCATCATCCATGGGTGTACATGGAGGGGGGGTAGGGGAATGTATACCCCCAGCTTTTTGAAAACTGGGATGGACTACTGAATCCTCCCCCAAATATACGGTAGGTTGTGAAGAAATTTTTGGACTCCCCAACACCCAAAATGTTTTCATCAGCACACAAAAGGGAGGAAACTTTTTGCATACACCAAAAATAATGTACAGTTCTACCGGAGTTTAGTACATATCACAGATATTCATCTGTATGATGAACACCGCCCTCTAGTGTCAGCACTCCCCCTTATATTTTCCAAAGCCGAGAAAGTCATCCCTTCACAATAGCCCATCCCCCGAGTTGTCAGCACAAATGCAATCATCACAAGTCCCACAACAAAAACATTCCTTCGTCACTGTTCACCCTGTTACTTTTGACTGGTCTTGTGAAGATATTGCAAATGGACATGTGAAGGGACTAGGGAAAGAGCCTGTGACAGACATGACTACAACACTGTGTTATACATAAATTCAATCTGTTCTAATAGTGCTTGCGTTGCTCAAACTAATTTTTTGGCTGTGTTTTATGTACGCATGTCTGTAATTTTGCTTGATTTAAATTATCAATTTGTATCTATCTTTGAGGTATGCCCTATAAGCTTGGGCCTCTGTCTATCATTCCTCCATCATACATTTCCGCTTTGAGTCACACTCTTTGTATATTACTTTTGGAAACAAATATTCACTAAACTGAATTGACCATTTGCCAAATGTTTTGTCAAGTGGAGAGATCTCATAGGGCTGCTCAACTTACTTCTTGGCATGATGGTTATCTCTGTGGTGAGTGGGCCCACTTGGCAAGTGTATGTACCAGCATCAGCTAGGGTCACTCCTTGAATGTACAATTTGCTGTTGGTAGCCGACTGTCGAGTGTACAGGGTGTCAGATCCACCTGTTAAAATAATTTGCATAATTGATTGATAGCTATATAAGGCTGAATCTAAGCCATGTGCCTCTTTCTTTGTTGATTAGAAATCTATGTCTTAATTTCCTAAACACTTTTAAGTTGGTACCATAGAAAAACAAGAAGTATCACATCAGAAAGCAGCGGAAAAACATTTATATGAATGTGCTTTTGTCCTTTTTTTCTTAACCCACTGATAGATTTTATTTTATTTTATTACACTTTCCCACTGGCTATTGTAAAACAAGACCAAAAAAATTAATACATTAAAAACATATAGGGCCTACATAAAACATTTGACATGACAGATGACGGGTATAAAAAACAGGATGCTAAAAAGCCAGTGAATGGCAAGGTGGAACAGGTGACCAGCACCTTTACAGAGCCATCCTACCACATGACGAAAATGAAGAAATGGGAACAAGTGGGGATTTATTAATATCTACAACCAGCACAGCGACAGTTAGGCATCCAAGTACATATATTATCAGATTCGAAGCTAGAGAACTTTGTTTTACAAGGGGACAGGGGCAACAAGGCCCATGCCACATTTCCCCACTTGGGGAAATTTTTGAGAAGGGAAAAAAAAAAAAATCACTAAAACACATTTTTTTAAGCAATTCACCTCTATTCCTTTCATAAGCATGTACAAAGCCCCAAATTTAGACCGAATCCTCAAAAACGCCATCAAAATTTCACAACAAAATGTCCAAATTCTGGGGTCCCCGCCCTTCTCTGAACCAGAGTGACAATCATCCAATGTTGATAATGTGCATGCCCAGATAGAACGCCAGACTGGTTCATTCTTAATGCAGGGTGGAGGTTGAGAACTTGGTGACAGAAATGTCACTGACAAACGGTTTCTGAAATACTAGCATTGACTTTCAGCTCGCCACACCTACCCAGCTCCTTGGAGTAAATGACGTTCCCCCTGGGGTCGATCCACTGTGGGTCCCTGTAGGGACTGGAACCCCGTATCTCGCACAGGATGCGCATGTTGTCGCCGACAACTGGGTTCTGACCCTTCTGAATGCGGATGCGGAACTGGTATTCCTGGCTGACTGCAATGTCGAAATGAGAATAAACCCAAAAAAGAGTTCCTAACAGACCCAGTGATAAAGTTTGGATGATTCCTCCTGGGAATGACTAGAGCATCCCATAGATCACTAGCTTATGCAGACTTAAATATGCAGAGCAAATTTCCAACTTTAAGGTGTTCAAATCAGAATAAAAGTAAAAACCTTTCCTCACAAATCCCAGGTGCCAGCTTGGACGATTAACACTGGGAATGACTAGAATAAACAGGAAATTAACTCTTTTCACTCAAAACAAAATCTGTATCGGCTGCTGTGAAAATGGAATGGGAGAGGTGTTCCAACCAAACCTTTTTACTGAAGGTGCAACATGTCACTGTAAACTGCAGAGTAAATTTCCAGCTTTACTTCTTACTCTCGAAAATTTATTGCATCATGCGTGACTTGAGTCCAAAAAAGGATCCATCTCTAAACACGTATCTGTCATTGATGTGCATTAGTTAGCTAGATCTCATATGAGGTGTTCACTGGAAACTGCTGCTTTGGATTCCTACTGCTGTTTGTATGACCAAAACCATAACAGATAGGAAAGTGTATGTATTTATGCATTTCCATAACTGTTTGCAAGTGAAACATCTCTTTGTTTACAAATACATTAATGCAAATTAGAATCTGATGATTAGTTTGTTGACTATGAAAACTAATGAATGTAAAAAAGTAAACTATTTTGCATTGGCTCAGTGCTATAAGTTCATTACAGTAAATAATGTAAGTTCAGGGTCTTACTCTGAGCATGAAAGAAAAATTTCACAGAAACAGAATACTTGGGGACCAACATAATTAAAGTTTATCCATTTGAACAGCAATAATTTTTAATAAAGACCTGTTGTTGCAAAGATTGCTGCAAAGTTTCAACACGGATCTTTCAGCTGCGCCACAATATTTGGTCAGTCTACGTAAGTGCTTACCCAACTAGCCAACTTATGTGGAGTCGATGCATGGGTTCTCTTGCTCAAATAACCAGAATCAATACAGCAGACTTACTGATATTTTGGCAGAACCCGCCAACGTAATCACTTGGGCAGACGCAGGATCCCTGGATGCAGGTCCCTCCATTGGCACAGGGGGTGCGACATTCAGAGGCTTCAAAGAAAAAAACAAGAAGTCCATTTAAGACCGCATTCAAACTGTTTTATTTCTAGTCAGAAAGCAGTGCAATGAAAAATATCCTGCAAACTCAGTCAGGCAGTTGTTGTCAGGACTATTTCTGACATCCCAAAAATTCACAGAGTGAAACATTTGAGTCAAATCACAGAGAAACACACCTAGTAATTTGACTTGGAATCATACAACGAGGTGCGAATGTCAAGCTAAGGTAATATATAACAAGGACTCATAATGGTCTTGGTAAAATTCTCAACATCAAAGAAACATTTCTCCCCGAGTTCAAGGCACAATAAAAAGTATACATCGATGCATAAACAGCCTTCTAGGTCCTCTCCCCAAAAGCGTCATAAGTTGAACTGCCAATTTAAAATTTCCAGCAAAATGCACACTTCAGGCCTGAATCTGGAAATTCAGAACAAAGTGAGGAAATTCCAACTTCTCAAGACACTGTACAGCATTTTTCAGTATTCAATGGTAAAGGAAAGTTGCAAAAATGGAAGTCAGCTGATCTCAGAGAAGGTTGTCTACCTCGTGTGACCAGCCTGTTTGCTTACTCAATCTTAAATTTCACATTGGGGGTTGTAATTTTACGGAACTTTGGACTTGAATGGATATTTTGCAATTCCTTTTTAATTGTCCGCAGGTTTTACCTCGGACACTGATGTACAGGATGGCCCGATTCAGTCCCACAATACAGCTGTAGTTGCCAGCATCTGCTTCCTGTATCTGGTTGAAGACGAGCCGGGTAGCGCTTGCCGACAGCGGCTCAGCAAACTGTCTTAGGGACCCTCCATCTAAGCAACAGAGTCAAATGAGACTGAGTCAATTCCAATAGTTATTACTAAAATACTTTGCATTTCATCTGAATCAGTATTAATATAATCCATTATACTGCCATTTAATAAACTATTTGGTATGCCTCTTATGCTTAACAACAGGGACAGATCCCAAAAGCACATCACCTTTACTTTTCCAACTTTGTAAGAACTGCAGACGGCATAATTACAGTTTTCTGGGGAAAATGACTTTGCCACCACCAATGAGGGTTGTGTTCTGGTTAATGTCTGATTACTTCAGCACAGGTGACAGAGGATAGAGTGACAATTAGTTGCCATGTTGCAAAGATTTAGTTGAAAATGTAACATGACCTTTCCCTGAGAAAATACATACTTGCTATGGAGAGCTCCTCACATACACAAAAGCCTGTTTTAAACCAAGTTTGTACAAAATAATTTGCTTCCAGCAGAGATGTACTGCAGGTTTATACCATGCTAATGTTTGATTTCCCCCATCTCTCAGAAAGTCTAGACATGTGCCTACATGTACAGGCTAACCAATGTTTAGTCAAAGCCCAGACTGGAACAAAATCTAAGTGTGAATAATGGAGCCTGGATTCTGGCGCACACTTCTCACCTTCATTCTGATTGACAATGACATCACCGTTGGTATCCAGCCAGATGGGGTTGCCGTAGTTACTGCCGCCGGGGACACTGCAGACGAAGCTGATACTGTCGCCTGCGTTGGGTTGATCGTCAGAGCCATCGATCTTGATAATAAAAGGCTGTTGCACTGAGACAAGAACAAACACAGTCCTGTTGATTTATGAGGAATTAAAAAGAACACTCCTGGACCGACAAATTCTGCCTTAGCTGCCACGATAACATCACCAATGTTTCAGAAAAACTCCAAACCTGACTGAGATACTGTAAACACATGTTAACTTCCTTAGCACAGTTGAGATGTTAACAAATTGATGTGTAGGAAGTGCTTCTTTTGGCAGCTTTCCAAATATTCATCACAATTCTAAAACAAATCCTAGTTTTGTCTGCTACTAGACTTAAAGCATTCAATGCAATGATTGTAACCTGGGAAAAAAAGGGGGGAGCAAACTTACCCAGAACTTCGCAGTAGTTTCCAGTGAAGCCTTCGGGGCACTGGCAGGCACCCGCTACGCAGCTGCCTCCATTGAAGCAACCTAAGCCACAGTTGGGCTCTGCGATCAAGTATGACCCAAAATGACAGATTCAACAATGGGGAGAAAAGGCGGTGGAAAACAACGGAGCTTCAAAGACTAACCACAGGACATGAGCAAAACTCCTTAACCACAGAAATTCTTGCACATTAAAAACATGGCCCTTAATAAAACAATAATAATTTCTTCAATCAATGATCCGTCAGCGGTAAAAATAGGGACATACATAGTAACTGAGGGGTTGGTGGTTTGGGTGCTCCAAATAGATATTTTGAAAGGATAATCACAGTTCATTTGCTTTTAGATCCACTTTGAAATAAATGTGTGCATCCCTGGAGTGCTGTGAGCAGTGGCCTGACGAAGAGGAGGGGGGTGTGAGGGGTACAGCCCCCTCCAACTCCATGCCTGTGCCCCCTGCTCTGACATCTGAGGTTAGTCTGCCTCTGTCAGTATTTACCTTTACCTAGGCAGTTCAAATCTTGACACATGCCCAAGAGAACATTACGGCCCAAAGTGGACCCTCCCAAAAAGTACCCAAGTTACGCCACTGGCTTTGAGAAATTTCATCCAAATACCTTACTGACTTGAAACATGAAGTACAAAACCCCAAAAAATTAACCAAAACTGAGAGCACTTTTTGCATTTAATAGTAAAACATCACAGGGCACAGCATACCGGTATGGTGCAATGTAGTTTGAAGGGAAGGATACACTGAACACAAAAGCTTTTATATTAGGAGTCAATTTTTGAAAGTAATCACAGCTCCACAGATACTGAACGTTACTTGAACTGGTCAAGTTGTTAAAATTAGAACAATAAAAGCAAAAGGAGAGCAAAACGGCACTACACCAACTTGCCTTCTCATCACAGAGTCCAAACAGACTAGTTTGACACTAGACAAGTTGAATCTAGACAAGTGTAAACAAATGACAAATTTTTGTCCAGACAGGCTTCAATGTGCCCGTCAACGATTGGCTGACGAAAGACCAATTTCTTTCACTTACGTCTGACAAAGAAGGTGAAGGTTGACCGGATTGGCCCCACGCTGCACATGTAGGTGCCGCTATCGCTGATCTCAAGGTCCCTGAGAACCATGCGGGTCGAGAACTCATCCAGCGGCTCGGTGTAGACACGAGTGGAACCACCGGGGGAGCCTGCAATGCAAACAAAACCGGTATAAATGGGAATGGTGGTGATGAGAGACCACGAAGGTGTAAACACAGCTATGTGAATCCTTTGGAACATGTGAAGAAGTGTGTCCACTGGTATCAAGAATTTATGTACCTTCCCCAGCAGTGGTAATCGGCAGTCCATCTCGGTTGAACCAGACGGGGTTGGTGTAGGGACTCCGGCTGTCGATGACGCAGGTGAACTCGGCGTCACTGCCAATCTCGGGATTCTGCTCTGGTGGCTGTTCAATCTCAATTGAGAAATCTGGAAAGAACAACAAACAGAAAACAAACCCGAAAAGATTTCTTACTATTTTTCATTTTTAAAAGCAATAAGAATATGTATCACACTTACAACAGATACTGGTTACAGCTATTAATAAAAGGAAGGTAAATTGTCAAATTGCTAATGATAATAATCACAGTAATCATCTGTGTCATTAATAAATGTTATAGCTTATTCTAGCTGTGAACTGAACATCTAACTATACCATTCCTTGAAATTGGGGTACACCTAAAACAAGATTTGGTTTACCATCTGACCCCTTCTTACTATTTTTCTTCCTGTAAAATTACTTATATTTTGTATTTGTTTCCTTGATATTATGGAACGAATATGAAATGTTATACATCTATTGTTATACATCAATGCATTGAATCATTGCAAAAAAGCACAAAGTCCCCTTGCTATGTGGGCACCACTGGCAGCAGAAGCGGGGCAGTGCCCCCCCCCCACTTTTTGACAGGGCCTAGCGTCCTCTCTTTTTACAGGTCCTATAAATGACTGATGCCTGACAGTCTAACAACTGCCCCCCTTCCACTCTTCAAAAATCATTCCGCTGAGGGTGATGGGCTCCGCAATTGATAACTGTTCCATATTCTTTCAAATCACAGTTAAATAAAAAGAGAGAAAAAACCACACAAATGCAGCAAATACAAAATAAATACACCTCCCCTGTCTTCTTCCCAAAATGGGGAAGCAATGATGGCTGACTAATCACTGGTAATGACTCTCTTAAGTGCTCAAAACTCTTATAAGTAAATTGCTAATATGCACAGCTCACAGTTGATAGGACAAGGTGCCAAGTTGTCAAACTTGCAACACGGCTGTATTCCACAATGCCAATGCTAAAAAAATTAAAAGCATGCTTTCACTACACATTTTGGTGATAAAAAATCCTGCTTATTTGTCAAAAAATTTGGAACTGTTAACAGGAGACAAATAACCTTATGTTGGTAAATATTACAAGAACAAAGCTTTACCAATGAATTCGCAGTATCGGCCCTTAAAGCCAAACGGACACTGACAGACTCCATTGGAGCAGGTTCCTCCGTAACGGCACGGTGGGTCACACTCGGGCACTGAATGTCCAAAACCAGAATTGCAAAATACTTTTTAATGGTTTACAGAGCTAAATATTGGTACAAATACACCATTACTGATGTTCAAGGTGCTGCATCATAATTATCCCTGCTCACAGTGCATACAGATATTCCTTATTATGGATTGCAGGGGTATGTGTGGCTACATACACAAAAAAGGGTGAAAATAACTTGCAAAAAGCCGACATTAACAAATCCATACTATTAAACAGAGTAGGTGTACAACAAAGCTGAAATTCAGAACATAAAATCTGAATAAAAGGTTTAAATCAGCCAAAACGCTGAATTCCCACATCCTCAGGATTAAGATTCTTTTTAGGTGTTTTATTTTGTAGGTTGTTATTACTTTTGGACACTTTGTATTTTATGTTTTTATTTATATCGGCCAATGGAAGATGTAGTAAAATGAAACGGAAACAAATAAAATTAAACCACCTCAGCGCTCTGGGGAGTATGCTGCCATTTCAGAATGAATTTCACCCTAAATCTTCCAGTCTTTTACAATTTTTGGAAACACGAGAGCAGTTTTCTTAATGTCGAGAAAAAAAACTATGGATGTGTTATGAAGCTATCGTACCGACGGCAACGACACTGTATGAGAACTGCACCGGTCCCACTTTGCACGTGTAGGTGCCTGAGTCTTGCAGCTGCAGGCGGATGAAATTCAGGCTGGTGGCCTCCGGAGACACAATGTCTGAGTAAACCCGACTGGATGCAGCTGAAAGTGCAGGACAAATGGCAAAGTTAAAGGGCGTTCTGCTTTTCCTGTTGAAAGCAGTTAGGCATCTCAAAGAAAGAGTATATATGGGAAAAGATAAAATGTCAGCCATATTGAACTGAAAGCAATGTTGACTTTTATTTATTTGGGGACCTAAGATGAAGCATGAAAGCAATCAAATG
>NW_019091450.1:265256-327495 GCF_001949145.1 Acanthaster planci
GGAACTTTTATTAGATTTGATTTACAATGATGAATAATTCAAACATCTGACTCTGCTGCAAATTTGGAAATAAACAGATTAATAAACAATTATTAAACAATAATTAAAGTGCCCCCACGGTTCAAAGCCTGATCAATTTTTGACTTTGAACCGTCATAACAGAACAAGATTTCTGTCCCTCAAACAGAAGAAGTGACCTCTGGCCTCACCTCCACCACCAAATGGAACCTCCTCGCCGGTGGGCAGCAGCCACACTGGGTTGCTATAGATGTTGCCCTCAGGTACCAGGCATATGAAAGTGATGTTGAGACCCACAAAAGGGACCTGGCCTTTTGGTGGGCTCACAACAATAAAGCCAGTTTCTGAAAACAACAGGGTAAAAATGTTACAATGAAAAATTAAAACTTATATCTAGTCTTCTAATCCTTAATCCTTGGAACTGAATACCATGATTATTTGACGTTTGCAAAATGGTAGCACTGTAATAAACTGAACAAACAGAAACCCAGGTACGTCTGAGAAACATATCCATTGCTCTACAATGCAGTTTATTTTTTAATACAATGTACATGAATTCCACTAACTATCCCTTCAGCAATACAAGAGGCACAGCTTTCCCATTATGAGTCATTTTTCCTTGTGTGAATTTGACACATATTTTGTGCCCATTCCATTGGAAATTGATTAGATAACTTAATGGAAATACATGTCAAGCACTTAGCCTCATTTAGTGCATTAAACACTGCATTTCACCTTGGTTTCTCATGAATAACGATCAAAGTGTTGGGTGCATCACAAACTGACATAATGTAAATAGTTGCTGCATCACATACTGTTGTATTGTGTGTACAAAGTTAATGGATTGTCTATCACTTTGATCTGTACCAAAACTATTGTACACGCCATTTTGTGGTGCACATGACAAAAGGTAATACCTGCCGAGTCTGATGAAACTTACCCATCATTTCACACTGGGTTCCATTCAGTCCTGCAGGACATACGCATTGACCTTCGACACAGGTTCCACCATTTAGGCAGGGGGGCGTGCATATATCCGCTAGAAGAAAAAACAATGTATTAAAAATAATAATCAAAACCAAGTGAACTTTAATGGTTTCGAGCAGCATATGGTTGGTAACACGATTTCACTGCAGAGAAGCTTCTTTGAACACTTATGGGCAGTTGTATTCTGGCCCAAAATTTTCAATATTAACAAAAATAGATACAAAAATAACATCATCATCAAATACAAAAATAGCTGACTTGAACAATATATGGTATTTCTGACCAAAACCTCAAATATTGCAACAATCCCTGATCCCAGCATGGAGCAATATTTGCTATTCCACAGAAGGCTGCGTAAAGTGACCAAGTTCAATTCGGTGCACAGTCAACCCCCACGGATTTCTCAGACTGGGTGTGCTTGTGCGTGTGTGCACAAAACAAAACCAGGGACTAGCATGCACACATGTCCACCAGCAGTCACTCTATCCCATCTGTTATCCCTGGATGTAGCGACTGCCACATCCTGTAGATATACGTCTATAAATGTAAGTTTATCTTTACAAGGGATATGCTTTTTGTAGTCAGGAAGTCATTCAAAATGTGATTTGTGCAAGGCACACTGAGCTCAACAACCTCATCCTTAACATATTTTGGTGCTAGCAACACTTCCCCGCTAAGGAACCTCCTGCACTATGCATGTATTATCCTGTGGGCTCATGCAACAGATTCTTAACAGAGGGTCATTGTCAGGGGCAGATCCGGGGGGGGGGAGGCACACACCCCAACCCCTTTTTCACCAAAAAATAAATTTAAAGAGAAAATAAAGAGGGCGGGGGAAGGAAAAAAGGGGGAGGGACCCAGCCCCTTAAATGTGACAAAGGCATAAAAAAACAACAGTTCTGCAACACAACAGTTGGTTACCCAATCTCCCTAATTTTATGGCCGCAACCCGAAAGATGTTAGTCCACACCCCCTCCTTCGGAAATTTTGCTGGTTCATAAGAACCAGATACCACTGCATGGCTTCTGACTAGCACCCCCAAATAAATATAACTGACAAATGGGAAGAGCCAACAACGTAGGACTGGATAGCTCATTTGTTACAGCACCGGTACGGTATTCTGGAGGTCACGGGTTCAACTCCCACTCCAGTCAATTTCTTTCTTCATCTTAATAAACATATGTAAGCACCTACTCAGTTTCCCTATATAGTTTGTTTCATGACTGCATGGACAAGATAGACTGGAAGGAGCTATGGGACTCAAGTACTTACCGGGCAGGTCGATGATCAGTGGGTGTCGGATGGGCCCAACGATGCAGGTATAGCCAGCCAGGTCCTCTACCTGCAAGTTGTTGATGAAAAGCGCCGTACTGAACCCTGTGACTTGGCTGGAGCTGACACGCACGATGGAGCCTGTCAAAGACAAGGATGCAGGAAGTCTGACCGAAGAACTTTTAAACTGGTGGTTGATTGGAAGACTCGTCCAAAATGAAGGCCTACATCTCTGACGAATGATTACTTGCATTGCCTTTGTTTCTGCATCTTGAAAACTGCTCTGAGCAAGGGTGCTTTATCAAGGGTCATACTGCATTGCACTGAATTCATTGCACTGTATTGTCACTCAGTTTGATTATGCCAGCAAATTAGTGGTTAGGTGCACATAGGAACGTAACTTGAACTCAATAGTAATATCCCATGTAACCACATGTACATGCATGTGGCCCACCGATAAATATAATTCATGACGCAATATGTCAAGGATCACCAGGGAAGCCCCATCTGGGTTGGAAGCTATTTCATTTTACTTCATTTCCTTCAGTGGAATGCTGGTATTAGTGAAGTCAAGCACTGGACGAACATATTCGTCAGTTGCACCACAAACTGACGTATGATGTCTACAAAGTCTATAGATGGTACGTCACTTTATGGTCTACCAAAACTATCCAACACGTAAAACAGATGAATTACAGTAATCAATGCGCCTGTATTATATCAATGTTTGTGCACTTTCAATGTGTCTTTAAATGAATCATTGGGAATTGCCTTCTTTCATGGTTTTCTTCAAAATGACAGCCTGCAAAAAGATAATAATTCCCATGGAATTCAGTTCCATTCACCATATTCAAAGCCAAGCGTGTTCTTCAACAACAATTTTGTCATTCACTTCAGGACAACTGCAAATGAAGCACTGTGTCATTAAACCAGACCAACGGATGGAAACTCACAAAAGCTATGAAACATACCTGCAGTAGCTGGCTGCACAGCTCGGCCTTGCGCTGTGACCCACATTGGTGGCCCAAAGGGGTTGGATTCAGGCACCTCACAGACATACACCACCTGTCCACCAATCACTGGTACTTGGTCCTCCGGGACATCAATCACCACAAAGCCATCCACTGTAAAATAACCACTTTCTGATTCGATTTTACTCTTATAATATACACTAGTTTTATTTTTGTGTATTTTTTTTACATGAGATATTTTACATCTGAATGTGTCCTGCATCACTGCACATTTTTCATTTGTTTATTCCAAGGAGAACACTGCCTAGACAAAAAAAAATGAAAGACCTAGACCCCACTCATTGCTTGGAAATAAAATACAAGTTAAGGAAAAAGTGGTCCTGAACCTTTTCGAGTTGTATATTTGCTCAACCCATTCAAAACATATCAAAGAAAAGGAACCAGCAATGCACGGATATCACAAAGGGGACTTACCCGGCCAGAAAAAGTGATTTGTGAAAATAAATCCACTTAAAATGTCTATACAGTAATGGTGTAAGAGAAAAAGTGGAATTCAAGTCTTCTCCCAATTTTTCTCATTTTTTCTTCTGGTTTTGGACTGACCTGGTGTTTCGCATAGGACACCAGTCAATCCTTCCAGACACACACAACGGCCACCCACGCAGCTGCCTCCATTCATACACGGTGGCTCACAATCTGCAAGGGAAACACAGAGTTGTTGCACCATAATGCACATTGTTTGCGTTATTAGATTTAAAAATAAATTCAATAAGATTGCATCTGTTTTGACGATGTCCATGACAGACGTAGCAATGCGACAGAGGTTTGGGTTAGCACCATGGGGCATCTTTTTTGTGAGCAAGTGAGGTTCTGAAGTGGACTGAACATTTCCGACCCAGTGTTGTGATAGCAGTCACCAATTAACCTCCCTGACCTGGGACTGTTTTAATGATCACGGGTGTGAGTGGAACCTGAAAAAAATAGCCGAGTACGAATCACAAAGCATATACGGTGTTGGGTCCGGGCCCATAAAATGTTGAAATGTAGATGCTCTGTGGTGCATTACAGCCTCCCAGTGCAACCACGGATGCATAAAAAAAAAATCTGAACTTGTAACACCTTTGTATGAAATAGAAGCCAACCAGCGGCCATTTTACCAAGCTGAATACAAATGTGCAAGTTGGATCGCTTGCTGTTGTACCTGTCGATGCCAGGGAGAACAAAGGCGGGCATTGCTGGGCAAGCTTTGTATTCGGCTCGGTAAAATGGATTCAATGATCTCTATAAACTTATTACGGGCATTGTGAGGCCAGATTTTTTAATATACGTCAGTGGGTGCAACCACTGGTTATTTTTCTTTCTACAATTTAAGCATATTTTTATTTAACTGTTTTCTTCATATTCGCCTGAAACGTCCTGAAGGTTAAAGGGAACTTGTAATAGGTGTACCAAAATTGTAAGTTGGCTGTTAACCCACCTGATTTGACTACATTTTCAAAATTTGTCACAAAGAGCACATATTGCATATCCAGGCTTTAAGACTTTCTGGGCATGCTGGGTGCAGCTTGTCGCCTGCCGGTTTATGGTCTATTCCATCCATGTCCATTACTGTGGTTTTGTAACTTGACAATCGGTCTTGTCAAATTGGTGTTATCCAAGTCAGAGCCCCTTTGGACAATTACGCATTTGAGTTGCACTGACATTTTGATGAGTTTATGTCCAAAAACTGATTGAAATCTTGTTTATCATTAACCCACTAGGCTGTATGTAAAATTGTATTGAAATTGGAGGATTTGGGACTGTTAGGGATAAACCAGAGCACATTCAGGCCCGTTGCCTGACTAGAGATGGGGGGGTTGTCAAACCAAAAAAGTGGAACTTTTGGCACTGTTAACACATATTTTCATACAAAGGCCTATCACAATGTGCTTTGGAAAACAACATTGAAAAGTTGCATGTCTGTCGCGAACCAAAGGTTGCATGAAACACTTGTACACTGTAGTTTTCAATATTGAATAAACTTAACAAAAATGTATTGATTTCAAACCCTTTGAAACACCTGAAATGTGGATATTTGCCGGAACTTCCTGACGGTATAAATGACTAGAGATTGATTCATTAATATGCAGAATCGTGGTCACCTCGAGCTTGAGAATCAACATATAAGCAGTGGCTGGTATGCTAAATATTACGATATATTTCAAATATTCAGTGCAAAAAAACAAACCCAAAAAAACCCACCAACAAGCGGAACTCAGAAGCGAGTGGGGGGTTCATTTGAGCCCCTCAACCCCCCCCCCCTGCCTACGGGCCTGACATTGAGCATGTGAGAGCTGTGCAATAATGCATGACAAAGAATTTCGCCCAAAGCCTGTTGCAATACTTTTTTCCCTTTCCAATCGCACTATGCGAACATAATTTGGGTACCTAATACTGGCACACTTCTCACGGTGACATTTTGCTTTTATAGCCTCATTTACCGACAGCAGTGGATGGTTGGGTCAGCCGACATTTCTAACCATAAACACAGCATTCTATCCAAAATGGTAAAACAGTTCTCTTCAGGGCCTAACAAACTCATACAAAGAGAGATTTCACATAGTATCACCGCAAACCTTTATAACAAGAACAGATCTGGTTACCTGAGACAGTCAACTCAAATGATAATGACAGTGGTCTCGCAAAGCAGTAATAGTCGCCCAAATCGTCAATGGTCAGATCCCGGATGACCAGCTGAGTGACCAGTGGAGATACCTTCTCAACAAAGACACGATTAACTTCACCTAAAAAATGGGGAAAATCAGAAAGAGAAGAGAAATAAGAAAACTTATGCAGCTTTAAGGTACCACTTCACAAAATGGAACCATAATGGAGTTTGGCACTCCTTTCTCCAAATTCAACAACTGCACCTTTGGAGCCAAAATTCCGTTTTGAGGACTTCTGTTATAGCGTGAAACAGAACAAAAACACTTCAAGATTTAAAGTCAACTCTTAATGTAAGTTGTTGACAGCTATTTTGGTGAACAGAGACGACAAGTTAAGCCTATTCAAAATTTCCATTTAGCCTAACAACAGGTCAAAAAATAGAGGGGTGTGGAAAACGCTTCTCAAGTTTTTGAGTTTTATTTGTGAAATGAAAGATGTCAACTGGTTTTCCTTGGAGAGCATGTCCTCATACAGTTTATGCTTACACCTGTATGCACTAGAATCCACGCTTTATGCAGGGAACCTGATCCCATTCAACAAAACAACAATACAGTGTCTATGAATGTCCCGAAACCTGTTTACAAATGAAAAGTTTATTGTTTATTTCCAAAATACGATACATTTCAGTATCTTTAAGAATCCTTCTGTCTCTCAGTTACCTGCAGTCAGTTTCTACTATTTTTTGGCAGTGGAACACAAGTCAAAACAGTAAAAAAGAAGTTTAGGGACACACGGTACACTGCTGAAGCTCTTCAATCTTTCATAACTGTGGAAACACTGTATGGTTTTTGAATGGATATGTCTCATTTTGGAAATAAACCCTTCACATGTAGGAATATCCGTTAATTGTTCAGTCGAGTGATATTCATAGTTTACCAATCCTGTTTGGCATTCATCCGGTTACATACATGTAATAAAGGTGAGTACATATGGAGATATCAAGAGATGCTTGAAACCCTAGCATTAGCTCAGGAAACCAAACTTGATGCCGAGTATAATTGCTTTAATGCTAGGATTTGTGGTATACTAAAGTTGACACATCATTTTGTATTTTTCGTTCTTCCTTTACCTTCGGTAGCCTCAGCGATCCTGGTGCTGCGGTACTGCCACTCAGGATTGATGACAAAATGGTCGCCCTCAACAACCTGGCAGAGGAAGGCAACGTCCAGGCCCATGCCAATCACCTGTCCGGGGGGCTGGACGATTTGAATAAACCCACCCACTAGAAAAGATAACAGCATGGGAGAAACACGATTGGCAATGGGTTTCTACAGGTTTGTTGGACACTTGGCCCATTTTGACTCACTTTGAGGGGTTGAACCCAGCTGGAACAAGTCACTTCCAATTTACATAGGATTAGCTCTAACAGCAGGGTTTAATGGGATAAATATACATTACCAGCCGAGTTGACAAATAAGGCCAACGCCCATCACCGTCCAACATTTTACTCTCGACAAGAAGAACAAATTCCAAGAATTTTAGTGGGACATTCACAAAAAGGCACAGAGAGTCAGGTTGGGGGGGGAGCCAGGTTGGTGTAGTGTTTCTTTCTTCGCCTTCCATCTCTTTGGTCTGGTTTCAAATTCCTGCCCAGTCCACATGTGGATTGGGTTTTCAGTCCTTACCTGATTCTGTGGGTTTTACCCCGAATATTCTTTTGAGGTATTCAACCCAGCTCTAAAACTGTAACTGCTTCTTATTGTCTCCTCTCTACAGGTTTCTTCAGGCTTGCGAGCTACGGTGCCTAGGATGCTTTAGAGGAATCCTTGGACTCATCATCAGAAATGATTCGTAGTAATAATAACAATAATGTTTGTCTCCACAGCACGTACCTGGTGTTTGGCACTCCGTACCATACCAATCCTCAGGGCACAGACACACTTGATTTACACAGGTGCCTCCATTCATGCAAGCAATGGGACAGCGGATCTCTAAAATAAATTGAAACATTCAATAACATGAATAAACAGGTCTGTGGCAACAACAAGATTTTTGTTTAGTTTCTGGAACTTGGCTCTTTAATTAAACTGTCTCTAAAATCAAGAGGTTGAACTTTTATTGAAATCAATTATAAAATCCACAGCATTAAAAACATGGTTTATTCTTTTGTTTGGTTGTATCTTCCTTTTCAAGTTCAAAAAAAAAAACTTGGGTTCCTTACACAACTTGATGTTTATCTTGGTTGTGTTTCACAGAAATTAAAGAGACATGATGATACCCTGGCATTCTATTTTTGACTCTTCATCCCAGTACTAGGCTGTGAAATCAAAAGCATTTATCTAGAAAATGATCCCAATATAATCATGAGCAATGCAAATTCCTACCAAAGCATTCTGTGCGCCAATGTTCTTACTCTGCAATTTCAAAAGTGGGATTTTGACGGTGGCCGAAGGAATTTCAACACCTAAAATGTTTTAGGTGTTGAAATACTTGCAGAAATTTACAACCACCAGGAAAACACTGCTAACGTGAAAGGCCTTTTAAAAATGAACTTCGCCCTCAATACAGCTGAGCTCCTCCCGTCGTACCTTCCCCTTGCACCAGCAGCGTCACCGTCTGCCGTATGGGCCCAACCATGCAGGTGTAGTCTCCTCGGTCATTGAGCTGAATGTTATGGATGATCAGCTGGGTGGTAAATGGGTTGACGTTGCGTGTCCCAATCACTTCGTTCAGAATGCCTGGGACACAGCACAGGAAGAGGGATTGTGTTTTCGTGACAGCAATTTAAGAAATTGAAGAAGAAAACCCGATTTCTTGAATAGTTTGTCATGCCTCCTCGAAGGGTGCTTGAGGCATTTTTAATAATTCGTTATAAATATCGCATAGAGATGGATGCATTGGCAGGTATAACAATGCAGTATATACCACTTCCTGGAGGAAGTGTGGTTTTGGAAAAAGAAGGAGTGACAAACAGAACACACTGGAGAATGAAGACAAACAGGTCGCACCGTTTGAAACGCCAAGAATACACTCACTGCCGGTTCTCTGCAGAACCAGACTTCTTGTAAGAAGAGATTTATTCTACATGGGAACCTGCATGCAAAGCTTCAACTCCTACTGTAATAATTCAGCCTTTCTGCTGAGAGCAGATGCCCTATGGCTTGGAGTGCAGTTGGTTTAGTTTAGTTTACACTTCGCCATTCCCACACATACAACCTCACCTCGCACTTTATTCCTTTCCTTGCCACTAGTGAAAACAGTGTTAGGCACAGTTGAGTTGTTCAAATGAAGTCTTCAATTTTTGGTCTTGGCTCTGGATCTTGTGATGTCTCAGCCACAACACTGGACCTCACAGATATCACAAAAACCATAAGAGAACAAATACACAAACGAACAAACAGAAAAAAAATGGCCAATATTACCTTCATCGATCTCAGCGTCAAATTGGTCTAGCCACACAGGGTTTTCAAAGGGGCTGTTCTCTGACACTTCACAGGTCAGGATGACATCTTCACCAACATCAAAGATTGGTTTGGGTGGGCGTCGGATGGTCAGGAAGACACCAACTGCAAGTTAAGATGTGATCTGCTATGATAAATGTTTAACAAAGGCTACAAACATACATGCACCATGTAACCCTTTTACCGTGGTTGTCTAACTGTTCAGCAGCTCTGTGAAATAAGACCCAGTTCAGCAGAAGTAATGTTCAGTTGTGCGACAAAAATGCTGGTATTGGTATGAGCCACGAGATGGACCAAGAGGGAGGCAAGTTTCGTAGCAACAGAGGCTCCTTCGGTTGGAACTGCACTTCACTGGTTCATACACAACTATGAAATGAACAGGTTCATAAATGAATATGAAATGCGCATGTAAGGGTCACATCACTGCCACAAGAATATGAAAACTTCCCCCTAACATGGCATTTTCGAACAACAGCAGCATGCCTCTGCTCAAGGCGGATGCCTTGTAAACTTTTGTCGTTGCTGGTGCACTCCCCTACTAAGGCATAGTATTGTGTTATTAACCATGCCCGACCATTTCGTTTCCCTCCTGCTGCTTCTATCACAAAGACTGGTGACAAAAAAATGCCTCTACATCGTATTGTGCTCAGTACCTGGTATGTTGCACCTCGGCCCGATGTAGTTGGCTGGACACTGGCAGATACCGGTGATGCACATTCCTCCATTCTGACAGACTGGCTCGCACGGTATATCTGCAAGACAAGGCAGGACAATCTGAACTTCACCAAAACATTTCCAAATAAGCCTTGAAGTTTTGCACTGGGGAAAGTGTGATACAGCTCTAACGGCTCATCCCCCGGGGCAAAATGTAAGGGTATAACCCCCCCTCCACAGTGCATGCCCATGTGAGAATGTATCACATGAGAGATACTACAGCTGCAGCTATGGTAAGTCGTGTTGGCATAGTACAGCTTTGCTAGGATTTCGACTCTGCGGCACAGGTTTGATTCCTGGATCAGTCCACGCTGTTTGAATTCGGATTTCATCAGTCCGTACATGATTCCACAGGTTTAACCAGAACAGTCTTTTTGGATTCTCTTCTCTACCAGCCTACAGGTTTCCTCAAGCTTGGGAGCTACAGCGACTGGGGCACTTTTGAGGAATGCTTGGTTTCAATAACAGAAAAGCTTAGCACTAATGAGCTCATTACCTGTGACAGTGACGTTGAAGCCCTGTCGAATTGGTCCCACTTTGCAAATGTAGGTGCCAGCGTCCTCCAGCCGGATGTCCCTGAAGAGGAGGCTAGTGGAGTACGGAGACATGATCTCGGTCCCCATATTATCATTCTCACCTTGAAGGAAAAAAAAACCAATAGAAAAATCTAACATTTGGGAGAAGCCCTTGAGATATTTCTTTGCTTTTTTGAATGTTCCACTAACACTAGCAGAGCCAGCAACCACATCAAAGTAATACCCATAACTTCACTAACAGAAAGGACTCCGACAACATCCTGTGAATTTCCTCTCACCAGCTCTTGACAGCACTGAGCATAAAATGCTACTCAAATTTCATTGCTGCTACTCAAATTTCACTGAAGAGAAATTCTGAGATTAAAATTTGCACCTGTCAAAAATAGAGTTCCATGAATCAATATATAAATATTCAATCACAAAAGAGCTTTTTTTCAGACCACCTTCAAGCCGGAAAGAGAGAGGGAGCAGAAATATGCCCCAAAATATCCTGTTACTCTTTTGGAGTTTTTCACACATTGTCCATATGAGAGTAAGACAATAAATCTCTTGATAGACTGGGAAGAAAAACGTCTTTGAGATGACAGTGGTGGAAATGTCAAAGAGAGGTGGAGTCCAACCCACCCCAGCTCCATCAAGGTAGAGAATTGTAAGGTTGAAGGCTAAGTGGCTATATAATTCTCCATTGTCCCAACATGAATTTTCAGAGTATTTCGGGTTAGCAGAGCAGCTGTCATACAATGTACCTTGCAACAGGGTGATCTGGTCTCCATCGGGGCTGAGCCACATAGGCTGGCCGTACGTGCTGGATGCGGGAACCTCACAGACGAACTTGATGGTGTCGCCCACGACCGGTGGGTCGATGTCTGGATTCTGCACCACGACAAACCCCTCAACTGCAAAATGCACCACAACATCTCAATTTGTAAAAAAATAAAATGGAAGAGCATATCTCTTCTGTTATAACCTTCATTAAAATAAGTGACTTCATAAGTAACATCAGTGATTTGACTAATTTTGTTGAGTGCCTGCATCACAGATATTCCTCTGATGAAGATACAGGTGCACTGCATTTACGTTTCATTGACCTGTTTTTTTATTGCTAACAGTCAAAAAATACAAAATAGCAAAGGAAGTGATGAACAAACTTCACAAAAATTATAAGACCGCTGTTTTCATATGATACTTATGCAAACAACATAATCATTTATCATGAGCAACATCCTATGTAGTAGTGTGGTGTCTAACCCTTCTTTGTCCTGTATAGACGAAGCCTGTGACCATGATAACAATATCACTGGCCATTTGCAGTGGCCCCCAGCAATGGCAGAAAACATGGCAATATCAAAACAGCCACTGTTCACTGATGATAACTCTGCACAAAACCCATCACAACACCGCCAACCATTAAAGGGGGCCATCTTCTATGTCTGTTGAAACTTCACCGGGAGCCAGTTTGCTTCACATGAATCTGGATCTTGATCAGTGATCCCATCGCTGGTTCCCTCCATCCATTAGGCAGGTTATGGTATCAGTGAACCAATGACAGATCACTGATCATGATTCAGATCTGCGAGAAACAATCTGGCCCTAAATTCACATGCCAGGAGGCATCACATTATCATGCTCAGTTCCCAGACAGAGTTCCCTTCTGTCATTGTTCACTCACCGATATCTTCGCACGCTTCCCCTGTGAGGCCAATTGGGCAAATACAGACATCACCAACGCAAGCACCTCCGTTCTTGCATTCCGGGAAGCAGGATGGCACTGCCAAGAAAGATAGCATAACGGAACGAATGATAGGGTGATGCAGTCAACAGTGCTATGGTCCACTCTTCAATTCCCATGAAAAAGAGGAAACAGTGTGGACCAGAACTTCCTGTTGGTCCACCTCTGGTGCCCAGGGTTAGGCTTTATACAGGCGATTCACAATATTGCGCCACCAAGAGTTTGCAACATGTTGGCCAATCATAACGCGCGAAATTTGTCGACCCTTTCCAAACGCACATTAGGTCGACAAATTTCGTGATTGGCCAACGCGTTGCAAACTCTTTGTTGCGCAATATTGTGAAACGGCCGTATTGTTCTGAGGCATGGCCACGGGGCAAATATGACCATGGACTCTATAGACCCTATCCGTGTGGAGGCTATTTTTTATCTTATTACCCCAATCTGTTTTATGCATTGCAAACTCTCAATTAGGATGGCACCAGACTGTTTTATAATTCCGTGCATTCCAAGCCTCCCTTTCAATAATTTTTAGAATCTGACAAGGGTGTTGTGTGTTCGATGATGAATTTGAAATTATTCATCAGAGTAGACAGGTGCAAATTTGTCATGAAATTTCATTTTGTTGCTTTCATTTGTACTCTCAACATTCAAAAAAGAAGAGTTAACCTCGCTTTAAAATTCAATATGGCCGGCCGCATAAAGAAAGTCTGTGAAGCATACTTTATGCAGAACAGACCTTCTCCCTAGAGTGCTGCCACTATTATAGCAGCATAGGAGTAACAGGCGAGTCACATTGGGAAAGTACAGGTACAAACAGGTTTTAATGCCATTCTGAATTGATCTCAATAGTCTGGATACTACAAAGTGAAGACCATAAGGGTGCTATTCATCAGATCTCTGGGAACTATTAAAGAGACAAGAGGCTTATGATGCAGTGAAAAAAAGGAAGTGTATCGCAAATAACAAAACATTCTGGTAAATACTATCTTGGAAGTTTTTTCTGGGCTTCAGAAGTCTAGTTGACGTCAACTGAACACAGACCAATGTGAACATGTACAATTACACAAATGACAAGACCTTTTTAAGAGGAGTGTGGATCAGAAAGAAGAGAAGATTCTTTTTGCCCAAAAGCCTCTTCCTTCTTTTTCCCACTTACACTCAACTAGCAGGTCGTATCGGTATCTAATCGGTCCTGCTACACAGGTGTAGGTGCCTGATGTAGTCACTTGCAGGTTCCTGAAGATGAGACGTGAGCTCTGTGGCGTCACCTGTTCGGTGCTGAGTTCCACAGTGCCTCCTGATTGGTCAAGTACAAAGGGAATGATTTCAATGCGCATGAAAAACTGAGAAAAAGTGGTGTTTAAAATTGAGCCAGTTTCCAAGTATCCCTGTGAGTCCTTTGGAAAACTTTAAAATTCACATGAACACAGCTGGGAGATCCCAACTCCAGGATCTAAAGGAGTGGCAACTTACTAGGTTTGGATGATAGGACATTTTTCAATACCGCAATATTTGTGATAAAAATACTGCAATATTCACTGATCTGCAATATTTTTTGAAGTGGGGTACTAAATACATCAAAAAGCAATGGCGATAAGCAACCATTTTTTGGGGTGGGAAAAAAAGGAGAGGAATTGAAAAGCTGGTTGCACCTCATCAAGGCACCATAGCGTCTCACTGGACACATGGAATTCAAATCTCAACATAAATTCCTGACATATTGCCATAACTTGGGAATATGAAAATTGCAAAACAATTCACATTCATGGCTGCTAAATGGCAATAAAGGGTTTGTCAAACAGGGTAGCCAAGCAGTGAAGACTTTGAAATTTCTAGGTACAGTGGCATTACAGGGGAGAGATTTCTGAAGAAGGGGCATCCAAGAAAGGATCATTTAAAAGGTAGTGTGGGCAAACTATCTGTGGTTTATGCATCAACTGTTCATGCTCATTTCAAAATGTCAAAGGGGGCTCAGATAACGGGGGGGGGGAGTGGTAAACAAAATAAATTGGTTATAACCTTGTTCGATGGGAGGGATGGGACGGTTGAGTGGGTCCACCCAGTATGGTCGAAGGCTGCTCAAGGGGCTGCCCTCAGGCAGGACACACAGCAGGGAAAAGTCGCCTCCGTAGACAGGGTCGATGGCTGGCACATCCACCTGTAGGTAGTTGGGATCTGGCAGGGATGGCCAAACATGTAAGGAAATTATGCTGATGCTTTCGGCACTTACAGTCGCTTTCAACCAGCATTATTTTTCAAGACAAGTCACAGCAAGTCGCAAATAATTTTTCCACAGGACATGTCACAGATCAATTATCCCCAAGTCCAGTTGCAAGTACCTTTCTTCAGTCAAGTCTGCATTAAATACTTCCATAGTTAAATCCCAAGTCATTTTTCAAGCTTATTTTATGTCATAATCAGGAGGGTGCTACCACTTTTTAAAATCTAACATCATTATTTACAATGTGACCATTGACGGTTTTGCAAAACAGGTCTGAATTGTATTCCTAATGTTTTCAGTTCTATCAATTATGTTCATATTTTTATCCTCAGACATAATGAAGGCACTGACATGACAAAGACATGAATATAATGAAAACAGATGAGTTAACTTTGAGACATAAAAATCATTGATTTAAGCTTGCAGCAAGAAGACCATCTCACAGTGTGCTGTTTAAACCATTGAGCATTCACTCATAAGACCTTCTCAAATCCAACCTCTAAGTATCTGTCCATGGCGTTGCCACAGATTTACGCAGTATTCAATTCACAGATACACAGAAATATATGGTATTACCATCTGCTGAACATCTGCACTCCACTTTCTTGACACAATGTGATACCACTATGAGAACATCATCTGTGAGGAACCTCTTCTCGGTTCATTTTAATCAAAGTTATGCTTAACTGGCTTTACTAATATTCAAAATGATCTCGCAAAAGAAAAAAGCGTTAGTCAGGAGGTAGACCAGGGGACCTAATTACCAATCTCCTGGCACTGTTGACCAATGTATCCTGGTGGACAGCGGCAGCCACTGACTGTGCAGGAGCCTCCGTTGATGCACGGTGGGTTGCACTCAACAGCTGCAGAGTCAAAGAGCAAAATGCAAAAGATTAACAATGATTTAAAGTCCCTGACTGAAATCCCCCATTCAGTTGCACCTCAGCTGGACAATATGGCTCACCCGCGAAGGCAGAGCCTGTGTTGAACTGGAACATGACTGATGTACAAAACCTAAATGTAATAGATACATGTATCATCATTCGGCGGTGGTATCCAAGTGTTAAAAAACATAAGGTTGGGTAAAAAAAATTGGACAAGTACACTCCACTCTTGTTATAACAAAGTTAGAGGAACAACACAAATTACTGTGCTATAACTGGGATTTTGTTTTAAATGGAGAGGAAGATCAAAGAATTGGTCTTTGTAATAACGATTTTCTATGAGAGTCAACTGTATTATTTGAATGACTCCAACAAGTTAGAATTAAAAGCAGGCAGCTTTATCTTGCCTTTATTGAAAAATTAAAATTTTTGGCCAAGATTTCCTATACTGTACTAATGTGGTTCATTAACATTTACCATACAGGAAACACACAAACAGAAAACTGTTAATAACCCTCGACAGGTACAACCCCTCTCTAGCTGAATTTGGATCAGCCACAGTTACCATCCAGAAGAGCTGGCGATAATAACAATGGACTCCTACCCAGGACGACAACATTGTAGTTGTACTTCAGTGGCCCAGCTGAGCAGGTGTACGTCCCAGCGTCCTCCAGTGACAGGCCTGAGATGTAGAGGTGGCTGGACGTTGGATCAGGGTTGACAGTGTACACGCGGGTTGCACCTGAAAGTGTAAGACGGTCAAGTGTTAGACACCAAAAACAGCAACTTGGGGCTAGTGTGGCACAGAAAAGAGAACTCCAGCATTTGGGAAGTAAAAACACAGATGGTTAACTGGTTGTGGAAAACTATCAGGTGCAGACTGCACCAAACAGGAGGTGGAAACTGATGTGCTCTGTGTTACTGAAGATGGTAGCACTCTCAAGGAAAATTGTAGGTGTAAATATCGTGGCAGTCTCCTCCTTATGCCAAATAGGGAACATTCATAACAGAACCTTAGTGAGACACGTATACTTTTATAATGCCCTGAGACTTCCATTATCTGTTGTGCAACCATGTTTCAGTAATGTTACAATCATATTACACATCACCAATGTCAAAATATACCCCAGTCTTTTTTAAATTGATTAATATTCATTTCTCATTCATATTCATTTCCATGTGTACATTTGTCCCTAAACACAACAGACATTTCAAATATGAAAGGTGTCAGAGTCATTCCAATGCTTACCAGAGCTGAGGAAAAGCTTGCATAAAAAAAAAAAAAACATTTCCTTCCCTCATATCCGTCTAACATAATAATTGCAGACTTGAGATGTTGAGCCCTTTAGCCACTTTTTAAATGACTCTCATTATGCGGAGGGTCACATATATTTGCTGCGCCATTCCACAAGAACAATCAAGCACAGATATTGTACGTACCGTCGGTCCGAGAGCCAATATCTCTACCCTGGGGGTCCTGCCACACGGGTCTCTGGAAGCGACTGTTGGGACCCACCTCACACAGGAGGACTAAGTTGCCACCTACAATGGGCACCTCGGGGTTGGTCTTGGTCACGCGGATGATAAATGCTTGGGGATCTTGATGGGGAAGCACAAAGAAAAGAACAATTCCTCTATAGAAAGGTTACGGCGGTGACGACCATTCGAATGGTGGAAATTCAACTAAAAATGACAGCTCACCTACTGCACTGTACTTTTTATGTCCCATTTGGTTACCAAGACTATTTTGGAACTGTAATTCAGGAATATGAAAACAACTATCCATTGGATACTTGATTGATTGGTATCCACACATCATTCTCATAGATAATGAACCATTTCAAGTCACCAAGGTTAATAGACCTTTTTCCTGTGATTTCATGATTGTGCTGTGCTGGACCTATAGGTCGAGTTCGGGCGGCCTGTTTTTGACACAGGTTTCTTGTTCTCACGCTCGAACGGCGGGAACATGACTCAAGAACACTGTTCTCGGAACAGGATCACACACCATCCTCCTCGTCAGGGTTTTACAGGAACACATGAAAAACTCGAGAGATTTTGATTTTTGAACAGCTGCAAAAGTAGAGAGATGGCTTCAAAGCCAAAGACAATGGGAAGTTTTTCAAATTTATTATTTTCCATAACACAGAAATGAATGTTCCTGTTTATATAGAAAAGAATTCAGCCCATCTAAACATTAAGTCTCGAATAACGCAGCCTACACGGACGCATGTTGCATGTTGCTTGTCACTAACTACCAGCGATAACCGGTTGTTTGTTCCCGGTGTTCGAGCAGCCGACCCACGAACAACAAAGCGAGCTGTTCGTGAACATACGGGAACAAGCCGCCCAACTCGGCCATAATGTTTTGCGATGGTAATGAGTACGTAGTGTTGTGATGGTAATCTGCCTATTCAAGATAAACTAGTCAAGCACGCAGCGTTCGCACATGCGCTTGCACGTGGTTGAAGCGGCCCAGAGGAATATATGCAATCACCGTGGCTAAAGGCGGTCCACGCGTGGTGGTATTGTTCACATTTACTCACGTGGGTGAAAAAGGTTTATGCAAGAAAAAGAAGATGAATGGTGGTCGCTGACATAAAGCCTAAGCTTGTACTAGGCATTACCCTCATGAGAACAGGCAATTACAGAGAGCTCATTGAGCTACATTTATTTAATTTAAATGGAAATAGTCCAAATTATGAGACTAGCTACACACAACAAGGAATGTTACAAACTACAAGAAACCTTTTCAAATGAGGAAAGAAAGATTATAAAAGTTGTGAAAAAGGGGGTGTATAATTCTTTGGTATTTTCTGAGTTTGTTTTTCTTTACTTGAGTCTTGGAGCTGGGCATCAGAAGTGGTACACAAGTACTTAATTGCTGATGCTCCAAATTGAAGGACTGGGTACCTCTTACAAACTTAAATTACTTGGCAACGTTTCAGAAATGGAGAATGAAGGTTTTGGGGAGCAACTGTTAATTCTTCTGTTGCTTTTGTGGTGATGCTAAGCCATATTTTACAAGCTACTGGTCGCAAAAACTATGAATGTGACATGGAAAGAGCAAACCTTACTGTTGAAATATCAACAGGGGTGAGGTTAAAGGAAAACAAAATATCTACAACAATAACCACGAGAGATTTTGAAGGCCCCATACACAGCAGCAAATTTGTGTTTGCCTTCATACATGTACATGTATATGTGACTGGCTCTAGAAAAATGAAATGGGTAATAAGTCGCCAGATTCAGGTTATGAAGTTTTGATGTGGTTGGATTCTGTACACCAAAAGCTACAATTTGATATATGAATGACCTCTGTAGTGCGCTGCGTTCTGGAGATATTTAGACATTTGTATATCCACTCTTTCGGATTCAATAAAAGCACTTTTCGAGAAAAAGCTCACAAAGTGTAGCACTTGGAGACACAATGCTACATAGGATTTCCTACTGAATTATCAATTTTTTATCTTTATTCATTAGTATCCATGTTTATAGTCACAAATTCTGAAAAAATAAAGATCATTGAAGTTATTAAAGGAGAAAACACAAAATCATGTTTTTGAAGAAATTTTGCCCTCTCCAAATAGAACAGGCCACGTGTATTGGCCCTGCCCGACTTATTACCCTTTGTTGCAGAGTGGGTCACATATGTCAACTCCCTAACAATGCCCATTTCTTACGCTCAACATCAACATTTGTACGTAAAAATACTTCAATAGTAAACACAAGATATTTTAAGTAGGAATTCCTGATAAAAATTCTTGCAATGAAAACCTATATTACTAATGTTACCAAAGAAGGGTAGTCTGAGGCCTCTACAGGCAACAATACTGTAATTCATAGCCATTATAAATTTGTCTAGAATGACCAGACTTTCCATTAAGACTCACTTTCTGTTTCGCAGTAATCTCCGTCGTATCCGTTGGGACACAGACATTCTCCTCCCATGCAGCTGCCTCCATTCTGACACTCCTGAGGGCACTCCACTGTCAAAAAAAATTCAAACAATATCATCGTCCCAGAAATAATAAGTGGAATTGATACCTTAGCAAAACACTGCCACAGTCTGGTTCACAGATCAAAACATCTAAACTAATTTGAGAGATAGCCACCATGGTCATGTGATGACAAAGGGGAAAAACTCCTGCAAGGCTGTTTCCAATTTTTCCAGAATTGATTAAACCATTTCTAAAGGATAATTCAGTTGATGTGTATGGTTGTGTCATCAATTTTCCTGAATAATGAGGAATAGAAAAATACATTTCCAAACATGCATTGCAATATACATGTAAACAAATTCTTCTTCACAATTGTTTTGCATATCTCTACTTTTGTATGACTTTGATTATGCCCAGTATTAAGAAATTCACCAAAATGTCGTAGCTGTAGTCAGTTTATTTTATTTATTTCTATATACATGTATTTTTTTAATTTTGGTCAGTTTGATTGGTACGAGAACACATGCGAAAAGTAGGAAACTTGTTAGAACACACACAATATTACACACAAGAATGCATTCTGGAAATCTAGCCACTCGGGACACGAGGAACTTTTTTCAACACCAAACAGGCTTGGTTATTTTGAACCATCTTGGGCATGAGGTATTCTAATCCCGACCTACCCGGCCTAGTCCAGTCCTTGTCAACAAAGGCGAGGTTAGACTCCAGAAGTTGTTTGCAAAATTCTTATCAATCATGCATTTTTGAAAATACTGACAAGCATATAACTTGTACTGGTCTTTGATTCAATTTTGGTTTTTACCAAAAGGTAACAATAAAATAATTTTGCATTTTGTCAACTCTGCACAAGCCGTCAGGTGTTTTAAATGCTCGGAAGAGAGTGGTCAATATATGCAAGGACATAAGTTACAGAGACTTTCTTGATGGTGATTTTTTAACAATGCACATAAACAAAAAGAAACTGCATGTTTTCCTAATTTTGCACAAGTTTTCCTGTACAAGGGTTCTGGAAGGCACCACCTGGGGTCAGGTTTCAGGTTCCTTTGGTGACAATGTACACAGCCAAGGATTCCAACCTCATCTCCACTCTTTTCAGTTTGAAAAGTTAAACATTCTGTATCTTACCCAAAGATTCACAGAGGAAGCCGGTGAAACCAAACTGACAGACACACTTGCCGTCTTGGCAGTCTGCGTCATTGCGGCAGGGATTGGCACTGCAATCCACTGCAACAGATTAAAGATTCAGTGATTTAGATTCAAAACATGCGATTCACAGGCTAAATGAGTTCCAGCAAAATTCTGCCTGTAGGGCCCTAAAATGTCTATCCGGTTTGAAGTGACTTCATCATACATATATACACACCCACCACTGTTTGCAAGTTTCCATTGGATGAACACACAAGTTGCGTGTTAACTTCCGGTTCTGTGGCATGTACTTTGGTGTGCATTGGGCACGGTTTAAAGTGAAGTGATGTCAAACTTACAAACTGGATACTCATTCTCATGCTTTGGTGCTTCCCAATGAGTTTGAGTACATGCAAAGAGGCTTAATCTGGTGTATGGAAGTTGAACATGACTGGAGCCCTCAAGCAGCTGTGGGCCGTGGCCAGACATAAAAAATGTCACTCCGTGACAGTTTTGAAAAGCAACAAGAACTAATAGATGTTACGCAAATCCTGAACAAATGACCGCCAAGGGTCAGCATCTGTATGGTAAAACTTTATAGAGGTTTTGTGAGGCAGCCATCTTGCAGAGCAGTTGTTTTGATCCACAGGGAAACCTCCTTTGTGTATACATGTACCCTGTGGAACAAAAGCACTGGCCTGCAATATGGAAGCCATGCAAACCCTCTATATCTTGTCTTGGTATCCTATTTCCAAGAACGGATTTTCGCCGGGGAAATGTTAATT
Source organism: Acanthaster planci (assembly GCF_001949145.1). The sequence goes on from NW_019091450.1 coordinate 286,571, forward strand.
AAGTTTTTAGATTTTTTGCCCTGCTAAACATATCCTGTGGTTCCAAAAATACTCATAAGAAGTCAAGGCAAATAAACTCATTAGTTCAGTAGTACTCCAAACCACCCAGACTGTTACACCTTACGCTACCATGCACCACTCCATTACTGCACGGTCTTATGGATTCATAAGGCAATAATCATAATGCCGTACAGGTGTCCATGAGCTAAATGTATACTAATTAAGCTTTTCTTCTCAATAAAAACAAGATCACTCTGATTACAATGCAAATTTCCCATGACTTCCATCCTCCAATACCGCCACATTACGCGCTACTCACATGTTGGAGACACCCTGTAGATGTACTGCAGGGGACCAGTCACGCAGGTATACGTCCCAGCATCCTCTGCTTGCAAGCCGTCGATGACCAGAGTGGCTGATGTAGCAGTAACATTCTGAACTCCGATTCGGCCAACACCAACTAAAAAAAAAAAAGCACTTAGTTACCTCGGAATGGTGTACGTGCTGTGGGGTCAATGTATTGTACATATGTGTGGACATCTTGGGGTAATGTGAACAAAACATAGAAATATCCAAGAAGGTGTGCACTGGCAGCAAAAGAGGGGGGAATCTGGCCTCCTCATTCCTGGCAGGTCCTGTAACAGGGCGGGCTTAATAAATCAATCTGTTAATGGCTGATGCCTGACAGTCTCACAACTGTCCCCCCCCCGTTGAAAATTGTTACACCACTGTTGGGATATTGAGCTTGTACATGCGGCTGATAAGGGATATAATTGAGTACATCACATTGTCCAAGAAAGTCTTCAAGAGTCCATCAAAAGTCAGCCAGTCTTCATCCAAGCTACAAGAGGCTCAAATGAACTGTGGCAACAGTGGTTCTTCCCAATTTTCAATGTGGTAGTTGTGATTGGATTATGGAAAAGAACTGGTGACTAGTCTAGCTTGGAAAAGACTCAAGTGATGCCCTGTTTATGGGGCTTTTGGGTCTTGACTCCAGATCCCTCTTTCTGGGGGCGAAGCAGGAATTTCTTGAGGGGTGGGGTGAGTGACAGGAACGTCAAATTCTCAAGTTCCCTTGTTGCAGACACACCTGACGACACCTAGATTATGTATTGCATTGTTACTGATACAATTACTTTTCTAAACATACTCACAGTATAGTGTCATCTTTGAAATTTATTTACTGTAATTGTTCTTTAACTGTTTTCTCTTTCTTTTGAGTCAAAACAGGGCAGTGAGGTTGACCCATGCTTTATATAGGCCTTGACAGGATTACATGGGATTTAAAAAATGACGTCATTGTGCAATTACAAAATGACTTCCACAGGCACTGAATTATTGCCGGTTAAGGCCCATGTCTTGTGGCAAGGGCCAAGAACAAGGTGTCGAAACACAACATCTTAGTAATTGCATGGATTTGCCCAGATCCACACAATGTTTTCAACTCGCTGAATTTGAAGAAATTTGGAGATATTTTGGGGTTTGTGCTAACTGTGCCAAAGGCAGCAGATTGCTCAAGGAAGGTATCAACAAAAATCAAGCATAAAATAACATTCACAGTTTAAAGTAGTATTTTCATCAAAGTTCTGTAAGTAAATGAAAACAATGGAATGTCTACACTAGGTGTATAATGCTCAGAGGTATACCACTCACTAGATCCCAGGGGACGCACTTCTTCATTGTCTGGTCCAAGCCACTTGGGGTTGGTGTACGGACTGTCTTCCGCCACCTCGCATATGATCCTCAGGTTATCACCGATGCTTGGCACAGTGGGGACTTTATTTGGGGAGACGACAATCCAACGGTCCAGACCTGAACGTAAAGCACACATGAAGGGTTTATTTCCAAAATGCGATATACACATTTGAAAAAAGTGCAATATTTTCACAAAACAGTAAAGATCAATGAGTGTAGGTGCCCCTAAACTTCAATTTTATCTGGACTGACTCATTAAGCTTTCAAACTGACTGTAGGAAACTGAGACAGCAGGATTCTGAATGTACCAAAATGCCACTGATCGCATTTTGGAAATAACTTTACAAATAACACAGGCTTTATGTAATGCACATTTTTTACAAAACCTTTAAAAGCTGAAGTTACCCTTTACAATTCAATTAACATTACCTTGAATTTATGTTTTTCTATTTTAAAAAAGGTGACAAATGCCTTTTTTATGTTGATAATAATGCCACTTGCCATGAGCAAAACTATGATATATTTCCAGGTAGAAAACCTCAAAATTTTCCCTAATTTTTTTGATATGTTGCTGTCCTACGTTTCATTTTCTTAGGCAATTCAATGCTGAGTAAGTTCATGGCAATAAGTGAATGGGGAAACTTTTCTGAAAGTTGTTTTCAAAATAGTGAATTATCATGCCTTCAGAAAATTTCAATAAAACAAAATATAAAAAGTTTGTACATAGGGTAAAGGACACAGAAACTGTTGAGGCCGGAGTCTGTACTTACCAGTGACTTGCAGATTTATCCTCGATGATAGAGTACCAGTGACACATCGATAGGAACCAGAATCTTCTAGAAGTAGACCACTGAAGACAAGGCGGGTGGAGTGGTCATTTTCAGCCACTGCATACAGGTGGCCTTAAAAAAGAAAAAAAATCCAGAAAGTTTACATTTCTACAAATAGAGCAAACTCTCATCAGCTCAAAATTGGACTACCAGAAACTCTGTATACCTCAAAGTCATAAGTTATTCCCGTCAAGAGGACAGGATATTAGTTACTTGAACATCCCCATAACTGGAAAACACTGGCAGCAGAAGTGGGGAGCAGTGACCCCACACTTTTGCGATTGAGGGGCTTGTCTCCTACTCCCAAAATACACGCATCTGGGGGGTCTTGACGGTCTCACAACTGGCTCCCCCCACTTGTGAAATGACTGTTTAACTCAAAGACCAATACATAGGGTCACTGAACAAGTGAGTTTACAGATGACAGCCAGGGGTAAAATTGGACAACAATGAAATATCCATGAAATAATCACTAATGGTTTTGCGGGCCCCCAGCAGCATAGGGTCTATGGTATACATTTGTGTCTGCTTTAAGGCAACCTTTAAAATATCCATGCCTTATATTTTTTATCAACTTTTATACCCAAAACACCTTTATGGTAAACTCAGGCTTTTCCAGATTATAAAAGAAATTGCTTGAAATAACATGAGATCAGGAAAATCCTGATAAAAACATATCCTAACATCAGGAAAAATCCTGACAAATTTCATCCTTGGACAGTATTTCCCACCTTCCGTTGCCTTGGGAATAATCTCGCCATTCTTGTCCAGCCATACGGGCATCTGGAACTCACTGGTCGGGGGGACCTCACAGAGGAACTCTAGATTCTGGCCCACGACGGGAAAGAGGACATCTGGACCCACAATACGCATCCTGTTATCTGGAACTGATGAAAAGGAAAAGCTATGTAACAACTGCCCATACACTGACTGCACTGCATGCTGAGAATCATCTTCAAGCAAACTCACACTGTGAATCCCGATCGGTCAATCCATAGCAAAGACAGTGTGGTATCACCCTTTACTGCATGGTCTACATGGTATGCCACATATTGCACTGAATTCCACATCCTGCGCTCTTTGAAGCTTGAATGCACAGCATGTGTGGAGTTACATATGCAAAGCTGGCGCATTTGCTTTTTATTACGAGTAACACAGTCTATATCCACCTGGTCCATTTCCAAATTCAATTAAATCTCCCCTATTTCAGGGTGAAACATATATAAATAGGTCTTTTGATAAAGTTTTGGTTGTTCTTCATTATTTTGGATGCCAATCAGCCAAACAATGCTGAAATGAATGCTGAAAATTCCAAAACTTGTGGAATTGTCTTGCTAAATAACATCTGATCATGGAGGTGGGTGTGTTGAGGTACGTGTATCTGCCTGTGTATACCTCCTTGTGAAGTGGTTAGATGGTGTTTGGCGGACTATAATGAAAGGAAACCAAGTAGGGCACAATGTCTAACTTACCATTTGTCTCGCACTGTTCACCAGTGAAACCATCTAAACACTGGCACTGACCAAGGACACATTGGCCTCCGTTCAAGCATTCGTTCTCACATTGCGGAACTAAATTCATTACAAATTAAAAAAAAAATGTGTTAAGCATTTTTACGTTACCAACATTGAGAAGTAGTAAAAAGCAATATACATGACAAGTTATTTCACCTTGCAGTCTGGGTCCTATTTCATGCCTTGCTTCCAGAGTTTTCTTGGGGATCGGGAAGAATTACTCTTTTACTTCAAAACATTTAAAACTGCTGACTTGACAATTAAGAGTGAAAATCGCTCTGAATTCAGATTGAAAATGAACCGTTTCCAACGTGTAAGCTCAAGTGAAATCTAATTGCTTCCAGAGTTTATAATTTTGGAGGATCGGGAACAATTACTCTTTTTACTTCAAAATATTTAAAACTATGGACTTCACTATTTTGAGCAAAAATTCCTCTGAATATAGATTTAAAAAGAACCACTTCCATCGTGTAAGCTTTATTGAAATCAAATGCCTTCTGGAGTTTTATTTTAGGGGGGTCGGAAACAATTACTCCTTCAATTCAAAACATTTGAAACTGTGGGCTTGACTATTTAGCGTGAAAATTGCTTTGAATTTAGACTGAAAAAGAACCACTTCCATTGTGTAAGCTCAAGTGAAATCTAATCACTTGGATTTATTTTTTGTTCCAGTTTTCAAGAGAGTGAATTTTCACCTGAATAGAATGAATTGTCACTCTTTGGCATTTCAAAAGCACAGAAGAGGATGAAAACTGTCCTTGGCAATTACTACATGACCCCCATTTGCATAATACCATTAGTGATTGAGAGTGTTGATTTTGAAGAAGGGAAAGAATTCTGAGGCCCCAGAAGAAAACCACTCAAAGCACAGCAGGGAATTATCGAGCTACTATTCTCACACAAAGCCATGGCCAGGGAATCGAACCTGGGCCACAAAGGTGAGAGGAGAGTGCCTCACACACTTGCCACCCACACCAAGCACCATCAAATAAATTCCTAGCTTTCAATAACATACATTTAATCTTTAGGCAACAGTTCCTGGTTTAGCAAACAGAGGGTTTGAGGGAGTAAGAACATTTGGTCGTTCAACATACTTGCAGCATAAACATGGAGACAATGAGTGGCAATAGAGACAAGGTACCTGATAGACCAGACAGATGCCAGTCTATTTCCTGGAACTCAACATCATTGACATAAGCACTTGGATTCATGTAAACAGTGTTTGGAGTCCCAACTGTTTCTGGATTCAATACTTACCAGTAACAACAATGTTGAATTCTGAGGAGTGTGGGCCGGCACTGCATGTGTATTGCCCTGAGTCACTGGGTGTCAGTCCTCGGATGTACAGTCTGGTTGATCGGGGTGACTCCACAGCAACAAACATATGCTCATTGCGACCTAAAGCAAAATGATTTAATACTTCATGCGGCAGAGATGGAACTGCTGTCGGTAGTGACGTTGTCAAGAAAATTCAAGAGACCTTTCACAACATAAGGTACCTTTCCACATGTACGTTTTCCGGTGCATTGTGTGAAAGATGCGCTCATGTGCTTTACTTCAATAATGGACGCAAAATCAACTCCATGTGTGCATTACATTCGGCCATCAAGTTTGCCCCGGGAGCGATTTTGAGGGATGCGCAGCGCTTGGCATAAGTGGTGACGCGTGTATGGAAAGGCGCCTTCGCAGGGTGAGCAATGACGAAGGAATTTTTTGTTGCAGTTGGAGTGCACAGCTAGTGACTTGAATTCAGATTGAAGGTCCTGTGTTGTTGATCTTAAGGCAGTCTTAGGTCTCAACAACAACACTGGTCGTTGGACTGTCAGTTGAAATGAAAAAAGTGTCAATATAAAGTGTGAAGGATCTGTGGAGGAGGTCTCTTAACAACTATGGCTTCTCTTGGTACCACTTGAGACAGATTGGTGGCTCAAAGATGAATCAACAGGGAGTTGCTCCCCCCATGAAAGGATTCAAGATCCACCCTTGACCCCCCGACCCTCCCCATTTCTCCCTTTAAATGCACCAAAGGGTCATTATGGGGTCATGATCATGGAAATGTGTGGGGAAAGAGAGAAAAACTCACCCGGCATGTAGGAATCGATGATGATGTTGTCCGGGCTCAGCCAGGTGGGATTCCGGAAGGGTCGCTCGGCCGGGATCTCACAGAGGAAGCTGATGTCTTGGCCAATACGAGGAGTAAGGGTGTCAGGAATGATGACGAGTACATCCTCTGAAGACAGACAGAACAAATAAAAAAAGGAAACTGAAGCAACTTAAGTCACTAACGCATGTGTCAGTCAAGTCCATCACAAATCAAGAAACAACTGATGCACGAAGAAAAAGAAATACTGTAATCACAGTTCATTTCAAAACAGTGTTGAGCCAGGCTCTTCTGGCAGGGGGGTTCCCAGAATCTTGTTAAAAAGTTCTATGTCCAGACGAAATTAACATACATAAGCACACTAAAAATATATGATATAAACACTGATACAAGTTTTGCATTTACCTTTGGTCTGGCACTGGTCTCCGGTGTAGTCCTGTGGACACACACACTGCTGATTGATGCAACTTCCGCCATTGAGGCAAGGTGAAATGCAGTCAATGTTGCCACCTGGTATAAGAATAACAGTAACATACTCCCTTATTTTCTAATTGTTATTCAACAACGAAAAGCTGTTACCCACAAGAAGGAAATTTTATATGAAATTGCGGTCCTTGAAAATGGAAATTTTTCAGGCATAATCAAGTTAAACACGTTTGTTTCATGTGTAAGTTTACAAAAAAAAAATCCTCAATGAAAAACTAACTGTTCCTTCTAGCCAGACTTTTAATGATAATTTCCTTGACTGCTCCTCTTCAATATACAACTGATAATCCTAACCCCAAAATGCTCTATAACTACTATATTTCATGAATGGGGAAACCAGCTCAAGTATCTGTGGAAGTCTACAAAAAATTCTTCAAGCCCCAGGTTATGTGAACTTGTCTTGTTTTTAGTCCACATATTAAAAGTTTGGGCAACAAATTCAGTCTGGTCCACAGTTAGGTGAGCAATTTTTCAACAATCCCCACTGCAGGCAAATGTACACAATATGTAACATCCCCTTCTGATAAACCCTTTTAAATGAATTAAAATCACAATGTCATTGTTTCATTGAACCAAACAATAATGGGCCAAGTAATGATTGGCTTATTTTTGTGACGTAGTACATACGGAATACCCAGCAAATACAAACGGTTCCCTCAGTCAACAGCATGCACAGACCTGGAATGTTAATGGTGAAGTCTACCGACAGAGGACCAGTGACACAGGTGTATGTTCCCCTGTCAGAACGCCGGACCCCAGTGAAGTAGAGCCTAGTTAGGTGATCCGACTCAGCAACTGCGTACAGGTGACCTGCACAAAGCAACCAATAAAAACAGCCATCTCACCAAACTGTGTTTGACTGAGTTTACACATCAAATCTCTTGCTAAGTGAGAATGGGAACCTCACAAATGGACATCTCAATCTACTAAGCACTGGAATGTCATCCATCCAAACCTCATACTAAATTATTCAGAGATCCCTCAACCTCTAAAACCTTCTCCCGCAACTATGATCATTTAGTTCTTGTTTCAAATTTCTTGTAGCCCATTCTATAATTGCTTTGAGTATTTCCTATTGTGTTTTTTTACACCTTACCTGGCGATTCTGCATCTTCATTGGCCAAGAGCCGGTATGATATTCGCCTTGTTAGCTATCTTGCTGTACATGGCCAAAAGAACTATACCCATAGCAACTACAGAACTATACTCGTAGCAGCCAAAAATTATAGACGTGACCATTGTGTACAATCATGCATCAAGCCCGCTCCGAAGCACTAGTGCTACTAAATTTTCAACAAATTTCTTATTCACATAGATGCACCTTTATACATAGATCAAATTCAGCGGTCATCACTTTATAAATCAAGCCAAGTCTGAGGAAGAGGTGTAAAATAAATATTGACAGCTCGGTAATCAACTCACCATGGATCACCTGGGGAGGCTAGTTTTTATACTACACAATTTGTAGCAGTCAATATTTTTAAATTATGCATCCTTTGGTAGAAACTATCTGTTATCAACAAACCATGTGGGCCTGGTGAGCATACTAGCAATGACAGAAACCTCTTGTACTGCAACCAAGCCTCATCCAAAGTGAGGTGTCCGGCATATAGTTACATGCAACATTTATTAAATGGTGCTGCTTAAAGGTACAGTCCATCATTTATCATCTGTGCACTATCTTAATTGGAAGTAACAAAAATGCTCAAATTCTAAAAAGTGATGCTTTAAAACTGACCTTAAACAGCTAGTGAGCTCAGTGAATGACGCATATATGTATTAAGAGAAAACTGGTATTCTGGGAACTTGCCCCTAAGCTTTCATTCAGCCGATTGGAGCTACACAATGTTTTGCACTAAACCAAGCAATTGTAGCAACTACACACTCATGAAAATCACATTAACATATGCATGAAATTTGCTGCATTAGTCTCACAGTTACCTTTAAACAGAACATGCCTTTCAACACGAGTTTGTTTCTCACTTCATGCACAGCTACGAATGTAGAACTGTGCTCTGAACCTCACACAACAAAGCAGTATTCCTCATGAGTGAGGCATTTCCAAAATTAAAAAGTGGTAGACACTGCCAAGATATGCTTCCTACCTTGTGTACTCTTGGGCACCATCTGCCTGCTGGCATCCAGCCATATGGGCATGGTGTACTGGCTGTTAAGTGGAACCTCGCACAGTACACTGAAATTGCCTCCAAGGCGAGGTGTCTCGTCGGGTCGGATGATGCGGATTGGGAAAACCACATCTGAATAATGAAAAACAAACAATAGTCTCAATCCAAACAGCCAAAATGGGGGCCAACCCAATGTGTAGATGCAAACGGCAAAATAACAAGCGCATAAAATGGAAGACAATACACTACTGCTGTTAAAAGTTAGATCCCTGGATACGCAATACCCAACCAACAATGGGAGAAACCTTTATTAAACCCAGAAGTTTTCTTACATCATCTTAATACCTATTCTATTTCATTATTAAAAACATTTTTCAAGAATTAAAAAACATGCTGATAAATGAAGTCAACCTTTTCGGCAAGAACGGCTGATAAAAATGGAACAAATCAATGTTTCTACTTCTGAAGAATACTTTGAAACTTCAGTTTCGTTAATTTTATGAGGCACAGTAAGGCAGCACTGTGCGGAAAGCTTCACAGAGGAGTCATGCAGTGGCAACCAGCTTTACATCTAGGCTTCAGGATTGTAAAAGCAATCGTGTAAGATGTTCCAGGACAGAAACTGGCTATATGGGAAATGGGTTCCAATATGACACCTGCCAGAGCACACCCGCTCCATTGCTACCCTTCGGCAGTGGGGGAAGGGAAAAAGTGCCAGCTGAAAGGGGGGCGTATCACAAGAACAATATATAATATTGATGCTTATGGTTTGTGCGTGATGGGGGCAGCTGCTCATCTAGAGAGAGGGTAAAGGCTGCCCCTCCCGGTACCCAAGCGATGGACCTGGAGCCTACTGTACATTAGACTGGCACGCAAGACTTAACATTGAAAAATTAATCAGGCACGCAAGACTTAACATTGAAAAATTAATCAGTTCACATATGTATGAAGTCAGTTTAAAAAGGCATAAACTTATAATACTAAGTCTTTTAATCCAAAGCATTGCAACCTTCACAATTTTTTGCCATCCTAATAATGAAAAGTTAATTCCTCAACAGTTTCCTTTGTTCTAAAAAGTTTAACAGACTTATGCTAATCACACATACACTGTAAACGTCAACACCAAAATTTCACACTCCACTGAAAATTTCAGGTTTTTAAATGTATTTTTATGTCAGATTGTCAAGCTATCAAATCTTAACCCTGTACATAAATGTATAACCCATATCTGATAAGGAACAAGGAATAAAGTTGCACTAAAGAGTGCTAATGGTGAACAAGATGACATTATGCATATAACAAAATTGCTGCTGGTATAAAAACTGCCCCTTAAAAACTTTTAGGGTGATATGCTGGAATCTATTAGGCAGAGTTATCCTACCTGCCGTGATCATCAATTAATATCTTGTTTTGTCAAATGCAATTACCCTGATGGACTTTACCTGGCGTCTGGCATCTGTTGCCTGTCCAACTGGGGGGGCATCTACACTTGCCATTCACACATCGGCCGCCATTGATGCACGGTGGAATGCACTCTTGAACTGAAATGAACCGTAAACAAAAATTAAAGACAAAAAAATTGAACAGATGTCATTACACACTGATCTCTCAATACTGAGCTTCTTCAGCCAGGAGATTATTGAATGCACAACCAAGTTTTCATTGACATGGTTGAGTGATTCAAGAATAAGTCATGCATCCTGACAGTTGGGTGTAACTGAATTGTCTCCAGTGTGACAATCAAATAACACTGACTGAAAACAAAACTTTGGCCTTGTCTCTCTCTATCAAAATTACAGTACTTTTCACTGAAATACAAGAATACAAAGGGATAGAGGAGGCTAAGGCCCTGTATTATTATACGTCTGCATTTTAAAGAACCTGACGATATCCTCTGGACAGGCTGCTCAATTTTCAAAACATGAAGAAGCCGTAATTCTGACTATAGCTGGAAAACTCGCATCCTGTATATCACATCATGCATCACCTGGTATGTTGATCACCAGTTGGGCTGAGAAGGGTCCGGCTTGGCATTGGTAGTTGCCCCGGTCCTCTTCGCTCACCATCTCAATCACAAGTCTGGTGCTGAATGGACTGGTTTGCTCGGTGTGCAGCCGCATGGTCCCCCCTGTGAGAAAATAACACACACAATGCTCAGAATGCTCCCTGGCAGGCAAAGGCTACTCTCTGTGAACATTTAACCTTAAAGTCTCAGTTAAGTACAACTTGGCCATGAAACTGATCCCCAAGGGCTGTTTCAAGAACATTTACCAAGGGCTTACTACACTCCCATGAGGGATATTTAATTACCCCTAAAGTTTACTACCAGGATTTGCCATTATGTAGCCACCACTGGTCCACTAGTAACCTGGTAAGGACAGACGCAAATTACACACAATCATCTGCCAATGGCTGGACACGAGTTTAGGTACTTTGGAGTCAACATTGGACAACTAGGCCTCACTGACTGGGTTATCAGTCACTGACCTAGATGTAGAAATTGGAAAATTGAAACACTGCACAACCCCCTTGTTTCCCAAGAGCTGCATTGACTTCTAGATTTGACACTCCTATTGCTTCACTAACCCAAGCTTATCAATGGTATGAATTTCTTCTGTCAACTTTGAATTCTCTTTCTCCTTTAATGCGACAGTTACAAGTATATGTGGCAATGGATTTTTGTTTCCTTTATTTGGTTTGGTCTCATGCCCATTGCTCACCCCGGGCCATAGTGTTGATCTGTCTCCCATCTGGACCACGCCATATTGGATTCCTGTAAAACCCTGACGGATGCACCACACAGTCTATGGTCAGGTTGTCGCCGAAGGACGGAGACGGGTTCTCAAGGGGCAGGATTCGAATGTTGAATGGCGGAACTAAGGACAAACAGTTTTACAACAAAAAAATTAATAATTTGTCCTTGCATGGCCCCCCAAAAAGCCAGTGCTGTACTCGAGTCAACCACAAGTTTCTACAAGTCGATGACAAGTCATTCAGTCTTAAAGCAAGTCACAAGCTATTCAAATAAACTGCATTAAAAGCATTCTTTGTCACTGTTCATCCCATTAAATATAAATGGTTATGTGAAAAGATTTGTGACTGGACTTGTGAAAGGATTGGACTTATGGTAGGCTCAGGAAGAATGTGGTTGTTTTCCCCTAGAATATATTAATCAACCAAAAACGGCCACATATCTCCGTAACACTGCTTAAAGACATAAAGCTCGGTCAGTACCATGATCTTGAGGAGTTAGATTTTGCAATGTTTCTATATCTTGTTTAATTTGTCATTTACTAAACCTCTGCAGATAAACATCTAATACAATTCCACACAGTGTTATGTTAAACTTCATGGTCTTTACAATAAACCTGTGAACTGAAAGGTCAGTTATTGCACCATCTATTTTGAAAATTTGTTACACAAATAAATAAAAAAATAAAAACAGGTTCAGTTATTGTTTTCAGTTACAATCAATAGAGAGGAGTTTTATTTTCCTTCAAGTGTTAATAGTAACCTTCTGCCCTAATTGTGCTGGTGCCTTGCTGAACCTAACAACATCCAACAGCAATGATGTGTGAAGAAAGTTGAATCCTTCATATAAATGAGAAAATGTGTTGATTCAGCATCTTTATAGACTACCAGAGATGTACATGTAATCAGCAATCTGCCTTGAGCAGAAGCACCCCGTCATTGGTTGAAAAGATCCACGTCTGAGTGGAGTGTTAACTTTTGTTGGTAGCTACACACCTGCAATGCACGCATTTCACAGTCGTTTGTAACTCTGCGAAGTACGGTTCCCACCAAAGGAAACGCTGTTGCTAAGAAAATTGCACCTTCTCTTTGGCGCGCTCGGGGCTCCCATGCCAATTCAAGTTTGGTGTGTCATTGCACCAGATCCAGTACTGGGAATTTACATGGACACACTACATCTTATATCAGTTGTATTTTATGAGAGGCCAGAGACATTATAGCATAAGTGCTCTCATGACACTTTTTCACAGAATTTATACATCTGAATATATGACCATTGTCTGTACATCTCTGTATATTTGGATTACAAAAAATGGTACTTCTCAGATAAAATATACCACTGAAGTTTTCCACCGCGCATCTGTTTCATATTTCCTTCACGTTATTTGTGCAAAGACAGCCCAAATAGTTCAACTTGTTCAAGGGGAAGCTAACATGCACTCAGCTAGGAAATACCACTTCTCTTTGAGGTAATGTCTAAAATAAGGGTCAACATACCAAAGGTTTCACACTGGGTGCCAACATAGTTGTCTGGGCACTGACACAAACCATCCACACACGTGCCACTGTTAGAGCAAGGGGGATCACAAGGACGACCTGAAAACAAAGAAAAGACCTTTTTCTTGAAGTCTCATCAATTCATGTGAAAAGAATAAGACAAAGGTACATGTTCCAAGTCCACTGCATCATGCCAACCATTCATTTCGACCAAGACAAAGGTTGTTTTGTTGGTGTGACAAGCAACTTTTTAAAGTACCTTGGATTTGGAGGGTTAGGTCCCTGTAGAGAGGACCAGCTGTGCAGACATAGGTGCCGGAGTCCGAGGTGCTAAGTCCCGAGATGACCAGTCGGGTGCTGTACTCATTGATGATGACCACACTAAGATGCTCACTTCCTCCTGAGACACATAAGAAATTCCACAGGTGCTCGGTTCAGGTGCCAAACTTAAGGTACTAATGGCTTTAAACCTAAGTATACTCATTGTTGAAATGATGGTAATGTGGTCACTACTTCCTGGGACTAACAAGAAGTTCAATGAGTGCTAGAGCAGCCAATTAAAGTTACTACTGTGACAATACAATAAATTGGTATATTTATTGTCGGTACCACATAAAATGGTTACTTCAATCTTGAAAAGCTTGGAAAGGTTGCAAAGTTAAGATACTCAGGGCTTAAACTGCTCACTTCCTGTACTGAAAACTCAGTAACTGCTGGGTTTCAATTTTAAAATAAAAATAAAAATCACCTTGCTCTTTTGTGAAGACTCGCTGTCCACTACTGTTCCTCCACACTGGATTACGGAACCTGCTTTCATACCCCACTTCACACGTGAAGCTCACATCATCGCCAACCATTGGCATGAGGTTTTCGGGGATGACAATCCGGATGTCAAAACCGACTTTAAATTAGAGAAAAAAGTGTCACGTTGACTACCAATTCACAAACAACAAGACAACTCATGCATTCCTTGTATACAATGCAGACAGCATTGGTATTACAGGTCCGATATTGATCATTAAACAACAGCATACCAAAGGTCTGATGAAACATGAACAAAAATGGCGACAGCCACTACAGTCGGCATAAAAACCCAGACTAAATCTACCACTGGCTGACATACTTATTGTGCCGCTGAATGCACTGCTGAGAAGAGATTTAACATCTACATATGTGGAAACCTGCATTTCACACTTTGGCTTGAGTTTGTGCTTACATGGTATTTCACACTGTTCTCCCCGATAGTTGTTTGGACATTCACAGGTGCTGCTGACACACCGTCCACCATTGAAGCAAGGCCGGCTGCAACCCACTGCAGAAAAAACCAATGGTGCAAGTGTAATGCAGTATATGCACTAGAAATGAAGGCATTAATGATACATCTACCATCTAATGCTGTTAAGCACATGCAGACGGTATTACGTTGGCCAAAAACTTTGATTTTTGAAAAGGGCAAGATTTAAAGACTAATTTTTCATAAATGCCTAATGTCTAAAATACTGCTTCGTTAGGGTAGTTACAGTATTTGTGCGAGATTTCTCACTACACTCCAATCTTGCTCAATCTCCAACACCCACCAATCAGAGGACAAAACACTCCTTGAGTTCCTCAAGCCTATTTCTCATGTTACCATGTCCAAACCGTTGATTGATATTCACTGAGGCTGTCTATTGGACTCAGCCCCAAGATTGAGATCCACTTGGCTTGAGAGGCTGTAGTCTGAAAACAGCCTTCTAGGCGTCAACCTCAAGATTGACTTCAAACCATGTAAGCTCTACAAGGTCTTTTCTACACTACAGCTTCTCAACCCGGGTAGAACTCAACCCTTGGAAAATGACTGCCCTGGTTTGAAAATTTGACTTTTCAACCCCGTATTTTAATCCCACATTTTTCTGGCTTTATTTTGTGACAACTGAGCATATCAGGGTGAGTTTAACCTGGAGATGAACACGGACAATGTTTGACTTGAGATAAAGAAATCTCCACCCTGGTCTGGAGCAGGGTTGAGTTCATCCCTGGGTTGAAGTCAATCTTGGGATTGATGCAGGGTTGGCACGGAGTTGAACATTTGCAAGCGTGAATCGGTGCCAGTTTCCAACTCTGCATCAACCCTGCATCACAACCCTGGGATTCATCTTGTGTGACAAGGCCCTACACAGAATGTGCCAGTTCAGTACTTTGCATAGTACACATCAGTTAACTGGTACCCGAACACTAGCAGCAGCCAAACCAGGGTTCTCAGTGTAGGGGTGAGGAAGAGAGGTGGGTGATACAATTCCCATTATTTTCTGAATTTTCATTGGGGAGGGTGCGACTACAATTTTTCATGCAGGGCACTAGAAGCCTCCTCCAAGTTATCCCCTTGGCAACGATGCTGAGTGCTGGGCAAATTGTCAGTGCAATAGAAATGAAGAACTTGAAATGACTGGTCCTGCAATCATTTTTAGGTTTTGTTTTATCGTGCCCAGTTCTGCAATGAAGCACTTTGACCCAAGATGAAACTTGTCGACAGCATGCCAATAGTAAAACAACTGCAAAAAATACCAATGCCATGTGAACATGTTCCCTGGCTGTCTCGGTCTCCTGCTCTCAAGTACTCTCTAATGGTGTCTGGTATCATAATGCCTCCAGTGAATGCTTTCCACATTCAACAGATGCTTATGTTACTAGCTCTGTACAACCTGTATGTTGTTCTTGAACTTCTGTAGGTTTTGTCAGTATAGTTCTTTGTTAACTTCATAAAGTGGCGTCTCCACTGGACAAGCTCTTGCTTCTTGGAGACCACCGTCCATGCACAATTTAATGTGTTCCGAATTTCTATCTGTCCATCTATGTGCTGGTAAAAATAAAAGATCTATGATGTTCACCTTCAATAAAGACCTCTTGGGTCGTGCTGAGGGGACCAACAGCGCACGTGTAGATGCCTTCATCGCTGAGCTGCAAGTCAAGGATAATGAGCTCCGATGCGAGATACGACAACTCCCGGACAAAAACACGACTGCTGCTGCCAAAGTCTGGGATCAAGGTCAAGCCAATGAAAAAGTAAGATAAAGTTAATTGAGTTTGGAGCTCATCAACGAGGTTGCACACAGAGCAATATTTCTTGAAAGTCTGGAAGAAATCTGAAGTTCACAAGATAGAGAACTCCATAATATGTAAGGTACACAGTCCTATACATGTTGTCAGGGGAGGGGGATGTCTACCTCTACCCTTCCCTCCTTTACCCCCTTATTCCAATCCCCTTATACCCCTTCTCTGGGGGAAATGCAGTCAATCCCGATAGGCATCTTTACGATCAGGCACATGCTACTTGAGATTCGGAAGAAACAAAGAAATTCCGATCCAACATACTCCGTACAATATTTTTCAGTGTGCCTTGGTATAAATGACATTTTCTACAAAAAGTTTACTTCCAAATGTAATACACGTATACCCAATTGAAAATATGACCTTTCCCCATGACTGTGACATGGTAAAGTATACAAACAGTTTGCAAGGGGGAATTAAAACAAACTTCATTTTTCACTGCATTTATTCATTAAGTTGTGTTAAATTGTTACTATCGAAAGGAAAGGGTCGAATCCCAAATGGTATGAAAATGATGCTTATCATGTTTTAAAATGTTTTCTTTAAATGAGGTTAAAACCTATGTCTGGTTATGGGTATCCACATGGATGTCTTACAATCCATCCTGAAGTCCCATCAACCCAGTTCAGTTTATTTAACTATACCTAATAGAATTTCTAGCCCAAGATGTCTACTGCCACAGTCCTAATGTAGGCCTACCTTGTCCGGCTGGGTATATCTGTTGCCCGCTAGGGCCCAGCCATGATGGGTTCCTGTAGCCAGCTCTCTCAGACACCTCGCAGATGAATGTGATGTTGTAGCCAATCCGAGGAACTTCTGTTGGTGGGGGCTGGATGCGGATGTCAAACGCTTAGACAGAAACGTACGAACCTTTGTGTTATAAAGATATTCTGATCCATTTCTATACAAAACTGAACACAGCTAAGCAAAGTAATGTAAAAGTACTCATTGTCTGTCCAAGTAAATCCACAGGTCAGGTCACAAGCAATATAAAAATTAATAATCAGAATTCAATAAACATTGTATAATAGCAATGGACTTAATTCTGAGGACTTGTTGATAATATAATATACTACGTGTACATAACATGTACTTAACCACTAGTTTGTTGATTTCTGGCGTCTGTCTGGTGGCTGCCTATTTTTTAGTATTAAAGCTTTGTATTCCATGTAAACTAAGTCCTATCAAATCTTGATTAGTCACTGATGTGAGTGATTCATGAAAATAGCAAAGTAAATCATTCTATTTGAATTACAGCGGGCACAACACTGGGCATTACTTGATTTGGGTAAAATCTGTGCTTGCTCAAAATTTACCCCCTTCACATAGCGCCCTCCTATCTTGTCTGCTATATATACTTCAAACATGCTGATAGGTTTCCATGTTTCCAAATCTTTGTCTTCCCTTTGTGAACCTTTATGAGTATGATAAATATAATTGAAGATACAACAAATTGTCAAACAGCTGTAAAGAAATCTCAATCGAGAAGGGGCAGCAGTGCCTAACAGCAAAAAATTGTGATAGGCCAATCTTAACAAAAGTACACAACGCTGAGGTTGTGACTGTCAGCAAACAGGTGAAAATTTTTGACTGTTTAGATTTTTTTCCGTTTTAAACAAACAGTAATCTGTCTTTTCCTAAACCTCTGTAGATTTGGGTTTAAATTCTGCCTGTGTACCCCTTCTTAAAGCCACATGGTGCAGATGCAAGAAAGCGTAAAGCAGTATAGTATGCACTACTCTGCAAAGGCACTACGGCTAAAGATGACAAAGCACATGCTCCAACGCTAAAAGCAAAGGCAAGAAGCAGCAGATTTGAAACAAGTGACTGAAGAGGAGGAGGAGGTAAAGCTGTAGAAAGACAAAAATTAGAGCTAAAATCTAATCCTGCTTTATTTTCCACCAAAAAGTGAGCAGTACTCAAATTTTGAAACATTCCCTGATCAAGTGTAACCATTCGGCCCAATGGAGTGGCCACTGAAAATGGTGTCCCAAAGGCACAGACATACATGTGCATGTCTTCACCACAGATAGCTATTTGATAGACCATTTCAAAAAAGTGGGGGGGGGGTTGCAGGGGCAGGATTCCCATCAGAACTCGGCTGTTCCATGTCCTTTTGTTAACTGCTCATGCATGTAAAGACATTCATTTCAGGAACAAATGCTATGCTACAACTCAATATGAACTTTAGTTTGTTCTGCCAGTCAGTTAAGTTCAAAGCCGGCATCTAGCAAGTCAATGGAGAAAAGTATTTGGACGACTCGTCTCGGAAAAATGGGCACTGTGCAACAGCTGTATGTCAGATTTGCACAAAGTTGGAGTAAAAATAACTGCAATATAATAAATGTACTTAAACCCTATGTGGCTCGGCACATGTTAACAAAACGCACTGTGATGATATTGGGGTAAAAAATGTTGCCGTACTCCATATGTGACAGCAAATGATATAGCTTGCATGTATAGAAGCCAAGTATGATACCAAAGCGACACTACCCTATCCACCAACAGGACCAACTGGGCTATCACAGTAAATTTAATACAAATCTAGATGGAGCACCATGTTATGTTCGGGATAAGGGCAAAAACCTTGAAGCCTTTACCAATATCGAAACATGTTGAAACAAAATGCAAACCTTGAAAACAATCCTGTAAAAGCTGCTACAAAAGGCTCTGGAAGGCGGGCAAATAAAATGGGCGTATTATGACAAGCCATGCGATCACACCTCATGCAGCTTTTAAAACAGGGTGCACGCTGATTTCCATGCAAAGCATTTTCCGGCGAACTTAGCAACTTGGAGGACTACATGTCCATTATGCAACCCCCCAAAAAACTGTCCATTCCACAAAATCATGGTCCCATATTAAAAAATCACTGCTTTTCCACACCAAACTTAAATATCATGTGACAAGACCAGCCACAGCTTGTATGAACTGAAGAAAAATTTGCCCGTATCCTGACTTTAGGATTCACTTTCTAAGCTGACAGAGTTTTGTTCAGAGGAGGAATTTGCCCCATAGTCTCTAGTACACAAATATTCACTGCTTCATGCAGTATTGCAACACCAGCCTCTCAAGGTGATCCATGAAGCATTGTACTCTCCTGAGGTGAATCACCAAGGGAGGCTTTGCTTTACTGCACTGCAAGATGAAGCAAATATTTCTTAACTAACACCCCCAACACACAAACAGATTCTCCGTCAAGAATTTTGTTGAAAATGTACCTGCAAACTTTCTGAACAATGTCTACATCTCACAGAAAGTTGAACTAAGCTCTAGTTCGGATTATGCATTTACACACAGTGCTAATGGTGCTGCATAGAGCTGTTTAGTAGCTACAGGTATAGTGCTTTGGTTGTTGTAAGGACATCGTTCTCTTGGCTGTGAAAGCAAGATAGCCAAAATGAGCAAATACATGTATCTTGTGACTACTTCTCGGCTAATTACGATGAAAAACCTGTGAGTGAGATACTGCTGCTGTTGAAGAAGGAGCACATACTACAAATCTAGGTGAATCTTCTACCAAACAAAAGCAGGGATCTGTGTCCAAGCCATGCATGTCGGGCAAAGTCTCAGCAGCCATAGGAATCCTTTTTTCTAAAGCTTACTTGCCACTTGGCACATGTCGCCGCGGTAACCCTCCGCGCACTCACACCGCCCCATAACGCATGATCCTCCATGCATACAAGGCTGACGACATGAGAAGACTGCCGTTGATGGGTAGGGAGGCGGGGTAAGGGAGTAAGGCAGAGAGGGAAGATTGGGCAGAGTGGACATTAAGTATCAGTCCTCCTGACAATCGATTTCTCAACTGTTCTGAGGCCACAATACCACCCAAAATCCACATCCATGTTCAAATATGTCCTGTAATACGTTTTCTAATTTTCTTCTGTAAGCACATTTAAGAAGCATCCTGCTTATTGTTATTTGGAAAGTAGCTTGTGAAAGACAATCATAAAATAAATATGCAATGTATGTGTAAAATGAAACAAGCAGAACAAAATATACTGAAACAGTGTTTTCTTCACTTTACGGCCAACGTTTCGCAACAGCCTAGCAGTGCATTTTTCTCTGACAGCAACTACAAGCATTCGTGTGCATTAACATGGAGCGATTTACCACAGCAAATCAACAAATCATGACAAAGAATTTCAGCAATAAGCAAGGCACTGGACTGGCTGTCTAGCATAGGCTTTCATTTGAAAGAAAGAGGCCAGCATGCTTGAAAAGAGAATTTCTGCTAATAGCAGTCAACCTGTTTTGTCGAGAAATATCGCCTGTGAGTACATTTACCGATACACTAATTTCAGCAGAGCAGCGTACAGCAGAACACTTTCAAGAGTGTCACCAGGACACCGCTTTTACAGCTCATATTTATAGTCTGCAAACCTTGGAAAAAGCTTAAACCTTTATTACTTCACAGTGTCTATTCAAAGGCTAATTAAAAATGAGTATATTTTCAAAATATATCTGCAATGATACATCCAAAAATACCTCCTGGCGTTTTAATCACTCATTGGCCAACACTGCAAAGATTACATTTGATGCTGTTATATTCTTTAATATCCTATGACAGAAATATCCTTACATACAGATAAAACACCACATACTATAAATGTTTTAATGGTGAATAGTAAAAGGTTTCTTTGCAGTTCTATCGATTTCATAGTACTAAAAAATCCTTATGGCAGTCTTGATTTCTCACAAATACTCTTGGGCTCAATTGTTTGAAGCAAGATCTTTCAATAAGGATGTTTTAATGCCAACCCTGACTTTTAGTACTGGCATAATGATTGTTACATCCAACAAATACCTCATGTGGTATATCTGAATAGGTGCACACACAGATAGGGTATCGTGAATGCATATACTTACTGCTTACGTCAACGATGAACGTTGCCCTGTGCGGACCAACCGAGCAGGTGTAGGTGCCACTATCACTTGCTTGGACATTCATGATGGTTAGTACAGTCTGGTGCACGGATTGCAGCTCAACATGCAACTTGTCTGAGCCGCCTGGAGGTTACAAATGGTGACAGAATCGAGAATATCAATAGCATGCCATTTTACTTGGTTTGCATGGTCAGACAATGGAGCCCTAAGTGGCCCAGGGTTATTACACCCAATGTCAACGGTATAAGATAATATTGGAATCCGAAGAGTTGATGTAAAATAACCCTTATGAAATGTTGACAACAGTTACAAACTGAAAAGCTGACAAATTTTTCAAACTCTTCTTTTGTTTCTTTGAGACACAGCACCATAGATCTCGTGTCAAAAAACAGTAAAAAGCAACAAATCAGCCCCGCACATAAGTTTATACAACTGGCACTAAGACTAATTCAACCAGCAAGATAACACTAAAGTGTAAACAAAAATCTGCAAGTGCCAAAGAAACAGTTCAGCTCACTCTCATGGTTATGAATATTAAATGTCTTTGAATTTTGAGGCACAGCAGTTTCTCTGGTGTAGGAGTAAGGCGGCACTGTATTTCACTTATCAAGGGAGGGCACTGTTTCCCGTTTTGGTATGTTTTTAGGACTTGTGAATTCAGGGAGATGGTTGGTATGTACAACAAGAAGATTCAATCTCTTGCAGGCGTGGTGGCTCTGATAAGAATCGATGAGTGTGGATTTGATGTTTTGACCAGGATGTGCTGGTCGTCCTCAGGAGAGACAATTGATTGTGGATTGTTGATTGCAGCCTGTGGATTACGGGTTGTGGATTACAGATTGTTATTGTGTTTTGCAGATTGCAGATTTTTGACGGTGGATCAGGGATAGTTGATTGTGGATTGTGGACTGTCGATTTGAATGTTGGATCCTTGATTGTGGATGGCAAATTTGGCAGCTTCACTTTTGGGTTTGGGGAGGTCAAATAGGTATGGGGGGGGGAATTACCTTGTCCAATCGAAAAGACTCGCTGACCGTCTGGGGTGTACCACTGTGGATTGGTGAGGGGGCTGTCTTCTGGGATCTGACAGGTCAGCTGGAGGTCATCTCCAATGACCAGCTGCTGGGGCTGGTCTGGGTCCAAAAGGATCTGGATGTCAAAGTGGGGTGTTTGCACTGCATAGGAACAAAGTGAAATGAAGAAATCAGGTATGAGCACTCTGTTAAATCAGTCCACATCCCATGTTTGAAATGATTATCAAACTGCCAGGTAATAGTGAGAGAGTTGCTTCCATTACCCTGGAAATGAAGACACACACAGAGCCACATGCACATGTTTATCTTACAGATGGCGAGTCAGGTTGGTGTGGTGGTTCATTCCTCACCCTTAACCACTTGCCGCCACGTTTCTGGTACCGGACACATATGCTTTATATGCGTGGCTGGGGTCTCCGAAATCGTACAAAGGGAACTGGGCCTTGTAACAGAAGACTGTGCTCGAATCAAAAGACCAAGCTGCTGGGCATTACCGACATTTTTTCACTCTCAGTAGTTGAGATAATCTGGCCTTGTGTTGAAACAGTATACCACGGTTTGGGGCATTTAGTGCAAGCGGGGACAAAAGCACTCCACCACCGCAGCGATGAGCCATACAGCGCCACTGTGCGCTAATCTGGCCCCTATTGAAAAGAGGTCAGCAGCGCGCTATGCCAGGTTCATGAACAAAAGAAAGTTACATAACACTACACAATCTGGGCTCTTTTCACAAGGCTGCTGGCCTGGCTGAATTACTCGGGCTTTACTCGGGCATCAATAGATTTTGTCTGTCAGACTAAAGTAGAAACCAGACAGTCCTTCGTGTTGGCGTAAGTGTCCAGTTAATGAGGATAGGACTTTTTAAAGAATTTTGAAAACAGAAAAAAATGATAATTATCCTGCCCCAGCATCATCAACATTGAAAACTGCCACGGGCACGGAGTGGTTAACCTTCGCAGTCCTGGTTCAATTCCTGGCTTGGTCCACAGGTGAATTGGATCTTAAAATCCGTACCAGACTCCATGAGTTTTTACCCAGAATATTCGCCTGGGGTTTTCCTTCCACCTTTAAAACAGTATCAGCTTCTGACTATCTCCTCTCTTCAGGTTTCTTTAGACTTGCGGGCTACAGTGCCTTAGGCACTTTTGAGGAATCTTTGGTGTCCTTACCAGAATAATGATAAAAACCTTGTGTGGGCATTCCTTTTTTGTCACATTTGGAAACACTCAGAGAAATTAACTGCAAAAACTGTTTTAAAATTGAATTTTTTTTACGGCTTTCTGAACTTTTTCTCATCCTTTTGCTACAGATATTTCTCACCCCAAAATATATCTACGCCTTTTCCACAGAGAGGCGACATCCCTGTGTGGACCTGGCTTGGTCCACAGGTAAGGTCAAGGCAAAATGCAGTTTTGACCCTGTGGTGAACTCTGCAAGCTCAGTCCCCGGGGAGGGGGATTGAACCCATGACGAGTTGGGCTGAAGCACGTACCTGCTATCTGGCAGTACCCCCCGATGTAACCCTCGAGGCAGAGGCACACTCCTTCAACACAGCTCCCTCCATTCTGGCAGGACGGAAAACACTGAGCTGAGCCTAACACAAAAATATAGTTAAAATCAAAATGATGGCTTTAACAAATGCGAGGCTCTGACCACCGCTACACTTGACACCAAGTTAAACTTCAGAGGGAATGGAGCACTTATCTGTAGAAAATCTACAGTTTAACATAAAGTGAAGTATCATCTGTAGACTTTATACATACAATACAACAGTTTGTGGTGCAGCAACTATCCAGAAAACATCAGTTCATGATGCAACCCACGACATTCAAATGTACATGCACATGTGCATTACAAAAATCTACATCTGTCTAAAATTGGAGCATCTTTGCATGTTGCTCATAACGTCATTGGTAAAATACGTCAGTTCATAATAGACACGAAACAAAAGTGATCATCAATGCTATGTTGTGGCAGCAGATTACATGGTTGTGCTGTAAATTTACAGAAGTTGAATGAGTTTCAACTGAATCTTTGGCTAGTTTGATGTTTGGCCAGTTTTCTTCAAATAAAATCAATAAAAAACCTGGAGTGGCATGAATGTTGCTTGCAACTTACCAATGCTGCTGATTCTGATTATGAGGGATGCTACCACGTTGCCCACAGCGCACTCGTACTTGCCGGCATCGGTCGCATTTACGTTATTGATGACCAGGACTACGGCCGAAGGAGAGGACTGGCGAACATACAGGTGTTGAGACCCACCTGCAGAAGATACCAAGGTCAAATAGCTTCAGCCCTCTGTCCAGCACGACACCCTCTCCTTGTGCTAAAGGAAGACTCATCCAAATTGGGAACGAGTGGGTACCCTTCTGTCCAGCCACTTCCTCCCTATATTAAAGGGACCCTCTGCCCAATTGCGTTCTTTAAAAGAGGGCGGACATAATGCCCTTATCTTGTGCTCGCCAGATGACCTTCTGTCATCCTGGGTTCCTCCTAAGGAGTGGGCACAGTGCTCTCACCATAAGCTAGAAGAGAACCCCCCGAGAGGAGGAAACACACCACTATCTAATGCTTGTCGAACAACCCTCTATCCAGCTGAGTTCAGCCAAATTGTGGGGGTTGGAAACCTTGTGCTAGTGGGAGCACCCTCAGCCCAGATGGGTTTATCCAAATAGGAGGGGAATCCACACCACTATCAAATGCTAGTGGAACAACCCAGTCTTAGTCTGGGCAAGGGGTGGGAACCCTTACCTTGTCCTAGTGGGAGGACCCTCTGTCCAGCAGGGTTTCTCCATATTGGTGCACTCCTTGGATCACTATTTCCCATGCTGACACATTCAAACTGCAGTGAGGAGCCAGGGCTTGGTATTTCGTTGCCAATTTGGCGTATGTTGACTGTCACCTTCTCAGGAACTGTCAGGAAGAAGTATGAATGTACATGGTGTTATGAAGTGAAACATTAAATTCCACAGTACCATATTTACTTGCATTTTTTGGTCAAGTATATGTAATACCACAAACCAACATGTTTGATAACAGTGCATATCAACCTCCAAAACAAGTATTAGCTCTTGCTTAAAGAACTTTTGTACAAAATGAGAACTTTTGAGCTGAGCTTCACTTCAGGGATTTCACTGTATTTCGATAACCTTCTACCCCTCAAACTTTCTGGTACTGGAGCTAATGGGCAGATTAGGAAACAGTCCTCTGTGTGATTGCTGAAAGAACTGTTATACAGGTGCACCAAATTCTACTCCTTTGAAAGAAATGAGAAACTGCTTCGAGTTGAAGTAACTTTGAGTTAGCCGAGTTTGACTTAAGGAGATTTTATGATAGACTGCATACTGAACTTGACTGCCATATGCTACCTCTTGCTGTAGAAAATATCACTCAACAGCGGAGCTCCGGAGTATAGCAAGATATTGCATTGTGCTTTGAAACATCACAAAAATATTCTACAAATGACTGGCATTTACTGCTGTATCCTGCCTTTTTGAAAGTCATTCTTTTTGTCCAAATTAATATGTCCTGCAAGAGTGGTTAATAAATCAATGATTCATTGTGCAATGGACTGAAACGAAATAATATGTTCTGTGACTGTAATGAAATGCTGTTACATGAGGACGACATTCATACATTCTAGAAGGAAAAAAATCAATCCAATCATCCTTCCTCATAATGAAATAAAAAATGAGATGGTAATGAGCTGAATGTGTGACAGTCAAGTAAGCTCTGAAATAGGAAACTTACACAAAGCAAGATAGTTACACATAAATGTAAATCAAGGAAAGAAAGCTTCCAAAAGGATAAAGTAGATGTAATGTCTTATTTCGAGCCACATATGGCATTCTGAACCAAGGATGGAAATCAATGTTTGGAGTAAACAGGGAATAACAGCAACTTTGTGCACATGAATGGCAGTGTTGTAATTGAGGCATCACAAGACCAGACAAAAGAGCAAAGACAAGACCAGTCACAAGTAAGAGTGTGAACAGTGACAAAGGAATGCTTTTGTTGCAGGCTATTTGAATAGCTTGTGACTTGAATTCAGACTGGAGAGCTTGTGTTGGTCTTGTGTGGTCTTGTGAAGGTCTTATGTCTCGACTACAACAATGATAAATGGACACAGGTAACAAGAATTAGCTAATGCAAAAGAAAAGTAGTTGCACCTGTCATTCATGTTTTAAAGCTAGAAATCAAAATGTTTTCCAGTCGAAATTATATGTAGTGGATATATATCGAAATATCAAAAATTGGACTGCAGGTTCATTGAGGACAAAACACACTGAAAAGCAGGAATTCAAAATATGCTGGAGGCACTGCTGCTGGTAAAGGCATCTTTTCACAACAGAACCTTCAACATAAAAATATCCAGGAATTACGCTCACTTGAAGGTCTTTCAACTGTCCACCTTCAGTGCTTTTCAAACTTAAAACATATCTAGCACAATAAATTTTTGTTATAGAGAGGCAGTAAGTCGTTTGTCTGAACACAGACCTTTGCTTGAACAAAGTTAGTTATCACTAATACTCTGCCAAAAAAGGATGAGAACGACTAGACATGCTTAAACAATTGTTTGTGATTAACTGATTGATTAATGTTGCTTCAAAACAATGAAAAAATAGAGGATCAGTACACCATGACATATGTTTCTTTCATGCATAAGACAACGTGAAAACATAGGCCGTGCACTTCTTCCTATGGACATGACTGGCAACAGAATGCCTGCTGGGAAAAAATACCAAAAATATGTGACCTACTCTAACAAAGTGAGTCACAAGTCCCCAGAACAACTTTGAGTACAGTCTTTTAAAGAATCTTGAACAATCAAAGACAGTTCCAATTAACAAAATCTTTTCACTCATAAAGTGTGTACTTTCATCATTATCTCCAACTAAGAGCCACATCAGATGAAAGAGCTATTAGTTTGCTCTTTCTGTTTCAAACTAAAAAAAAAACAAAATGACTGAAACATGACTTAAGGCTCGTTTTGTGGGAGCCTGTGTGGTCACTGGTTACCAATCATGCCCACAGCATGCAGCACTTAACCTACTCACAGTCTGCTAGGCCAACCTGCTATTTGGCAGAACTTTCCCTGGTACCCCGGAGGGCACTTGCACTCTCCGTTAATGCACAGGGCTCCATGCATACATGACCTTTGACACAGAGCTGGAGTTCACACATAAACACGACAATGTCATACAGAGAAACAGGACATGGTCTAATATGTGCATTTTTATAACATGTACACACAAATGTTAATCAATATTATTGGACAGTACACAGTGTTTGCACCATTGGAGTTTCCAGGAGAAAACAGATGTGTCAAACATTGTATCAAACTTATCACATCATCACCATATTCTACAATGTTTCAGAAGCAATTTTTAACCCCCGTCCAGAAAAAAATGACTTTATGGTACCATGCTTCAAACCAATGCACGTTTCAACTTCAATTTCAAATAGTGCAAATTCTGCCTAACTGTTAAAATGTACATCAACTCCATTAACAGCAACTATTTCTCACATGCAACTACACTTTTCCAGGATCAAACATGCAAATGTGTGAAACTACTTTTTTTTTCACTGACAATATGGCCAATGAGCTACAGATGAGCAGACATCTGGACAGAAATGGATGAGCTGATATGTCCAAAGGACAGGAGGCTACAATCTTGACATGCAGCAATCACATAGATATATATTAATTCCCTCCAAAATGTGAGAGAAAAGTTTTTTCCTGGAAAAAATTAACAGTTTCTGTCACATATTTTTCTTCATTATACAGTGTTCTGCAAGCATTAGTATTTCAACCAGAGCTACCAAGTTCTTTCAGAGCATTTCAGTAATCTCAACTCTAAAAATCAGTAATTTTCAGAGGAAATCAGTAATTTCTTTCACAGAACCGATTGCCTACAAAAATGCTATTTTATTTGATGAGCAATGTACAACACAGCATGTTTACATTGTAAATGTAGTACAGGAGTTTTCAGTATGTGGAAAGTAATATTTTAATGAAAAACAGTTTCAAATTATATTTGCTTTGCATGCCAAATTATAAATCAAATGTACAGCCTTTGATGTTGTGTGTACTTCCACAGGGCACCTGCAGCATAAGCATAGAAACTAATGTTCGCAATAAATACCATTGTCTTTAGGGCGGAAAATGTTGCTCTGTCATGATTCCCTTCCCTATCATCCTCATCTGCCCAATGTTTCACTGACTTGACATGTACTTTGATGTCATTTGATCCCCTGTGTCCGATCGAGAAATCGCTGGAGAACAGCGTACATCGCGCAAAATTTTCACCTTTTGAAGATGTCGTGATACATAGCCATTTCTAATTGTGTTCTCTAAACATCTGCAGCTTTTTCACACGTTTAGCCTTAGAAGCCATTTCTTTTCCAAGAAAGAACGACAAAGTCCGTGCGATCGTAGAAATATCAGAGCGTGTACGGTGGCGTGGTGTTGTCATGCACGACGCGTCACACGCACGCCGTGATTGTTGCGGAAGTGGGTATCACACCAATTCGGACCAAAAATAGCTCGGACCCACACCAATGTGCACACACAATACTACACTACGTCTTGCGATGCCGAGCTGCCCGTGCATTCGAGTTGTGTTATTGGTTGATGTTTCCCATGTCGAATTGTCCCATGTAAAAACAGCATTTTGTGTGTGTGTGTCATTGGGCACCAGCACACCACAGGTAGTTCTACGTATGTTTCACTGGTTACAGTATCACACAATGTACATGTTACCATACATACAAAATGTCCTGTTTGCTGGGGAGTCGGTCTTCACACGTTCCACCGCCGCACATGAGCACGGGACACATTACACCACCACACGCGGTCTGAGCGCGGGCCGAGTTGAGTATCAACCGAACCATTTTGTGTGGTTTGTGCACCGCGATATTATGCATGACCGCCAGAGGGTTTTCCGTTTGGGCGGCAGCTGTACTCCAGTAATCACGATCAATTTCCACACCAATCATGGAAAATCCGTACCACTTGGCAGCTATGTTCAATGCTTTATGGTCAATGGTTCCTTTTACAATGGGAGGAACTAAGGCAACAACAGAACACAGAGATGTTTAAGTTTCTTATCCAAATGTTCACTACAAATGTCCATATAGAATGGTCCAGTGCCAGATTTGCGTGCAAAAATTACTGTGCAGCTGTCTCACTTCATCTTGCCTTTCGCAAGAATGTAACTTTCACAAAAAACTTCATGTATCTAAACAAGACAAGAGAACCTATTTCCACGACACATGAAATGATTGTCAAATCTCAAAAAATCAGTCTTCAGTCAGAAATCTTGTGTTAAGTCACTGGTCGCTCTGAGTGCTTTCAAACTTGAATTGAATTGTCACACCCAAACAGTACGCTGATGGAAAACTGACACTGGATTCGAATGGCCAGTGCAAAACAAACCAAGACATCAGCTCTAGCCGTAACTTCATTGCTGGAAACCATCACAAACGACCACTTAGTATGTTCACAAACAGCTACAGTACAGTTCAGAATTTTAGCATAATTTTAGCTCCCCCCCCCGAGATAATGAGGCCCGGGGTCAGGCTTATTGTACATTAAACCAGCAATAAACAGTAAAAACTGCAAAGTATGTAATGAACAGCGTGTCAGGTTCAATGATCGCATTACTTTGTCGGCTAAAATCTGACCTGTACTGTATTCAACAATTTCCACCGAGTGACATGGAACAAATCAAAGAGCAATAACTCAACAAAAAGCACTTTAGGTGTTGATTTACCACTATCACTTTGTGTATATATGAAAGGAAACTATTGATTTTAGTGTAAGTGTGGTGTTTTGTGAGTTGTTTTTTACCTGGTGTTTGGCAGTAGTGGCCAGTGAATTCTGGTGGGCAGGTGCAGATACCATCCAGGCAGGTTCCGCCATTTTGACAGCTGGGCCGACACTCGAGGCCTAGCAGAATGCAGAGGGAAAACCATCTAGACTGCTAAGTACAAGGTTTGTCAAGAGCACTGAGCAAGTTCGGTATTTCAAAATAAGCAAGGTCTTTCGCAAACAATGGACATGCGCGAGTCAGAGGGCCATGCTGATGGGGCCTGTAACCTTTTATGGCCTTTCTGAGGGTTGAAGTATAATTTGGGTCTTTTCTAACTCAAGTTGGAGTGAAAAGAACTGAAATAATACAAAGTATTGAATTTCCTCATTATTTCGAAAAGCAATGCCCCCTCCCCAAAATCCACCAGCTACAATGGAATGGCACCAAAGGCTACCGCGTAAACTGTGAACAAGTAATCGATGACTCACCAGCAACTTCTAAGGAGAAGTTGGCCATGACCGGCCCCACCATGCACACGTAGATACCAGCGTCATCGTAGGACACGCTGTTGATGAACAGCGTGGTGGCTGTGGAGGTCAATGCCTCTTCTGATAAACGAGCATTTGAACCACCTGTGTAAGGAAGGAAAAGACACTGTATGTCAAATAAGCAGTTGACAGATCCCTCTAGAAACTATGCACTGTTTGAAACAGACATTTTGCACAGAGCTTTTGATTTTCAAGTGACTCGAAACTATACCACCATTAAAGAAATAAAAAGTGTAAGTTCACAAAATTAGAACAACTACATTTTCTCTGGCAGACCTACACTTGTTAAAATACAGAAATACAACGAGTATGTTCCATGTATTTCTGCATTTTAAACAACCCCGACGTTCAATTGGTAACAACATTTCAGCTGACTGCAAACTGTCATCAAATGAATGCAGTCCACAAGTACCAACTCGTCAGTGGAAATGCAAATCCTCACTGTCAGGGAAAGACACATCCTGGCAATCAGTGAGAGGCTTTAGCTTAAACGTCTTCAATGACTTTCCCCCAATTGTCAAAGTAACTACATCTGGCCAACTGGTTTCTTGTACACTTTCCATTAATACTACAAGAGTTTGCCTTTGTCAAATATAGCGATTTCTGCGGTGAACGTGTGTTAAGGATGGTTCATAGTCAGCACAAAAGCAACCACCAATAGTGATGTAAGATCCAATTTGCACTGTACATTTTCAAAGTTGAATCTGTATCAACCAAAGTGAATTTCAATGCAAAGGTTTCATGTCTTCAAAGTCTTTGCAGCAAATTTCACTGGGGTTGCAATGTGTTCAATTTCTGTAAATTCACAGCACGGATATTTGATCTGATGTCACAGGTCTGTGTTCCTGTTCACTTCCGCAAAAGTATGAACCAACCTCAAGAAGACAAGCAAAATGCTCACAAATTCAAAAGCCTGGCCAACAGGACACGGATGAACCAAAAAAGTGAAAAGACGGCCAGTACTTTTGTCAAGTCCTGCATAAGTCCCTCAACAAGTCTGGATCTGGGCCTGGACAAATACTCTGATGAAAAGCTCAACTTGGGCATCACTTAGAATAGAGCTTGGAGGGGATTGGCCGGGTGTTGATCATTCCAACTGCAGATGACGTAGCAGCACGCTTTTGAAAGCTTTAATGTTATCTACTGCAGTCCTTTCACAAGACCGGTCATAAGTAATTGGGTAAGCAGTGGCAAAGGAATGTTCTTGTCACATTTCTTATGAATACACTGAGACTTGACTCAAGACTGAATGGCTTATGATGGACTTGCAGGGATGTGTGATGGACTCGACAACAGCACGGCATGTGACAGTGGTCTTACCCAGGGCGTTCCTGCGAGCCACGGGTTGTCCGCCAGGTGTCTTCCAGGTTGGATTGAGGAACGGAGTTGGGCCAAGGATGATGCAGGTGAAAGCAATGTCTTCTCCGATTCTTGGGACTCCCGGGCGGATGGGTACAATCTGGATCCGAATGTTTTGCGGACCTGAAGACAGGTGAAAAGACACAATGATCACCTTAACAGAAAAAGAGATCCAAATATATACGGTACACCAAAAGCAATTCAAATTTACATTAACACCTGGGAACCTTGCAACTGGAAACCAACTCATTCGGTATTATAACAAACGGAAAAATGCACACTGGGTAGGAACTGAGGAGTGGAAAGGGTCAAAGGTCACCAACACGAGAGAACGCGCAAACAGTGCAACTAGCATTGTTTCTCTTTTTGAAAAGAATCTAGTTCAGAAACAGCCCCAAAAGTACTTCTTACGAAGCAAGTATCTAGTCATCCTATAGGGAGTCAAGTCACGAGCTATTCAACTGAACAGTTTCAAAGGTAATTATATATAACGGGTTTGCCCTTACCCAACGTATATTAATAAGCACTGTATGCTCAGTGCTTGTCCGAGAGCTTGTGAAAAAAAACCTCACAAGCAGTGAGCAGCATACAGTGCTTATTAATATACGTTGGGTAAGGGCAAACCCATTATATATAATTAACATCTCCCCAACGCAAAAATACATCTTGAAAAAAAGTTTCAAAGGTAGTCATTTTGACATTATCAGAAATACTTTTGCAAGAGCAATGGAATGATTTTGAAGGTGAGGGGCCATCAGGCATCAGCTATTAAAGGACTTGCTACAAGTGGGGGCAGTACCTGCAAGTTGAAAAAGTGGCGGGGGCAGTAACTAATGTGAATATTGTATACACATGTATATTGTATGTATACTGTATATATTGTATCTATTGATACACTTGTATTGGAATACATCGGTGAAGGAGAACCTAAACACTCTCTTGAGAAGTTTTAAACATGCTCACACTTCCAAAGTGGTCAGCATGCACGACTAGACATTTTTGTTGTTCTAAAACAAGTTATCGCTCATATCAAGACAGATTAGCGAAAAATGAAATATGGTTATACCTTCGGCTTGGCACGCAGTCCCTGAGTAGCCCTCTGGACACTGGCAAACACCGTTCACGCAGGTTCCCCCATTCTGGCATTCCTGAGGACACGGCAACTCTAGACAGGATAACAGAAATGTAGACATGAAACTTCTATAATGGACTGACCCGTGTTAACAAGGCACTGAGTTTGACTCAATTTCTATTTGGGAAGGACTGGAACAGAGGTTATTCATGGGTCAGCAATATGTTGAAACTGAACTTTTAACTTAAGAGGTTAACTCTTCGTTTTGGGGAAGTTGAGTGCAGAAACAAAAGCAACAAATAAATTCCATGACAAATTAGTACCTATCAACTCTGATGAATAATTTGTATTTAGATTGAGTACTGGAGAGGTATTTTAGGCCACATTTTGAAAAAATACAACTGAAAGGGGGCTTGGAATGCACAACGAGGTCTGGTGACATTTATACCAACAGTTCACAATGTGTAAATTAGATTCAGAGAACAAAATCAAAAATGGTTTCCTCAGGAATAAGTTCAATACTACACTGCAAATAACTGAACAAATTCTGTGAAGAAACTGTAAATGGCACTATAAGGTTGACCTAAAGCTAAGTATGAGCATACCATGTGAATGCACTGAATTGCTAGTAAATGGTAAGAAAAGCTTGTCAACACATTTCAGTTGAATGAGCACAATGACAATGAATTCTGGAACAAAGCAGTATGTGGTAGCTACAGGACATCTTGGAATTGGCCGTGTGATATGACTGGAATGCGAAGGGAGTGATGTGCAACAGTACGACAGTGAAAAGCAACAAGCAAGGAGCATATTTTGTGTGAGGAACAAACAGAATGGACTTTGCCTCACCCTGGACTTCTATCCTGAAGGTGGCAATGACAGGGCCCACGTCACAGATGTAGGATCCGGCATCGGAGGACTGCATGCCTTGAATGGTGAGCTGGGTGGCGGAGGGGCTGACATAGGACGTGAACACGCGACCTGCACTGGCTGGATAGAAAAATGGACATTTTGTACATTTTGCCATGACCCGGTTTTGCAATCCATTTGGCTTTGCCACGTGAGATGAGACCATCTGTCACCTCATCCGTCACAGAGGTCAACAATGAGCCATTTTGGTATTCTAAAAGTGAATGCCCACACAACAAGCAACAATTCCCATGTGTGAGGTTAGCCTAACTTGCGTGGCTGTAAGCTGATTAATTATGCTGGACTTGTTCACGCTCGCATGTTCTCTTCTCAGATGGCCCTACCCTCTTTGAAACTAATGAACTGGCTTATTGTTGAATGTTGAATTAACCCTTCAAACACACATGTACACAGATGAATTCCAACCCTCTTTGTAATCTTATGCCAAATGACGTTCTGTTGAGCAAATTTTGAAGAGCATGAACATACCTTCCGACTGGGGCCGTATCTCCGCATTCTCCTTCCGCCATCTTGGTCGAATGTCTGGCAGGACTTGACCGGTGATTTGACACAGGAAGCTGATGGTCCGCCCAATCACTGGAACCACTTCTCCGACAGGGTGGAGTTTCACATTAAAACCTGATAAATATTCAACACATTTTTCCAAAATATAAGCATCCACACTGAACAAATATCCACTTCAAGCACAGACAAAAGTGTAAAAACTTGACTCATGGAAAATGGAATTAAAATGACCACGAACAAAGCTGGTTGGGGTCTAATTTGTCAACTGCAACATGAAGTGCCAAACAAAATTAATTTTGTGAACAAAAGTTGAAGAAAAGTTTGTAGGCTATCCATAATAGGTCAGTGCGATCGACAAAATCTTTCTTTTTTAATTTCACCAAAACTCATAAAACATAAATTTAAAACTGCCCTCTAAAGGAACACACCACAAGCAAGCACAAGCTCTTGCACTTCATTCAGATTGTCCACAGACACAGAATGCTAAGGATTGTTGTCCTTTGAAAGAAAATTAAAAATGGTCCTTAAATGGCCAACCCAAACACTTGTGTATGTGGGGAGATATGAATAAATATCTCTTTTTTGGGCAACCAAAATATAAAAAATGATGACATGTGCCTGTTCAACCAATCTCACTCCTCTCAAAGGCAAGTGTCCATCAGCCAGAGAAGATCCCAAGACATGATCAAGTCTCTTACCAGGAATTTCGCATCGGGAGCCCAGGAATCCTGCTGGGCAAACGCAGGCCCTGTTCACACACTCCCCACCATTAATGCACGGCTGGGGGCAAGGGAGGGCCGGCGTCTGGCACTGGGGTCCAGTGAATTCTGGTGGGCATTCACATGCACCGTTGCTACACTGGCCGCCATTGAGGCATGGAGGCAAGCAGGAAGGCACTGCCAGAAAGAGGAAAATAAAGAAAAATTTTCGGGGATATATCCGGCTTGATCGTTCGATATCTGGATCACTCAATCTTTGTTTGGTCGGGCGATCTCAATGCATGATTTGATGCTAACTTTGTACTCAACCAATTGCCTTTTCTTTCTAATTCGTGAATGTAAAAGACCGTGCAATAGGCACTTTTGAGGGATCCTTGGTTTCAGTATCAGAAAAAAATAAAAAAAATAAAAAGTAATAAAACAGTGACCCTGGGCTTTTGGCATTCACCAAAGAATATCAGCCTGACAGTATCATGTTTAATGCTCACAAGCATTTACTTTCAGAGGTTACGGCCAAACAATCTTTTTTCAGTAGTGGAAAGTAAAAACGTGACAAAACCTAACAAAATGAGATAAAAATTGCCAGAGCAACTTTTGAGTGAAAGGTCTCCAAGAGAACTGTGCACTGTAGAAATCAACGGGAACTCTCAACGTACATGTATATTGTTCATTTCATCTGGATGCCAAAATGGGTGTTACACCAGACCAAAGAACTCAATATACTCTTACCTGTGCAAACTATGTAACAATTACCAAAACTTGACTTTGACACTCATTTTGTGCGATTTGAACATTTCATGCCAATGCTAGTTGAAGAGCCAGCTAAGACTGCAGGATGGACACCAACCCACACATAGGGTGCATTCACGCCGTTACTCCTGTTAACACGAGTAAGAGGCGTGCGCATTACGATCAGGTTGCAGGAGTATACTCCCTTCTAGCAAGAATGTACTCTTGCTGACTCATGGGTCGTACTCCTGTTGTTTGAGTGCTCAGGAGTATGCTCATGTTAACACGAGTAGTTTGCTCGAACGCACCCTTGACCTTCTTCATGCAAAGAAATAAGAGAGAAAACTGCAACATCTATGTTTTAGAAACCAATCTGGCTCCAAAGTTTGCTGTTCAAGTGAGGCTCTGTGAACACACTGGACGTGTTTATAATGCAGGAAACAATCAATTGCCCAACTTCGATATGTCTTTTGCCATTTTCTGCAAGTATAGCTTGCAAAACTACTTTGGGAACAAAATGGCATCATACACAAACTCATCATGCCACAACTCTCTACAGACTAATAATATCATTTACTGAGGTTGCACTATGTTCGTGTGTGTATTGTTAAAATTTGAGGCCTGCATGCCTTTAGCTCATCCGGACAAACTGTCAGTTTATTTAATTAGTTTGTTTGACTAGCTCTGTCTCAAAGCCTCCTGCCTTTGAAGACTCTCACCTTGCACAGTGATCATGACAGTGTTGGTGAGGGTCCCGATGTAGCAGGTGTACATGCCGCTATCTTCCACCATCAGGTCTCGGATGATCAACCGTGTAGAGCGGCTATCGATGTACTCCACTCCCAGCCGTCCAATGCTGCCGACTGCCCAGAAAATCAAATGAAACATGGTAGGGTAACTAACAGACCGATTGTGCCTGTTAAGTCAAGTGGCCTAGAGTGGGTATCAAACAACAAGCATGGTGTTCTTCAATAGCAAAGCAAAATTTAGGAGTTATTTACAAGAAATACATCCAATGGTCGGCACAGTCTGAGACTACTGACTTCTTGAGCGCCGCACAAACTGGCTTTATTTTTGGGTAAATAACACTGATTACACACTTTGCTATGCAAGAACATTATGTTACCCACTTATTACTCATGGTCAGGACTTAGCAGGTGCAATTGGTATAGTCATGAAGCTCTAAACACAAGCATACCTGAAATGTTGAGTATAGGACATCCTTCCATGGTGCTACCATGAAACTTGCCACCTCACCATGAAAAGTTTCAAAGTTTGTCTTTGGATCAAAATGGTCGGATCACCAGCAGAGACCAAGAGTCATGTCACTTGTTATTGAAATTGCACTTCAATTTTTTGCACTTTCCTTTTTTGATGCTAATTTATTCCTTTGAGAGCTAAAAGTTGCCTCAAAATACACAATTTTGTCACCAAAATGCATGAGACTGAAGTGCAGGCTATAACCCCCCAGGATTTAATCATTATTAAATCAAACAACACAAAAGTCCCCTCCCCCCCACATCCGATATCTGGATTCATCCCAGCTGAAGTCCCCATACTCCTCAGGAATACACTCACTCTGCTCAATGGGTGCAATCAGCGATCCGGATGGAGCGGCCCATTCTGGCCGGGGTAGGTTGCGGAGGCTCTCTATCTCGCATAAGTAGCTGATTTCATGCACGCCCGGCACAAGGACTGGGTTGGGGGGCGGCGTGATGACAATGGTGTAGTCGGCTCCCCCTAATAATTTGCAAAAGTGAAGTATGTGATCAACCCGATAAGCACTTTCCTAACATTCCTTCTACTCCCAAACAAATCATTAAAAATGGACAAGATCTGGAGAGAGTGGCAGGCTGCTTTTTGCCATTGTAGCCACACAGCCCTGTCAGTGGCTGTGGGTGGGACGGAGGTGCACAGTACCTGATGGGGACATTTCACAAGAACAATAGATCATTTTGATGTTGCTGATTTTGTTTTTTGCCAATGGGGTTGGTGCTTGCTGGGGTTGGGGGGGTAAACCAGCCCTCCCCCCTTGGTACAGGCAACAGGGCCTGCAGAAAAGAATGTGATTTACTTAAAAAGTATGTTTATTTCAAAACGGCTGGAGCATTGGAAGATGCAGAGCCTGACATCCTTTAGCAGATCTCAAGGTGGGGGAAGGGAACATGAGCCATGCCCCCCCCCAAAAAAAGCAAAATTGATTTTGTGGGGGAAAGACACAAGAGAAAGGTGATATGTGGGACCATTTAATTCCTCCCTCCGAGCAGCTGGTAAAAAGCCCCCAGAATATATCCTCACCCCTACAAAAGGTTATATCAAGAAATTTCACACATTCTTTGTCCTTTAAGAAACTATATCCCCGCGAATAATTTGGTTCTGGAATTCACCCCTTGGTGACATGACAACATATCAAATATGATAAAAGGGCTGATCTCAAACACGTAATGGTAATATCAATTGAACTACAACATGCTTAGGGTTTTGCTAGCTCATTCAGGCAAAAACAAACAGTTTAAGATAAGGGGATGCCTGTGGTTAGGCCACGGACATACATTGCCTTTAGTTGTTTTTGGTTTATTTTCCACACATACATCACAATTACAATATAAAGCCACGATGTTATTACAAAATGAAATAAGGGATAATGAATGGTGGATACCAAACAGAAAGCAAACACTCGTTCATGGCCTGGTTCCTTATTTGTCACAATAATCTATACACAGCTATAATTACAAGATAGAGGAAAGACAGAGAGAGTGAAAAAGTAGAATAACTGAAGGTACAGCTGAACATCAGAATTAAACAAAGATGGTAATTAAGAAAAAACAGTTGAAATCTACTGAAGTTTTTGATAACTGCTGTATGAAGCTAGAGTAAACCTACTTCGTATCTCGCAGCGGGGCCCAGCAAACTCCTCTGGGCACTGGCACTCTCGACCCAGGCATACCCCCATGTTCTCGCACACCACCTCGCAATTCGGCGGCCGCTCCACCCTCACCTCAAAGAAGCCCTGCAGCGGACCAATGTTGCAGGTGTACCGGCCGGCGTCGGCCGGGCGGACGCTGTTGATGACCAAGTTGGTGGCGGTTGAGGTTATGTACTGCACACCGACGCGCTGGCCGGAAGCTGGAAGTTGAAGTGAGGGTGCAGTTTGTGTTACAGTTTTAAACACTGATAAGACGTGGATCTTTGCATGGTGAAGATAAACTATAGAGAGAGCTTGCAGTTAGTGTGTACTTGACGTTTCAAAGAGTGTGCTCCTGAGGACGATCGGAGCACATTGTGTTATCGCAAGCCAACTCTTTAGTTTTAAACATTTGTGTTCACTAAAATTGGGGTAACAAATGTGGTGGAAAACAGTGAAACAACACGAACAGTGGTCATTTGAAAGCAGTCATTTGACATCATCATCGTTTTCAAAAAGGGATAAAAATCCCAATAGTGTTTTGTTTTTTATCTCAAACGTTGGTTTTCGACAATATCGACCAGGTTATGCAAATGCTGATAAATTGGAGGAGTCATTTTCAACAACTTTATTGATATCAATTGAACCACAATGATCCCTGTCAGACAAAATTAATTTCAAATCACATTTGTCATTTAAACTCCTAAATTATATGCTAAAGTAGGAATTCCGTACTTGTTCCATGCAACAGCATCCGCAAGTCTTTTACTCCTTTCTTAAGGGAAAATGGAAAGTGCAGAAATTTTCAATCAGCTGTTGGAGGGTACATTGTGTAGCACAGTTTAAGATGCATAAAATTCTTTTGCCATAAACTTTACAAATTCTGCTTCAAAAAGGGACCAACTTTCCAAATGAAATCTTTCCAAAGGTTTAGTGTGGTCTTGCATAGCTTAAATCTTCCTTTCACAAAAATGGTGATAAGACGCAGCATGAATTTTGATTTGACAGAGGACAGGGAAACAAAGACACAAAAAAGGATCTGCTGTTGACTTTTAAGAGCACAAGTTTGGCCTCACCAATTACGAATTCCGGGATGACAGCACCATCCGGTGTCTGCCACTCAGGAGGGCTGAACTCGTTGGTGCCAATGATCTCACAGGTGACACGCAGGCGGTCGCCTACATGAGGGAGCTCTTGCATGCTGGGTGTAATGCGAATAGTCAGTTGTTGTTGCTCTGTAAAAGCAAAAATGAGTAAGACACATTTCTATTGATAAATTTCACCGTAATCTGGTAATAACTAGTTTTTTCCTAGCTTTTCTAATATCTGTACGTACAAAATGAGAACTTTATGATGCACCAATGGTAAAAAAATATAAGCAACTCTAAGTTTCATTCATAAATTAGTACCACCATCAATAAACAATAAATTGTTATGGATGGTAGTTTTCATTTTTGAATGAAGCTATGTAATGCTTAGATTATAAGCTGCAAATAGCTTGTCCGTGACTTGTGATATGACTTTGAATTAACATGTGTTTGAATGATTGATTTCATGTCAACGGGGCAACCAGCCCCATCGCCATCTTTGGGCATGGGAGGTAAGCATGGGCGGATGCTAATGGCCCCTCTTGGCGACAGGCCTGATGGAAGCATATGATGCAATACCAGCTGACTTCAATGCTCACCCCTTTCTTGACAGTGGTCACCGGTGAAGCCAGTTGGACACAGGCACACTCCGTCATCGCAGGTTCCCCCATTCTGGCAGGCTGGTGAACATGGAATCTCTAAATTTTGGGGGGAAATAATTCAAATGTGACACTTGAGGGGGAATTGGTGGTATCAGACCTGATAAGAGGGGCTCGATGGAGTAAGAGTCCGTACTCTGGGGTCTGATTACCAGAGTGATGGGACTTGGCTTGACTATTGGTGGGGCTTTTAAGGTCAACCGTGATCGACACATAGAGTATGCGCACTGGGATACAGGGTACAGGCCTGAAGTGTGAGGACTATGGACAGACTAGTGACAAACAAAGCTGACTGAAGCTGTCAATCAAATAATGGCCCAGCAGAAGCTGGTGGCAGAGATCTACTGTCTAGACCATTTTATGCTTGAATATGAACTCGAGCAAATTTGACGTCGTGACAGATTTGTCACAAAATATTGCTCGAGTTCAAATATACTAAACTTCTGTGAATTCATAGCCTAACTATACATAGCCTAACTGCCCTATTTTAGCCTAACTGCCCTATGCATAGCCTGGCTGTCCCATGCATAGCCCATCTGCCCTATACATAGCCCGGCTGCCCCATACATAGCATGCTGATCTGG